>JANZXV010000006.1:28606286-28623782 GCA_027576455.1 Erythroxylum roigii
AGATTAAACTACTCCCATTAACTTTCTTGTAGAAAGAATTTCAAAATCATATGTAAAATAAACTCATTGAATTTATCATGAAAGTGAATCTTTCAATATCTCATATCCTTTTAACAGTACATCAAATATATCAACAAAGGTAGTAGTTCTAATTGGATGTATTATCACAAGATTTGAATTCATTCAAATTTTATCTTACTCTCACTACTTATCTTGAGAACCATTCTCCTATAAATGTTCATTGAAGCATACATTTCATTTCAATAAAGTCTATACGACTATATTTAACATTTTTTTGTTAATTAACTATATTTAACATTTTAGATACCTCATAACTTTCTATTATTTGATCTAATTTTAAACTTATTAGATAATATATGTTTCAACTAAGTATCACATCGGTAAATCATTAAATTGACTCTTTCAAAGTCTCATCATTCTATATCTATCTGTAAAATCTCGTTAATTGATTTAATTAGAACCATCAAAGGTAAATCATTTTACTAGGCATATCTACAAAAGAAATAAATATTACATCATATATTATCTCATATGTTTTTCCTCCATTTAACTGACCTTATGCTTTTTTGTAAAAAAAAAACTATTTAACTGACCTTCAGAACTTAATGGAAATAATTACAAAAGTAGCTCTTGCACAATATATTAAGAATAATTGTATAAGAGATAAGAACCTAACTGACCTTCGCATTATCAAGGAAGATGAAATACCAACCATTCACAATGTGGTTGGACGGCTATGTCCATATCCTCCACAGTTGTCCTCTCAAGCCATGCATCGAATTCCTCGAGGGCTTTTATTCTTAATACACCAACAGTTCCATTCAAGCCAACGAAATTTAGAAATACATCATTGACTTGCTGCTCAACTTCAAAATGAAAGCATGTATTGATATTTTGAAGACGAGTCTACAAATTCTCATCCTGATTCGCAAAAGCCCATCTTGCCTCAGCCAATCCTAGTTCAGGATTGTTCTGCAACTTAGATAAGATTGTTACGTCATACGTGAATTGAGTCCTGAAATGGTATTTACATAAGTAGAAGTAGAAAATTAAGTTTTTAGCTCACCTTAAAATGTAGGACTGTTAGCTTAAGGGAATAAGAAATAGGTTGGAAATCTGCGACAAAGATTAGGACAAACTCCTTTCAGATATTCGCAACTCATAGCAGACTTGAGATTACCAGCTTTATAACCGGTTCTATTGGCATGGTGTTGATAAATGATGTTAACACCCCTTTAACTCCATTTAGCAACCTCTGCCTTTATCAAACATTAGATGCTTCATCATTAGAATCATCGAAAACTTAAATTAGTATCCGGTCTTTCGGCAAGTAATTTGGCAGACTGTAGAGATGGACTGTTCATACACTTGAACAAAAAGGTAACAGTTTGAACATAAATTTTTTAATCTCAAACAAAGCCATATGAAGTAATATTCAAGGCGTGAAAATATGAGTATACTCATTTAAGTACCTTCCCTATCTTTTGTTGCACATAATAATCTGAACCAGAACTACTGGGTATTCAAAACCTTGTGCACATACGAGAGATAGGAGAGAAGTTTAATTTTTATTTTTTAAATTCTATTCATTACTTAAAATGCACATTTAATAAAGATGTTTTTATAAAATACTATATATAAAATAAAAATATTAAATTTAAATTCAAATTTAACGTCAGTCTTTTTCTGAATGTATTTAATTTTAAGTTAAGTTCTTATAAAAAAAACATTAGAATAACGTATACTGTTCTTCCAGGTATTTGTACTGCAGCTAACGTTCAGAAGTCGCGGTCCTGTTCAAAGGTGGTCCCCTGGGAACATAACAACCAGAGATTCTAGTTTTCAAACGTTGCACTTTTGCCGTGTCGCATGTTCAAAATACTTATTCAGCTGCATCTGAAACTTTATTAAGCTGTACATGCACGGAAAAGTTCTTATGTATTTTCCACAACATGGTACGCTAGTTCTTTATCCTGGGTATTAAATTGGCTTTCAATGGATTCTTCATCACCGTGGTGAACTGTTGCTTCTCAGATAGATCCACTTCATCTCCATCCACAGCTTTCCACTCAAATTTCCATATCAAATTGGCCACGAAATATTCCAAATGAAGCATCGCCAAGCCATAACCTGGACAAATTCTCCTTCCAACTCCAAAAGGCATCATCTTTATCTCTTTGCTACCTGTTATGTCCACAGCTTCACCTTCACCACCACTCATAAACCTTACAGGCTTGAATGACATGGGATCTTCCCACACTTCTGGATCCCAACCCATGTCTGCTACCATGAAATTGATTGTTCCATTTTTGGGTACTACATGTCCACCCAATTCTATATCTTCAGTCACTGCATGTGGTACCACGAAATGCCCAGGTGGGTGTCGTCTTAAACCTTCCAAAATGACAGCTTTCAGATATGGCGTCTTTTGCAAAACTTCTTCTTTTACTTCTTCTTCTTCTTCTTCGCTTTCCATAACCCCTTTGATTTCAGTAAAAAGCTTCCCCTGTATGTGTGGGTATTTGACCAGGTTTGCTAAGATCCACTCCAAAGCCGTGGAAGTAGTATCCGTTCCTGCGTTGAGGAATTCATCGCACAAAGACACAATTTCATCTTCAGTGAGCTTCGTTTTCTCGTCAGGCAGTTGCAGATCTAACAAGGTATCAACGTAGCACAAAACAAGTTTGTCCTCTTCATTGTCAAAGTCCTCCTTGGCCTTACTCTGTCTCTCTTCATATATCTTCTTCCTTGCTCTTATCAGAGGAATCAGCACATCTTCTTGGTCTTTCCGCAACTGCAAAAACTCCGCCCATCTTTTGCGTAGCAAGACTTTGGTCACACTCGGCCAAAAATTCAGGGTATTTAACCTACCAGAATTCAACAGCAGAGCACGCTCCACTCTCTCTATTTCCTTCACTTGATTTTGATCAAGTTTATCTCCAAAGCACATAAACACCAACAGGCAAAACATGGCGTACCGAAACTCTTCCACGACTTTAACATGATTTCCAGATTTGGACACCGATTCCAACCGATTCTCAAGTATCTGCAGAACCCAATTACGGGCATGAGAGTAGGCCTTAACCCTAGAAGGATGAAGAATTTGTGAGGTAAGATTTCGGCGAAGGATGCGCCAAGTGGGCCCATAATGTGCGGAATTAATGGTATGTTGGTTTGCAGACAAAATCCTGGCTATGGGACCGGCTTTAAGACGGTCAGCGAATAC
This sequence comes from Erythroxylum roigii, assembly GCA_027576455.1. Classification (NCBI taxonomy): domain Eukaryota; kingdom Viridiplantae; phylum Streptophyta; class Magnoliopsida; order Malpighiales; family Erythroxylaceae; genus Erythroxylum; species Erythroxylum roigii. The sequence goes on from JANZXV010000006.1 coordinate 28,609,534, forward strand.
AGCTCCGTTGAGGATTAAGGCCTGGTAGGCCAGACAGCGGTCGGCCACGAAGATGGCCGGGAGAGACCCAATGTGGAGGGCGATCATAGGTCCGAATTTGGCGTGTAAACTGCGAATGATGGTCTCGAAGTCGGAGAAGGACTCGCGAAGCCATAGGAAGTTGCCGATGACAGGGAAAGTAGGAGGGCCTGGAGGGAGTCTGAGGGCTGGTTTGTTGGAATGGAAAATTCGGGTAGAGATGGTTTTGACAAGCAATGAGAGTGCGACAGAGATTAGGATAAGGCGTATGGTTTCCATTAATCTTCAAGTGATAAGAGATGGATTTAGCAATCTGCCTTTTTAATCTCATTCTTCTCTTGATTGGCACGCCGTGTTTGGACTTTTTGGGTTTGGACAACATGTTTCACTTTTCATCGGACTTGTGTTTTGTATCCCTTTGTTTTCCATTAATCCAAACAAGGGGTTGCAAAGACAATGAATTCGGCATTAAATAGAACGAAAGGAAAAGAGAGGTACATTGGCAGCATCAAGGTAATCGATACCAATTGTGTGGTGAGTTTCCTTATTATATACAGGAAGATTCTAATCTGTTTGTCTCATTTAAATGCCTTGTTTCTTTTAACATAGTATTCTACGCTGGAGAAACTGAAGCCCATTTATGATATTTTAAATTCTCTTTCAAGGATATTTCAAAATAAAACCTACACAAAGAAACTCCTTGAACCTTCGATTAAGGTGACTTGAATAGAAACATACGTCTCAGACTTATTGGTTTATCTTTTTTGTCGGTACCTGAACATTGCTCATCACGATGACAAGTATTCCGAAGAACACAACAAACAAGTTTAATGCAAACTGTCGCTTCCAATCAAGACAAGCGGGTGTGCTTCCATTTGGAATGGAAGTGAAAGTTTCTTGTTATCCAACATTTAATCACCGCAATATTGTAATCAACTAATTGAGAAGATGTGCGATTGACTAAGTAATTATTTTAACACTACTTATAGCAAACTGACTACTGTGACTTATAAGCAACTGACTTTTGTGTGCTAATGGACAACCACGCCAATAGTTGGGCCTCGTTACTCGTCAGTGAAGGCTTTTGCTTGCCAATATGTGTACGAAGGAAGGTTACCGAATTTCTTTTTCTTCTGTGAAAGAATTAGGAGAATGACAATAACTGATTCCCCCATGTTAATTGTTTTGGAGGTTCTCGTAAGGTTGATGACTTGAATAGGTTCTCAGTGAGTTTAAGAGCTACTCTTATGAGAGGTGCTAATTTGGGTTCCTCTTTAAAAGCTTCTGATCATACTTCTGACAGAGGGAACCTCAAAGGAATGAAGTTATAAACAATAACTTTAGTCAATCGCAATCTAGTAAATGTGGAGCGTGGAATCTAGTGTTCTTTGCTTACCTACTTATTCTGGAAATAATGGTGACAACAGTAAATGTGTGTTTCAGTCGAAGTTGAGAGAGATGGGTGCTTTGACCGTTTCAGTGAACATCAGTGGAAGCATTAAAAGAGTTGGCTAAAAAAATCATTAATATGTCGCCAGAGATTGTACAGATGTAATTGGAAAATATCAGCTACTAACTCTTTGAGTTCGGGTCAATCAAGGAGTATAAGAACTTCGGACAAAAGGAAAAGTGTGGGATGAAGCTCTAGCATGAGTGAAGTGTATGGCCAGGAACATTCTCATTTTGTTCGTGTCTTCTATAAGCTTTCTGGTAACGTGGTGGATAAAAAAAATAAAGTGATAAAAGGCCTAACTTACCCCAAAAGCTAACTCGAGAGGAGATGTTTGCATACTATTATAAATGGTTAAATACACTCACACTTGTCTGATGTGAGATTTTTGACACACCCCCTCACCTCAAAGTAGGGTTGGACATCTGCTGAGCATATTGGACAAAGGGACAGATCCAGGCACTGCCTAAACTATGGAGACAAACGAGCTCTGATACTATGTTGAATGGCCTAACTCACCTCCAAAAGCTAGCTTGAGAGGAGAGGTTTGCACACTGTTATAAATGGTTGAATGTGCTTACATTTGTCCGATGTGGAATTCTTAAAAAAAGAGTTTGAAGTTTCAGAGTTGAGTGGAGAGAGTCATAGGAAATTCTTTGGCTAAGTGTCTGTTTGGATGGGCTTATATCAATAGAGCTTTTGCTAGTAGAGCTTTCTAAAAAATTAGTTAACTGTTTGGTTGTCAATGAAAAAAATAGCCTTTTAAAAAGAGCTTCATATAGCAGACGTTGCTTTTAACACAAACCTTCGTCTGCATTAACGTACAACACAGACGTTCCTCTGCGTTGAGCGTTAAACACAGAAAAAACAGCATACCAGAAAAAATAACATACCTGTGAGTTGATCCGTTCGATGTCTTGAGAAGATGAGTTTTTGCTGGGTGTTTGAGAAGATAAGTTTGTATAAACATAACAAAGCCAAAGAAATAGAATAGTCACTTTTAACTTTCGATATATACGTGACACAAAAACATCTACTTGGAAAAGCTAAAATAAGGGGCTTTTCTGAAAAGCTCCAAATTTGAGCTTTTGAAAAAGTTGTGTTTTAACTTTTAAAAAGGCTATTTTTACTTAAAAAGTGCTTTTGAAAGTTATAGTGAAACACTCATTTTTTTTCTTTAAAATAGCTTTTGCGGTGAAAAAAGGGATTTTTTAGCCTTCAAAAGCTGAACCAAACAGGCTCTAAATTTAGTGAGTGAAGTTGACTCTAGTTAAAGATTTAAAGTTCTAGAACTTTGTGTTGAGTCGTGGATGTGTTGGAATACCGAATGGGGATTTTATATCATGCGCATTGAAATAAATATGAAAGTTTTTTATTTTTATTTTTCAAAAGTTAAAATCACATAAAACTATAGAATACTATTAGTACATCAAGTAATAAAATATCAACCGTAATTTATATTTTATCGTGAATCTTGATCTTTTCTTGTTGTTTTCCTTAAATTATTGTTTAAATAAGCTTATCTTAACCACTACAATTGCACAAGTTTATGACATTTAACGATATCAACATAACGTATTGAGAGAACTCGACAATTTTTGTAGAGAGAGTTAGATAAGAAGCGCTAACTCTTTTAATGTCTAATCCTCTTTTTAATAAGTTTTAGACATTTTAGTAATTTAATTAAAATAAAATTTTAAATTAAATTAAATTAAATTATAATTAACTCTAATTAATTACTAATTGTGTTTAAATGAAATCCAATATCTCATATTGGTCCTTATCTATTAAATATCTCATCTTTAATCATAAAGTGATAAATGATCTTCATGTAATCTCATAGATTTGATTTTATCTTTAATTGTATCTTATTTGAATTTATTTCATGTATCTCATATGATATTCAATGATCTCATATGATCTTCGATATCTTATGAGATACCATAATGTGTATAAATACATGTAAATACGTTCAGCAAAATGCACTAGAAATACAAAACAATTACTTGCAAATTGTCTTTCTCCCTATTCTTTCATGGTATCAGAGCCCACTTCCATCTTTTTTTTAGCCATCTCCCTCATTCGTCCAAACAAGAACTTCTCTAATCCTTACCCAATTTCAGTCCTACCTAAGCACAAATCACAAACTCACCCTTAACCAAGACACTTGCATTACACACTTCACATATTTAATACCCAACATAGCCAGAAACTACACTACAAGTCATTTTATCAAACACCTTTCAGACACTATAGAAATAACACATTCTCACCACAACAATCACAATGTCTGACCTTACCTCTCCCACTCTTCCATTCAACCAAATCACAAACTTCTTAACTACACAATTAGACTCATCCAATTATCTCATTTGGCACAATCAGATTCAAGCTATTCTTATTACCTCTGACCTTATTGGATACGTCAATGGTGACATTCTCCCACCCCCTGCAACCGATGATGCATCGCCCGAATACATCAAGTGGCACAAACTTGATCGCTTGGTCTACTGCTTCCTCACTGCCTCCCTCTCCAACTCTACCGCACGACTTGCCATTGGATGCACCACCGCTCGTGATCTCTGGTTGGCTCTTGAACGTCATTTTTTGCAGCAATCCAGCTCCCAACGCTCCTTACTCCGACGCAAGCTTCATACTCTTAAAAAGGGGGATCTCTCGATCACTGATTTTCTTACCATCGTCTTCACTACTACTGACGAACTTGCTACTATTGGTGATTCAATCTCGGACGACGACCTTGTCCTCTTCACTCTCAATGGCTTACCTTCGGACTATGAGTCATTCATCACCGCGATCGAACATCGTGAATCTCCCATCTCCTTTGGTGATCTTCGAGCTAAACTTCTTGTCCATGAGCAACGCCTCTTGTCTTTTCACTCTTCTCTTCCACGAGATGTTGCCTTTGTTTCTTTTGCAGGTTCTTCTCCCTCCAATGGACGCACCAGCGGCAGAGGTATGCGAGGACGACGGGGGCTCCCATTTCTCCAACCCTAACGGGCCTTATGGACAGCGACAGAGGGATGGGCCGCAACATATTATTCTATCCAACAACTCAAATAGGCCCAATCACATTACTAACCACTCCTTCAAGCCCACCAACCCATACACCTATAACCCACATTCTCCAGTCCATTATCCTAACCCAAATCAGGCCCACTCCAATAACTTAGCCCAACAACCCAATTACCCAAATAAACCTTCTACCCAATGTCAGATCTGTTGGAAATGGGGACATCTTGCCGCTCACTGTCGGTTCAGATATTCTGAATCTCGAAATCGACCAAACTACCCTCCACCTAACCCCACAAATCTTTCCACTGCCTTTACCGCATTAGATATTCAAGATTCTTCACATCCTTCCTCCAGCACTCTCATTAAATGGCTTCCCGACACTGGTGCTACAAATCATGTGACACCAAATCCTCATCTTGTTGAATCTGAAATTCCATACAATGGTACAAATCAAGTGATTGTCAGTAATGGACAAACTCTTCCTATTTCTTCTACTGGTAATATTACTTTCTCCACCCCAAGTCGTGCCCTTAATCTTAACAATATTTTAATTGTTCCACATCTTATTGCAAATTTACTCTCTGTTGCTAAGTTCGTCAAAGATAATTCCTGTCTTATTTAATTTAATCCATTTGGTTATATTGTGAAGGATCTCCACACCAAGACGCCACTATTCGCGAGATCCATCCACAATAATCTCTACCCTATCAAGATTCCACATCACTTCAATAATTCGATTGCTCTCCAAGCTACGTCCACTTTGTTCCCTTTGTGGCATCAACGTCTGGGTCACCCTTGTTCTGCTATTCTTTCTAAGTTGCCTCTTCCCTTTAAAGTTCCATCTTATGTAATGAATAATTATACTTCCTGTTTATTAGGAAAAAGTACTCGTCTTCCTTTTTCTTTCTCTTCTCGTGTTTCTACCATGCCACTACAAATCATTCATTGTGATATTTGGGGACCATCACCATTTATCTCTCTTTCTGGTTATCGCTGCTTCATAATTTTCATTGATGACTTCAGTCGTTACACTTGGATTTGTCCTCTAACTCACAAACATCAAGCTCTTTCACAATTTCAAAACTTTAAAACCAACACTGAAAACCTTTTTTCCACTACTATTAAAACCTTCCAGTGCGATGGAGCTCCTGAACTCATCAAAGATGCCTTTGCCACTTATCTCACCACACATGGTATTTCTTACCGTATTTCGTGTCCTCACACTCCACAACAAAATGGTCTTGCTGAGCGAAAAATTCGACACATAACTGAAACAGGACTTACCTTTCTCCTACATGCCTCTCTCCCTAAAACCTTTTGGTTTGATGCATTCTTTACTGCTACATATTTCATTAATCTCTTCCCAACACCTATCCTTCATCACGAATCCCCTTATGAACTTCTTTTTCTCAAGCCACCTGATTTATCTCACCTTTGTGTGTTTGGTTACGCCTATTTTCCCTTTCTTGGGGCCACGCGTCCCGACAAACTTACCCCAAAATCTTTACCATGTGTTTTTATTAGGTATTCGACACAATACAAAGGATATTGTTGCATTGATCCTAAAACGTCCAAAATTTACATCTCTCGATTTGTTCGATTTCTTGAACATAATTTTCCCTATGCTACTCTCCCTTCCCTCACCCCTAACAAACCCTCTATCTCTACCATCTCTTTACCTCTACCGGTACCATTTGTTCCCTCTCCAACTAAAACCGTATCAACCCCTGCACCACCTATCCCATTACCTCAACACCAAATGATTACTCGAACACGTGATAACACTCGTGTTTCTCGAATACTATCTGATTATGTCACCTATTCTACTCATACACAAACCTCCCCAGACCTCGATCCCACTTCCTTTACTCAAGCCAATAAATACCCACACTGGCGACAAGCTATGCTTGATGAGTTCACTGCTCTCCATCGCAATCATACCTGGACTTTTGTTCCCTCACCACCTAATGCAAACATTATTGGATGTAAATGGGTCTTTCGCACAAAATGAAATTCTGATGGTACTTTAGATCGATACAAAGCCCGTTTAGTTGCCAAAGGCTATCATCAGACTACTGGTATAGACTACACCGATACTTTCAGTCCTGTAGTTAAATCCACAACAGTCTGCCTCATCATAACTATTGCTCTGTCCAAAAATTGGTCCATTCGTCAACTTGATCTCTCCAATGCCTTTCTCCACGGATATCTACAAGACCCGGTTTACATGGCTCAACCTCTTGGTTTTATTGATCCTCATAATCTTTCTCATATCTGTCGCCTTCACAAAGCCCTCTATGGTTTAAAACAGGCTCCACGAGCTTGGTTTCATCTCCTAAGCCAAAAAATACTTGACCTCAAGTTCATCTCTACCAAATCAGACACTTCTCTATTCATTCACACCACCTCTTCTCACACCACTTTTGTCCTGGTCTATGTCGATGATATCTTGATCACTGGCTCTTCACCTTCTATCATCACCAGTCTCATTCATGACCTCAACACTGAATTTTCCATTAAAGATCTCAGCCCTCTTCATTATTTCCTTGGTATGGAGGCCACAGCCACCCCTACTGGACTCCTACTTACCCAAACTAAATACACCAAAGATCTTCTCCTTCGCACCGGTCTTGCGCAATCCATACCTGCCAATACACCAATAACTCCCACTCTTCCTCTCTCCAAAAACCATGGGACTCCTCTCACTGATCCTTCTGAGTATCGAAGGACTGCGGTGCTCTCCAATATCTCTGCCTTACCCGCCTTGATATTCAATTTGCAGTCAATAAAGTCTCTCAATTTCTCCATTGTCCTACCGACATTCACTAGACCGCTGTTAAACGGATACTTCGATACCTTCGCTCCACACCCACTTCTGGTATCCATTTTACCCGCCCAACCTCTCTTTCCATTCATGCCTACTGTGATGCTGACTGGGCAGGCTGTCCTGATGATCGTCGCTCTACCTCTGGCTACTGTATTTTTCTTGGACCAAATCTCATCTCTTGGAGTGCAAAGAAACAACCTATTGTTGCCAGGTCTAGTACTGAAGCTGAATACCGAAGTATAGCTCTTGCTGCTGCTGAACTTTGTTGGCTTAAATCTCTCCTTGGTGAAATTAACTTCGCTCCTCTCACCCCTACACTTTGGTGTGATAATCTTGGTGCCACATTTCTTGCTGCGAATCTAGTTACTCAGACTCGCACAAAACACATTGAGATTGATATTCATTTTGTACGAGATCTGATTACCAACAAGAGCCTATCAATTCGACATCTTTCATCAAGCCATCAAATTGCTGACATCATGACCAAAGCTTTACCTTCATCCGCTTTTCAGAAATTTCGTGACAAGCTCACAGTAGCCACCCACCGTGAGCTTGAGGGGGGCTGATAAATGATCTTCATGTAATCTCATAGATTTGATTTTATCTTTAATTGTATCTTATTTGATTTGATTTCATGTATCTCATATGATATTCAATGATCTCATATGATCTTCGATATCTTATGAGATACCACAATGTGTATAAATACATATAAATACATTCAGCAAAATGCACCAGAAATACAAAACAATTACTTCCAAATTATCTTTCTCTCTATTCTTTCACATCTTAAGGCAGAACATAAATTTTCATGAGCAAAATTTTGTTAGACTTACGGTGAACTCAAACTCAGCATGTTCTTTTCTCTTGTATAATCTGGTCACCTGTGCAAGGATGGATCTGTCAAAGATAGTACCAGCAAGATACTTTCAAGAAGAATTATACTATATTTGTGAACTGGAAGAAATAGTTGTATCTGTTGTAAACAGTTTCTCTCAGTGAACTACAAATTGAAAGAGCAACCTTCCCCTAGCAAATTCAGTTGGCCCTCTAGGTTGATGGTATCATTGTAACTAAGCAATCTTCCCGAGATTGTACACAACATTTTTACTGGAATACAGTTCTGTTTCTGGACTTGGAGAAACTAACTGGTTGCTGATGACTGTACAGTGTGATAAAATACCTGATGAATCCACGAATTTATTCTTTGATGTACTTCATGAAACAAAGGTCCCCGCAAAGTCATGAAGTCAACCTGAAATATAGACTCCATATTTACTCATTAACAAATAACAGCAAACACTAGCAAGCTAAGCTCTTCAGAAGGCCTTTCCTACCTGTCCTTCAGATTTGATGGGATAGGTACCATTCGGCCGGAAAATGTACGCTCCAGAGGCCTTCAGAAAGTTAAGTTCCACAGAATTTAAACAAGCTTCTCAATGCATGATGGCACAACAATACACTAGAGTTGATAGTGAAGTGAACAAAATGTCAACTCAAGGAGAGTGCTGTAATACCTTTGAGTCCTGGTCGCCTTCGTACCCAGCATAATAGCCATATCTTTGTTCCAAAGATGCTTTTACCTTTAATTTAGGATTGAAATGACTTAGGTGCAAATTCTTTTCCGAATTGACAGCAATACCTTATTACTTGACAGCTAGAGTAAATCTCCATGAATAATAAACATACTGGGATGAAGAATTGGAAAGCAACGTACCGAGCTTCTGCTATTTATGTACTCAGTAAGCTTCCCTTCTTTCCTGGAATAAATTAGTTTCAGATTTCCAGGCCCTATTTCGATTCTATCACTTTGTGCCCATTCTATAGTAGGCATTTGCATGACAGAAGTAGTAGCTGGTCATAAAGAGAACAAGCATAACAAAATTTCCATGTTAAAGCTATAATTAAACTTTCTTCTGTATGAGAACTATTTCATGTATAACGACAACCATGCTTACCACCATGTTTAGCAGCTGAGGTATCAAAGTAAGTGTTGAAACCCAAAGGAGGTACGGATGCTGAAAATGCAAGCCAGTATTTGGGAGTCACATTGGGAGAGATACCCAAATAGGCTTCGGAATAGTAGTTTCTAATGCTTATGGAGGCATTCAATAGAGGTAAGATCTGCGACTCAATTTCTCTTCCTTTTGAATCTTTAACCATGACATTCTCGTTCAGAACCTACAGCAAGTTAGGAAGTTGTAAAGATACACAAAAGCTATACACACTGTGCAAGTAAAGCTATAGTCTTTTACCAGAATTTCTTGGCTACTATATACTTTGTGAAACCTTATGATGTCCAGTCCTGAGAACTATACAAGTATTGTATATTCTACTTGTATGTGCTTTTTATTAGTTAAAAATGAGCATCCAACAGGAAATCAGATGTTCAAGTAGCAAAAAGGCTGGCTAAATTGGAGTAATGAGGATAACTTACAGGAATTCTTATGATGTCATATCTTTTCCATCCCAAAGAATTATAGACGACTACCACCTGTAGAACAGATAGCATGGGATGATTATATAGATTTTAGTAAAACAAAACAACTGTTCTTGGAATGATTACAACACTTAGAAGTCCTTACCAAGTTTTTTCCTTTCAATAGATTAACCTCTGATCCTGGACAGTAACTTATATTCAGAAGGGGGCACTGAAACAGTTTAAAGGACACAAACAATTACAGTAGATCCAACATGTAATATTAATCAAGAACCAGATCAAGGCTTTCAAATCTTGAATTAGAAACAGTCTATGAACTTGTTGTTTTTTCGTCCCTTAGACTGGTAAAAATTCTTCCAACTCTGCCTTGAGTGGTTCAATGTTATTGTTAAAAAAAAAAACTATGCAGTGAGGGCTGATACAAAGTAAAACAAGTCAGCATTTGATATGATTGTGTTTACCTGTTGAAATTTTTTGACTTGATTCATGCAACCAGTATTTGATTTCATATTTACCATGCAAGAAAGAGATGTTCCAACCACTTCTTCAGCCTGCAAGAAACATTTTTAGATTTGGAGCAATTCAAATTTAGCAAAGACTCAGGAAAAGTGAAAACAAACCTCTGTGTGGCCAATTGACAACCTTTTCGCATAATCATTAGCAACATGCTGCTTCTCTGTGCCAGAAACTCCATCATGATGTTGAGCAATTGCTAAAGCATCAGCTAAAGATTCTGTATTAGGTCCTAATTTACTTCTTCCTTTAAAAAATTCTAATTGCCTTGCTGCCTGTAAGAGAATTTGCATTCGAATGAGAATAATCTATTTCAAGCATTTCAGCAGGCAAATCACATTGTTCTTACCAAATAATAGCCACTCAATTTTCTAACATAACCTTTAAGGGCTGGTCTACTTGTAAAATATCCTGTCCAATAAGCATTTTCCATGTCTGCATATCCGATAAATTTGAACCATATTGGACAGGTTAAAATTGAGAAGAGAAGCTACATACAAGTAAAACTAAATAGGTATTGTAGCTAACGGAAAGTAGTCATCTGTTTTGAGAGGCCAGGATTCGTTTGTAGCATGTTTAGCGTCAGTGTACATTGAGGGGGTTGAGTATAGAGCATTGACACGCCCGTCCTGCAAACGTTTGAATCCAGTACTTAATTGGCATCAGGATTCAGAGAAATTAATATGATCTGAAGATCCCATGAAGTATGAGAAAACTATCATAAGAAGTTTGAACCTGTATCAGAAAGGCAGATGACTTGAATAGATACCACCAAGTCAGGATCAGCAGAAAAGATGATTCAATCATCAGAAGATGATAAAATCTTCTTTCTTTATTATACGAACATATGATTTTGTATTATTCTTTTTGGAAGTAAAATGATTCTACTAAACACAAGTAGTTAGCTATTTGAAGCCTCAATAAGCTTCATGAGCTGTCTTGATGAGGACAAACCTGATTTACATAGTTGATAAGTTTGTCCATTTGTTTAAACCATGTCTCAGCATATTGATACTGGAAATCGTCCCCCATCGTCCACATGATATGATTTGTTCGAGTAAAGTTAGCCTAGAAAAGAAAAGACAGGGACTAGCTTTTTACATCCATCAAACAGAAGTTAATCAGTTGGATGCACAAATCTGACAAGATCACTACTCCTGATAAAGATCATTTATCCTCTCATTCCAGGTCTAAGAATGGCATTTTGAGGTTGAAACTAAGGAAGAGTCTTCAGAGAACAGAAATGAAAACTACGTTCTTACTTGTTTTACTGCAGCAGATACAAATTCGTTGACACGCTGGGGGACATTGTAGTCAAAGAAATTGTTATCATCCTTCACATAAAAAACAGAGTCATACATTGGAGACATATGAACTTAAAGTGAATTGTCAAGGATGCTTCACTAAGGACAGGAGGAAAAGGGAAAGGAGGTTCTTGACGTATGATTTACCTGAACAATAGGGGAATCAAAATCTGCATTAACTTCATAGTAGAAGTCTCCTGGAGGTCCATAACCATCAGGTAATGCATCGGCAAATATCTACACAAATGAAACAATAAGAAATCAGGCCACTTACATTGCATTATAAACAACCAGGAAATGTTTAGAGAGGCTCACCTGAGATGATGATCCAAAAGTTTTAGAGCCCCTCCAGACAACCTCAAGACTCTTCTTATCTGCTCGTTTAGCATGGTCTTGATAGTCAATCCGTCCGAAAAAGACAGAGTCAAACCCAACCTGAAGCCAGAAATTGTGTCAAAAGATAGGCTTGACAAGAAGCTGTTTGTGCTTTTCCTGTTTGTGCAAACAAATGTCAAGGATCATGTACGTACTGATGAACGATACAGCCAATTTGTCAGTTAACAGTTTGAGGAGAGAAGTTTATCGGGTTTAGATACCTCTGCACCTAACAAGTAGGCCTGTACTGCTGAATGTCCAAAAGTATCAATTTGCCAACCAGTTCTAGGAGTTACATTGAACTCTTCTTTGATGAATCTATGTCCCAGAGTTGTCTGATCAATCATGTCTATATAATGCGTTGCGGCCTCGTCATGCATGCACATACCCCCATTTCTGCAGAAGAAAATTTATAAAGAAAAAAGCAGTTTACATCACAACTTGATTACAAAATATTTCCAGGATACACCAAATCCAATCTTATACATACAAAAACAAAGAACGAGAAAAAGTATATATGTTGTTGGATTTTACGGCACATTAGCTCAAGTCGACCGGATCTAACAAGCTTCCTGACTATGTTTCGAACTCTTTTGTTCTGTTCTTTCCACCAGCGCTGGAAAAAAGCCTGAAACATTTTTTTGCTTAATTTCATTGGCATCATTAAGAAGAACAAATATAAAATTTTGGTCAAGAAATGAAACATCGGGTTCAATAGAACTAATAAAAACCTGTTCAACATATACAAACTTGCGATTCTTATCAGCCAACAAGGCAGGAACCAGAGAATCCAGTATATTCTGCACACATGCTCCCTGCAGAAGACACCAGCCAATGAAACACGAAACTCAAACAAAATGAACAAACTTCCTTTAGAATCAGCCACTTAAAGACTGACAATTTGACGAGTAAAAGTTAATACATTAATGGAGGATCAAAAGAAACAGAAGTAAAGCAAACCTGGATGGAATTGTTGGCGCCAACGTAGTACTGATCAACAGTCTTCAACCAACCGACGTCATCATGCGTGTGAGGCACCAAGTGAACATTAATCTTCCCTGGAACAATTCTTGAAGTTGTGTTGTAAGCGATGTACTTAGATTCAACGCGAACAAAGTGCAACCGTTTGACCAAAAACAGCAGCAACAGTGGCCAACATTGCTGGAATTCCATGTGAAGCGAGGTATAGCTATGTTTTGGATATCAGTTTCTGGGACACCCTTGAACATTAGCCAAGTTTAAATATTGAAGAACTGATGTAGAAGAAAAGACAAGAACAGAGACAACTGGTTTTGTTGTGTTCTTGTTTGATGACGAGATATGGAATTTTTGTATGTCAATAATAATCGACTTCTGGGGTCGGCAGGAAAAACTCTTCGAGAGGTTTTGCTTTTAGAGTTTGGACGTTGGCGCTTAGTTTCGATTCTGACGTGTGCTTACTACTTAGTTTGTCAAATTCTGTGTGTTTTATTTAATATGCATTTAAAAATTAATAATTTTCACATAATTAATAAAAATCTATAATCTATATAAAGATGACATTTAAAATTATATTTTTTATACAAATTGCAATTAAAGTTAACAGTAATTTAATGGGTTAATTATAAAAAAAGTCTCAAACTTTGCTCGATTTGTCAATTCTAGCCCCAAACTTTAAAAAGTTGCAATAAAATATTTAAATTTATAATTTTTTCAATTCTAGCCCGAAATTCAAAAAGTGGCAATAAAATGCTTAAACTTTCAATATTTTTTCAATTCTAACCCGACATTAGTGCCTTCGTTAAGTTTGCTGACTTAAATTAGATTACGAAGTCCCAACGACCTCACGTTTTGATTTCACTTTTTCCTTTTATTTTTAATTTGTTCTCTCGACGCCCTCACCCTTCGATTTTCAGATTACGCAACTCCGATGCCCTCACTCTGAGGGCATCGAGAGAACTGACTGAAAATAAAGAGCTTATTGATACAGTATGCTGCAACGTGAGAGAAGTTTGGAGCGTTGAAAGAACAAACAGAAAACAAATGATTGAGGGTTGAGGACTGAAGGAGAACAAACAAATAATGAAAGGCTAAAGCTGCGTAAATCGATTTAGGAATTCTATTTTTAACAATGACATTGTTTCATTAATCTTTATTTGTTGTGTTAATTTTAAATAGTGTGTATTAATAGTTAGGGTTTGTAACGTTAGGCTAGTATTGAAAAAAATTAAAATTTTGGGCATTTTAAGAACAAGAGAAAAAGATAGGCAAACGCCAACCTTTATTACTTCCCTCAAAGTATACAAATGA
>JANZXV010000006.1:28627188-28637244 GCA_027576455.1 Erythroxylum roigii
TACGGAAAAATAACGAAAGAAAGGTTAAGAGAGAGAAAAACACAATCTAAGAAGATCTTGCAAATATCATTGAAGATTATCTACTCGGAAGATATCGGGAATACAATGGACCAAGGTACGCTTATGTTATTGTGAAAATTTATTAGATTCTAAGATCCTGTTATTGATTACGTAAGAATGAATTAACAAAACTACGGTCTCCCACTTTTAGGGAGTTGATGCCATCTATACTGAAGCAACTTGTGCACCAGAAGCAAAATCGATCTCATTTAGAACCAAAGTCTACGAGGAAGGTCCGAATTTCCATTGGAGACAGCTCAACAACTAGTGTTTCTTGGCTTACAGGGCCTCCTCTTACCACCTTTTGCTCTTCTTCAGAACCGCCTTCTACTTTCCAAACCAGTCTCTTCTTCTCCATTTCTGCTCTTTCTTGGTTGGCGGACAAACTAGTCTCTGTTATCTTGTTTATCTGATAATTCATTTAAGATTGAAATATTATCAGACTTTTGGAGCATCAGTAAGCCTTAAAGATGTCATCTTTATGCGAACATTTTGTCTTACCTTCTTAGAAGGAAAGACCCTTTTTAGCTCTACTCTTGCCATCGTCGACAGATTCTTGTCTTCCCCAATCTAGTATTTGATGCGCCAAAAGAGAGAAATACTTAGAAATTGAAATGGGGATGAAACTCAGAACGTTAAGTGTAGAAAACAGGAGAGAACTGCTTGGTGCAGACCTCGTACAAGTGTGCCAACCGAAGTAGAACTTTTCCGTCCTCCAATTCCTGTAATTTTAGTGATGAGTGAGATATTGAACTCTAAGTGGGATTTTCCTGTATAATTTCTTAAGATACGCCTTCAAGATGCTAATAATGAGCAAAGAGCAATTAAGTCTCAGTTGTAGTTTCGATGCAGATAATGATTTGTCAACCATTAGCACAGTTAATTACTTGAGCAGATTTTCTACAATGGAAGAGAAGATTACACACCTGAAGAGTTACAATTGCGACATTGTCAGGTAAAACATAAGAAGGATCCATCCCAGAAAAGGTTGTAATATGAGACTTTGTCCAACTATCTGCATCCTGCAATATGTTGATAGAACATGAGACTACTTCAACACCAGTTAACCAAATTGCCAAAGGAAATGTCTCAGTGCCCGCTGTTTCACCTGCTCTGCGATGGCTAGGAGGAATGGAGAATATATCTCTTGGCCATATGATCGACGCCACTTGGCTCCTTCGCCGGCAGGATCGATTCTGAGGTAATACTTCCCCACAATCTGTAAATACAATTATAATGGATGTGAACTGAATGTTTGTGAAGTCTATAACTCTGAGGTGAATGAGTTTGTGCTTACAGTCAATCCAGTGCATTCATTGTGAACACAAACTGTTTCATTCAACGCCTCCCCCACTCCTCTTGAATCATCTTTAAGCAACCTCCTGTAGGAAAGAAAATGACTAATTAACATAACAAATTATGACCAAAAATGGTTGCTTCCTGACTTTTAGAATTGGATTTTAGGAAGAAGAACCTGTGGACCATGAGTTCTAATTGTCCATCGACAATACTTGATCCTCCTATAGCCCGATCCACCAGGATAGATACCTCTGAAATGTTGTCCTTTATGTACATTCCAAGATTAATCTGGAATGAGGAGAATATCATAAGATGCCTGAAACAATTATCAGTTACACAGGTATGTGCAAGTAAAACTTTAGTATGTCAGTTTACTTTAGAAGGGTGCAACATTGCTACTGTCCTACTGTCCGATATTTTCAATTTTATTACTTTACTATTAACTCTTTTCTTAATCTGTTGCATCTCAATGCATTCTTTGCACAGTCACTTATTGTCCAAGGGGCCTGGAAGAAAAGGAAGTATGTTAATCTTTATTATGGTCTGACAAGTTGTCCACCCTGAAACTTGTAAAGTATCCTGTACACCTTCTACAGAGGGAAAAAAATGATCTTGCAGTTAGTGATTATGTGAGCATAATCATAAAGGTAGGTTATTACCGGGTAATAATTTCCTGCAATAGGTTGATTTACTTTCAGGTCCCAGTCTTTTCTGTAGTCTCGAATCTGCATAACAGTAATTCTGTGACACAGATGCAACATGCACCAGCCCTTTCAGAACATTTTTAGCAGACCAAATAAGGAGCATACCCTTTTGAGGAAATCACGTCCGTTAGAATCTGTATAGAATTCTTTGTTGTTTTTTGTAGTTGTCATGAGTTTAGTTATAACCTCTTTGCCAATTCCATCATCAATCGGGATTGGTCCAACCTGATGTTGATAATATTGTTAGTGACAATTGCTCCTTCCTTACCAACTCTACAAAGCAACTTCTTAAAACAGAAAGATTGATTTACTTGATGAAAATTTTGTTACACTTACAGTGAACTCAAATTCTGCATGTTCTTTTCCCTTGTATAATCTGGTCACCTGCAAGAATGGGTCAGACAGAGTACCAGCAGATAATTTTACAATGCATGATACTATGTTGTGAATTGGAAGAGATAGTTTCATCTTTTGAAAACAAATTGAATGAGCAACCATCCCCCAGCAGACCAGTCAGCCCTTTAGGCTGATGGTATCATTTGTCAAGAAGCAATCTTCCAGGGATTGTACATAACGTCATATAACTGTTCCTGGACTTCGGGAAACTAACAACTGGGTGCTGATGATTGTACAATGAGGTAAAATACCTGATAAATCCATGAATTTGTTCTTTGATGTACTTCGTGAAGCAAAGGTCCTCGCAAAATCGTAAAGTCAGCCTGAAATATAGACCCCGCAAAATTGTAAAGTCAGCCTAAAATATAGGCTCCATATTTGCTGAACAGCAAACACATAATTGTTGTGAGTCAAGCTGTTCAGAAGCTTTCCTACCTGCCCTTCGGGTTTGATGGGATAGGTACCATTCGGCCGGAAGATGTATGCTCCAGAGGCCTGCAGAAAGTTAAGTTCCACAGAACTTAAACAAGCTTTTCCATGCATGATGGAACAACAATACAGTAATAGTGAAATGGGCAAACCTGTGAATGCTGGTCGCCCTCGTACCCAGCATAATAGCCATATGTTTGTTCCAAAGATGCTTTTACCTATAACTTGAGATGGAAATGAGTTAGGTGCAAATTCTTTTCCGAAATGAAAGCAATACTTTATTTCTTAAAACATCAAAGAAAACCTCCACGAATAATAAACAAGCTGTGATGAAGTAAGTGGCATGCAATGTACCGAGCTTCTGCTATTTATATACTGAGTAAGCTTTCCTTCTTTCCTGGAATAAATTAGTTTCAGATCCCCAGGTCCTATTTCAATTCCATCAGTTTGTGCTAATATTGTACTTGGCCTTCGCATGTCAGAAGTAGTAGCTGCAGAACAAGCATAACGAAATTTTCATATTAAAAGCTACGAATACACTTTCTTCTCCGTGAGAGGTACTTCAGGTGCACCAATCATCATTACCATCCTGTTTAGCCGCTGAGTTATCAATGGAGATAAAGTAAGTGTTGAAACCCAGAGGAGGTACCGATGCCGAAAATGCAAGCCAGTATTTAGGAGTCACATTTGGAGCGATACCCAAATAGGCTTTAGAATAGTATTTTCTTATGCTTAAGGAGGCATTCAACAGAGGTAAAATCTGTGACTCAATTTCTCTTCCTCTTGAATCTTTAACCGTGGCATTCTCGTTCAGGACCTACAGCAAGTTAGGAAGGTTAGAAGATACACATATACTGTAGTAACTGTACATACAGTACAAGTGAAGCTGTCAACTTTTACCTAGAGTTTACTGGGGAATCCATATCTATGTTTCAAAACAGATGTCTGTCCAGTCCTGAGAACTATATAATTATTGTATATTGCACTTCTATGTGCTTTCTCATTGTTAAAAATGAGCATCATACAGGAATCAGATGTTTCTATTCAAAGTTTAGACACTAGTTCGAGTAATAAGGAGTACTGACCGGAATTCTTATGATGTCATCTCTTTTCCATCCCAAAGAATTATAGATGACTACCACCTGTAGAACAGATAGCATGAGATGATTATATAAAGTTTGTTGAAACAAAATAACTGTTCTTGGAATGATGTTTCCTTACCAAGCTTTTTCCTTTTGATAGATTAACCTCTGATGCTGGGCAGTAACTTATATTCAGAAGGGAGCACTGAAACAGTTCAAAGGACACAACAATTACAGTAGATCCAACGTGCAGATATTAATCAAGAACCAAATAAAGGATTCCAAATTTTGAATGAGAAACAGGGTATAAACTTGATATTTCTTTCATCCCTCATACATTTGTAAAATTTTGTTACTAACTCTGCCTCAAGTGTGTATTAATCTAATGATGAAATGGTTCCGTGTTAAGTAAAGCCTATGCAGTGAGAGGCTGACATAAAGTAAAACAATCCGGCATTTAACCAGAATGTGTTTACCTGTTGAAACTTGTTGTCTTGATTCATGCAATCAGTTTTTGATGTCATATTTACCATGCAAGAAAGAGATGTTCCAACCACTTCCTCAGCCTGCAAGAAACGTATTTAGATTTGGAGCAATTCAGATTTAGCAAAGATTCAGGAAAAGGTGAAGACAAACCTCTATGTGGCCTATTGACAACCTTTTCGCATAATCACTAGCGACATGCTGCTTCTCTGTGCCAGAAACTCCATCATGATGTTGAATAATTGCTAAAGAATCAGCTAAGGATTCTGTGTTAGGTCCTACTTTACTCCTTCCTTTAAAAAATTCTAATTGCCTTGCTGCCTGTATGACAATTTGCATTCAGGTGAGCATAATCTGTTTCCAGTATGTCACCAGGCAACTCACATTGGTCTTACCAAATAATAACCACTCAACGTTCTAACATAGCCTTTGAGGGCTGGTCTACTTGTAAAATATCCTGTCCAATAAGCATTTTCCATGTCTGCATACCTGATACATTTGAACCATATTGGACAGGTTAAACTGAGAGGAGAAGCTACATACAAGCAAAACTAAATTGGTATTGGAGCTAACGGAAAGAAATCATCTGTTTTGAGAGGCCAGGATTCGTTTGTAGCGTGTTTAGCATCAGTGTACATTGAAGGGGTTGAGTATAGAGCATTGACACGCCCGTCCTGCAAATGTTTCAATCCAGTACTTACATTAGCATCAGGAATTATGAAATCATATGACCTGAAGATTCAAGTATCAGAAAGATAGACGACTTGAATAACGAGGTTAGCCATTAGCCAATTAATGCATATCAGTAACTGAGGATCAGCAGATGATAAAATCTTCTTTCTTGTAATATATGTTTACATGCTTTTGTGTAATTCTTATGCTTTTCTGTAATTCTCTAGAGGTAAAATGATGCCATAAATATGCCAAGCTAGCTATTCGACCGCATTAAGCTTCATGAGCTATCTTAGTAAGGATTTACCTTATTTACATAGTTGATGAGTTTGTCCATTTGCTTGAACCATGTCTCAGCATATTGATACTGGAAATCTGTCCCCATCGTCCACATGATGTGATTGGTTCTAGTTAACTTAGCCTGGAAAAGGAAAGAAATTAATCAGTTAGCTACTCAGATCTGACTAGAAGACACCTGGTATGATCAGCAGTCCTCTCTTTTCAGGTCATAACGTAAATCTCAGAATGGCTATTTGGTGTTGAAATTTGAAACTGAGGAAGAGTCTTCAGAGAACAACAGAACTAAGCTTGATGAGCAAATGAAGACTATGTTTCTTACTTGTTTCACTGCAGCAGATACAAATTCGTTCACACGCTGGGGGACATTGTAGTCAAACAAATTGGTATCATCCTTCAACATTAAAGAACACAATCATATAGTGAAGAAATATGAGTTACAATGAATTGCCAAGGATGCTTGGCTAACAGCATCAGGAAAAGGGAAAGGAAGGGTTTGAGTTATTATTTACCTGTACAATAGGGGAATCAAAATTTCCGTTAACTTCATAGTAGAAGTTACCCGGAGGTCCATAACCATCAGGTAATGCATCTGCAAATATCTAGACAGGTGAAAGAACAAGAAATCAGACCACTTACAACAAATGTTATAAAAGAAGATAAACAACAAATATGGCTGCCTGTCTATGCCTGCTTGTGTAATCAGGCTACTTGCATTGTGATACACCTTCACATATGACTCACCTCACTTCTCAAGCAGGTATCTCAGCTCACTCGTCGCAGGAAGACATAGACTTACATATATGATCTATGTCATCTCGCCTCATCAATATCATACCGCATTATAAACAAACACGAAATGGTTAAAAAGGTTCACCTGTGTTGATGACCCAAAAGTTTTAGAGCCCCTCCAAACAACCTCAAGGCTTTACTCATTTGCTCGTTTAGCATAGTCTTGGTAGTCAATTCGTCCAAAAAAGACAGAGTCAAACCCAACCTGAAGAGTGAAGCCGGACACTGTGTTAAAGAAATTAGCAAGATAGGCTTGGTAAGAAGCTGCTTGTGGTTTTGTTTTTCCCATTTATGCAAACAAATCTCCAAGGATCGGATATCTATACTGATGAATGATACAGCAGACTTATCAGTAAACAGATTTGAGAAGAGATCTTTATTGGGTTAGGTACCTCTGCACCTAACAAGTAGGCCTGTAATGCTGAATGTCCGAAGGGATCAATTTGCCAGCCAATTCTTGGAGTTACGTTGAACTCTTCTTTGATGAATCTATGTCCCATAGTTATCTGATCAATCATGTCTATGTAATGTGATGTGGCCTCATCATGCATGCACATACCCCCGTTTCTGCAACAAAAAATACAGTAAGAAGAACAATTTACATCCTAATTTGATCCAAGATACCCCAAATCCTATCTTATGTATTTTGTTTGATCTTAAGGTACATTAGATCAAGACGACCAGATCTGACAAGCTTCCTGACTATATTTCGAACTCTCTTGTTCTGTTCTTTCCACCAGCGCTGGAAATATGCCTGAAACATTCAAAAAGGTGCAGCTTTTTCATGACTTTGTCGGGAATAAAACTTGAGCAAAACAAATCGAAAAAATGATCTCGGGAGTGAAAATTGGAGTTCAATAAAACTAGTGAAAACCTGTTCAACATATACAAACTTGCGGTTCTTATCAGCCATTAAAGCAGGAACCAGAGAATCTAGTATATTTTGGACACACGCTGCCTGCAGAAGACACCAACCAACAAAGAACACAACTCAAACATAGTTAACTTCCTTTGAAATCAGCCACTTAAAGGGTGTCAATCTGAAAATTAGAACTTGGTACATTAATTGAGGATCAAAAGAAACAGAGGTAAAGCAAACCTGAATGGAGTTATTGGCGCCAACATAGTACTGATCAACAGTCTTCAACCAACCGACATCATCATGCGTGTGGGGAACCAAGTGAACGTTAATCTTCCCTGGAACAAGTCTTGAAGTTGTGTTGTAAGCAATGTATTTAGATTCAGCGCACAAAATGTGCAACCCTGTGACCAAAAACAGCAGCAACAGTGGCCAACATTGCTGGAATTCCATGTGAAGTGAGGTATAGCTATGTTTTGGAAATCAGTTTCTGGGACACCCTTGCACATTGGCCAAGTTTAAATATTGAAATGATGTAAAGAAAAGACTAGAACAGAGACAACTGGTTTTGTTGTGTGCTTGCTCGATGACGAGATATGGAATTTTTGTATGCCATAATAATCAACTTATGGGGTCAGCAGAAAAAACTCTTAATAGGTTTTGTTTTAGACCTTGGACTTGGACTTTGGCACTTAGTTCCTAATCCCGATTCCGTGTGTGTTTAGCTTGTCAAATTATTTATTTGCTTAATTTAAAAATTTCACTAATTATAGTTACTGTATTGTTTATACTATCGAAAATAGCTTCTCCTTTGTATAAAAGTAAGACAGTGTATTATTAGGTCTCTGTATACCTAACCCAGTGGGTTGACGTAGGTGGTACATGCCTTTGTCGTTTAATCAAGTAGTTGGGGGTTCGAATCCCACCATTGGAAATGCAGCAAGCTCCTGGGCCAACTGTAGCCCTCTCATATTGGAGATGTTTCCGCAACGAAGGGATTAGTCACTGATTCCGTCAATAGATACCTTGGGTGCACCAAAAAAAGGTCTCTGTATACCTTGTGTTTTAACGGGACACTCATTAGGTGTTCTTAAATGTTTTTTTTTTTTAATTTGAGGAAATCTCGTAGGCGGATTAAGCGGGCGCACCTTATTATTGAGGGTCTAACTAGTTCTCCATCTACAGGTAAAACTCTGGCTGCCCCAGGCTCTTACAAGAGGGACTAACATGGAATTGAACCTGAAATCTAACCGAAGCCAAATCCTACAAATGTTAAAATATTGCTTATACTATTATTTAAATAAAAATATAATTTATACTATTATAATAAATTATATTTTTATTTAAATATAACATGGTAGATATTGTTTTTATCTAATAAATTATTAAATACTTTTAATATTTTATTTAATTATTAAAAATTAAAAAGATAACTTACTCCAAATTGTCTTGTAAATTATGCAGAACATTTTGCCGTAGACGTTTATTATTGACCTACTACACCTATCAGGTATCATCCTATCCTTCTAGAGGATAAGTCCGGGGGTATGTTTCCCACGACTCGGGCTATAATTGATTTCGTTGTTTTTCCCTTAAAAAAAAGTTGTTTTTAAAATATTTTTTAAAAAATAAATAAATCTTACTGGGCGGGCAATCCATTTAAGAAACCCAGAAAGAAATACCGTAGCTTCCTGCACGAGGTGATCGAAACGGCGAACTATTCTGCGTATAACTGGCACCAATGGCATCGGTTCCCGCCACCTAGAAAAGATGGAAAGAAACGAGAAAATGGAGCCATAGAGAGAGAGACGACTATGGAAGGAGGCAACGGGAGCGAAGCGGAGAGGGAACAAGATGACGATTCAGTAAGCAAGTTGCTACAAGACCGATTTAGGCTCTCCGCCATTTCTATCGCCGAATCCCAAGGTATCAATTTCATTTTCATTTTCACTTTCCTTCGATTTTCAGATCCCTTTCAAGTCCAGTCCTGTGAGCAGCGAAGAGCAACGGCATGGAGATTCCCGAACCGATTACTGCTTGCATTGTCGATCTTGCGTATAAATACGCAGGTAAAGAAAATTCTTCCCGCACTAAGATTGTCAAATCTTTTACTTACAACAGGAAAACTTCAAGTTCCAATCTTTATTTGTTGGATTTGTGCTTGTTATGAAGGAAGTTTGATGTAATGCAATTAGGTTCCATCCAATCTATTGTGATGAATTTGAAAAATTGCAATCTTAGGATCAAAATTAGACCGACTTAAAAGTAATATCAAAGGTGAAATTAGGGTTTTGGACTATCATTTCAAATTGCCCATCTTAGAACTCGTGAAATATATGTATGTATGTTGATGGATAAGAATGTTTGATGAGTTGCATAGGCAGTGCATACTGAACAGCTGTTACGCGATAAACTCCAAAGCTTAATTCGGATCCTGACAATGCAACGCAGAACAAGTGGCAAAGGATCTAGAGCTGTTCGCGCAGCATGCTGGTCGAAAATCTGTGAACATGGAAGATGTCGTACTTTGCGGTGGGTTTTCTTGAAATTGAAAGCAAGGCTTTGATTGTAGCTTGAAATTAAGCTTGCTTTCTTCACTGTGTTTTCAGCTCACAGAAATGAACATCTGGCAGCCTCATTGAGGTCTTTCTGCAACGATTTGAAAGCCAAAGAACCTCAATCCGAGAGGAAGCGGAAGAAAAAATCGAAGAAGGACGATGATACTATGACCAGTGACGGACAAATGCTTGATACTTGAGAACTATCTTTGGTTATGTGAAATTTAGGGGTCGTTGGGGTTTATTTTATTATGTTTTTTAATTAACAAAAAGGAAAATTTATTTACTTATTAATATCATTATAAGTATATTTTTATTCTTAATAATAATTAATCATTAAATAAAATTTAGAGATAAATTAATTTTATTAATTAAGTAATAGTTTTATTTTAAAATTTTTAGGATTTTAAATTTAAAACATATTT
>JANZXV010000006.1:28658308-28675333 GCA_027576455.1 Erythroxylum roigii
AGAGTAAGACTGTGTATTATTAGATTTCTTCAGTTCTCGTATCTTAGCGAAATTTCTACTAGATGATGTTGTTGTTATTATTAAATATCTCATTTATCATATGATATATGTTTTTACATAAAATATTTTATTTATTTATTTTTAATTATTGGTATTTATCAATTTTATTACTTTTATTAGGAGTTTATTTTTTTATCTTATGCATATTGATATCTTTTTTATAGAGTTGTAGCGTGATTATTATTATCATTATGCTTATTATTATTTTTATTTGTGATTATTATTTAATTCTTACTTAATTATTATTCGTGCTAATTCTTTAATTCTGTCTTCTATTTTTTCGCATCATATTTACATGTTACATTTGCATGTGGGTCTATCAAAAAATAGCCTCTTTATTATGTAAGAGTAAGGTTGCGTATTAGCAGATCTTTTCAGACCCTGCTTCACTGCGGGACTTCAGACAGAATGTGATGATAACGAAGAAGAAGAAAAGATAGGCAAGTATTTATAATTTTTATTTAAAGTATATTATTTAATTTGGAATAATTTAAGGAGTTAAGTTTGATAATTGCTTTTTTAAAATGGCTAATTTGGAGAAGTGTCGGAACCAAATTAGATTATTGTAATAATGGCAAGACCAGCTCAGCCGCTGGAGCCAACAACTAACGGACTCGAGTCCATACATTTTGGAGCAATCAGCAGCACTCGTTATTCAATCGAACGGCTCCGATCTGGTCTCTTTTAATTATCCCAGCAATACCCGAAACACCCAATCCCACCTCTCACCTATTTCTTTTATGTTATAACTATTTCTTCCTGCTTTCTTTCTTTTGTCTTCATTTCAACGCCAACTAACAACAGCAACTCATATCTCTTTATCCGTCTCACTTTAACCTTTAATCTCTCTTTGTCTCTCCTCTCTCTACTCTGTAGACCCGACGTCGAGTTACCGGCGAGCGAAATCTTGCCGGAAATTCGCTCAGGTCACGGCGGAATCAACGTCGTCTCCGGTTTCGGTTCTCTGAATCGTCGCCAGTGTTGCAGAGTGGGGAAATTGTTGAAGCGAAGGAGAATTGTTAAAAAATTTCTCTCTCTATCTGAAGGATTTTTTGTTTTGTTGTTAATTAATAATTAGGGATTGTGATTAGAAGCAAACAAAAAGGGGGAGAAAGTACTACTAAAAAAATTCTCTCTCTCTCGCTGTCTCTGTCGTGGGTTGTTGAGCAAATAATAGCTTCTTCACAAATGCAAAGCTAAAGAGAAATTCGAGTTTCGGTCACTCCTGCGAAGATCCTTGGTTCTATCTTCTTGTTCCGTCTTTAATCATTAACAAGTTTCTTCCTTGATCCTCTCTGGCTTGGTTTAGTTTCGTTTCTTTGTCGGATTGTTTGCTCCTTTTGTTTCTCTCTCTCTCCCTCGGCAAATTGTGGATATTGCGTGATTCTGGCTGGGGGAGAGTGGAATTGGAGATGGAGGTGATGCGTACGGAGTTCTTTTGAGAGGTATGTATGTTTTTCCCAATTGTGTTCGGTTAATTCTGTTGTAGATAGTTTGTGACTTTTTAAATTACATTTTCAGGGATTTTTGTTGTGTGAAAAGATGGGATTTTTTTGGGGGGTTAACTTTGGGATCGAGTTCTGAAAATGGGACGGAAATTGTTGTGGTGATTGTTATTGGCGATCGTACCTTTTGTTATGTAAATTTAGCTTCATAGTTGATGAGCTCGTCGAATTATTCCATAAAGATGGTTCTTTTAAATTTTGACGTTAAATGTTTGTCCGAATATTTTCTATAAATTTATGGAAATAAAAATTTAGGTTAGTCGAAAGGGTCTTTGGATGCTCTTCTGTTTCATTTTTTCACCAAAAATTGATAATCTGGGGGTTGCAGTTCTGTTCTATATCGTTTTTCACGAACCAAATGGTGCATTTTAGTGGCTGCCCTTTTGTCGCCAATTTTCGGATTTTTTTGTTTCATGGAATAACTGTTCCCATATCTTGAAGTTACAATTTTGACCCGTTATGTTCAATTTGATGCGCCAAAAGGCCGTTTTCCCTCCACCCTCCTTAACCTATTTTCTGACAGTTTTTACTAAAATCTCTTTGACATTCCTTGATTTCTCCATTATGACAAGTGACTAACTTTTGACTTCATTTTCAGGAGCATACATATGAGCAACGGACAGAGCCAGCAATTTTGTATTCATAAGCTGTATTTTACAATAGATAATACATTTACTGAGACTGCAGCATGCCGTTTGAGATAATGGATCATAGGGATGGTACAGCATCCTCCCATTTCTTTGATGACGTTCTTTTTCCTACTGAGGTATATTAGTCCATCCCAATTAGTTTTTCATATTTTTAGGTTCCTGTTGAGACAAGTGTTTCCGCCTTTTGTTTCTGTCTAAAAGTAGTTTGGTTGTGTGGGCAGAGACAAGTTGGGTTCTGGAAACATCATTCAATGCCTAGTCACCAAGGTGAGTGCCACTGGGCATGCTTACTTTTGGGCTAGTTCTCTACCTTGATCATTAAGTTCGTTTTGTTAGTGGGCTCTGAGTGGCTCTAAATGCTGCCAAATGGAAGAACTTTGAATTTATTTTCATGATTAGGCATAATTGTTAAGATCGTGAAGATGACTTCTCAAATTAATTGATCTGAGATTGACAATTTAGTTTCCCTGGGGTAGTAGATCTGTGGTGAATTGGTGATATGAGTACCGTTTCCTTAGCATGTCTCTTCCTTAATACTTCTGAACATCAAGCTTCAAAAGTGAGATATAAACTTTCACCTTGATTCTTTGTTTTTGTGTTGCATATTTCTTTTGAACTATTCTCAGATTTTTATGCTTTTGCGATTATTTGTATGATGCTTCTAGAAACTTTTTGTGTAAATCATTTTAAAAATATCATTTTGTTTCTAATGAAAACAGATGGAATGGTTCTAACTCATGGTAGGAAGTTGGTTGCTTCATCACCTTTGGACTCAATTTCAGTAACTGGGTCAACATTAATTGATTGCTCAGAAGTGCCGCAATCAATTCTTGGTGAAGATCAGAAAGAAAAATTACAGATTGATGAAATGAGGGGCAGTGCATACAAAACTGCAAGTAATTCTGTGGATCATCACTCAGAGTCCTGGTCAAGTTTGTCTGGACAACATGCATCATATAGTTTGGGAAGAACTATGGCTGGTTATAGTTGCACTCAGTGGGAGAGCAGCCTATTCTCAAGTTCATTATCTGATGTATTTGGTAGAAAGTGTAAGGCTCTTTTTCCAAATATGAGACTGTCACATTTTGAATTGTAATTTCCTTGTCATATTCTCAGTGAGGCTACATATGGCAGACTAAAGCATACGTTTGAATTAGTTATAACTTACAATTCCTCGGCAAATTTTTATGCATGCCAATCAACACGGCGCATAGTATTCCTTCAATTTCTTTGTCACTATTTTTTAATCCTATCTCTTCATCCCTTGCACCTCATTATTTATTAAAATTTGAGAGTAATTATATGTTGTTTCTATAACTAGAGGACTGACAATACATTCTGCCAAATTATGCAGTAGGATTGGGGACTGATGTTCAATCTTATCAACCTGTTAAAACTGTTCGATCTCAGCAGAAGGAAGAAGAACAGTTTGGATCTCTTGAAGAAATTGAGGCACAGACTATCAGTGATCTTCTTCCTGCGGAAGATAGTCTGTTTTCTGGGGTGACCGATGAGTTGGGCCATAATATTTCTGTATATAATCGTGATGATTTGGAAGATTTTGATATGTTTAGCAGTGTTGGTGGCATGGAATTGGAAGGGGATGAAAGCTCAAGTGTGCGCCAACGGAAATGTGCTTTAATTGGAATGGTTGCCAATGGCAGAGGGTTTCTTAGTGGCTCAGTTGTTAATGGGCATCCTTCCAAATCAGTTTTTATCAGGGATATCAATAATAAAGCTGAAGATTCTGATCTGAAGGATCTTGTTGAGGTGCATGTTATTCCATACTCTTCTACAATTTACCTCAATCTGCTGAGTCAATGAACCTGTTTTATTTTACAAGCTTGTTTAATGTTTACTTTTTGTTCTCAGGGATATGGAGATAAAAAGACAGCCCAAAGTGCCCGGGGATCACTTCTGCCGAGGTCTACGAAAGTTGACCTACATCATTCTTTTCAAAATGTACATCTTGGGTTTTAGCAGTGCCGATATTGGTTTCCTTCGCGTGTTTGTTGCGGACTATTTTATTTATATAATTCTGCCTTTTGTCTTTGATTTTAACTTTGGGTTATTTGGCTTTGCTTCTATATCAGGATAATCTACTGTGGAAGGATACAAACCAGGGCATGCTAGTGATTTACAACCTTGATCCTTCTGTTTCAGATGACGAGCTTCGCCACATTTTTGGTGCCTATGGAGAAATTAAACAAGTAAGAGGTTTAGTGGACACCATTTTGTTTCAAGTTTATAATGGGTAAAAGAAATTCCAATTTATAATTATTATGTGTTATTTGCAGGTCCACAAAGGCCCACACACTCATCAGAAATTTATTGAATATTGTGATGTTAGAGCTGCGGAAACAGCCCTTTCTGCATTAAATAGGACTGACGTTGCTGGGAAGCAGATCAAGCTTGAACTAGGCTATCCATATGGATCTAAATGGTACTGTAAAATTACACTAGTGGCTCTATTTGGTAATGGTGCTCCAAGTGAAAATTGTTTTTTAGTTGGGCTTTGTTGGTTATTACTTCATGGGCTTCTCAACCGTTCTTTATTCTATAAAAATATTCTTTGTTATGACTTATATCTCAGTGGCAGCTTTTCCAAGATGACTTTTGATTTCACTCTCTATTCCTTATTTTACCTGTGTTGCTTAAAAACTGATCAGAATTCTTTTGCAGTTTGGAGCACGAGGAATGCAATCCATGTCAAAGCCCTGTTGATGATTTTTCGTCAAAGCGAATGGGTATGATACTTTTTTTCAGAGCCTTCATTGTGAATGAGCTCAAGTTGTTTCACATATCTCAAAATTTTTCTTTGTCCTTGTAATAAATCTTTGCCTGCAGTATTTTCTCCTGGTGTAATTCAAGCCAGCAGCATGGATAATAGATCTACTCAGGTTTTACGTTCTGCTGTCCAGTCTCCTGTTGCTGCATTCATGGAGGCTCGTCAGGGTTCTAGTGTGCCTAACAACTTGCCATTTCCAGCAACATTTGCATCTGTTGGCAAACAAATCAACCTTCATGAGACAAATCACTCATTGGATGAAATGAAATTTGGTGTGCAACACATGCTAAATGTCCATCCTCATTCCCTCCCAGAGTATCATGACAGTTTGGCAAATGGTTTCGCATACAGCTCTTCAAGTGGTATTGGAGGCATGGCTAGCAGTGTTGGTTCGAAAATGACAGAAGGGATCAACAACAGAAACGTTGGAGGCATGGGCTTAAATGGGCAACTCTTTGAGATTAGTGGAGGAGGTAAAGACAGATGATTATGATTTTCTCTGTGCTTCATTTTATGCACCTCTTTTAATCATTATTTCAGGAGGAAAGATATAGTGGGCCTAATGCCAATGTTAAAATGCATAATTATGCATTTCATGTATCTCCTTTAAGCCCAATATCAGTTATGAAACATGACTTGCTCTAAAGTCGTTAGTGATTATATGTCAAATGGTATAATTCTATAGGAAACACAAAAAATATGAACTTAATATTATGTTTTATTAGTACTCGTTTGCAACCGATACATTTCCCTTGTTTATAATTCACATTTACTGCTGCATTTCTACTGACATAATCAGATATGCACGTGTGTTTGGGTGTTATTACTATTGGTATTTGATATCTAGACTGCGAGGATGCAATCAACTTACAGGTTGATTGGCTTGGTAATATATTGATCTGCCTATTCAAATAAGAATTCACTGTGATGGCAGGGGTAGATGGTTAGTAATGAAACGTGATACAGCAAGGCATGAAAGCAATCATTAAAAGAATATTGGAATTGTTTTTGGGTGCTCAAAATGAACTCTCTGTCGTCTTTCTCATTTGATAATAACATTTGGTATTGACATTCAAGTTGATGCCCTCATTCTTATGTTGTTTTTGTTGTCACTGATTTTTTAATAAATGATACTTCTCTTTAGCTTTTGGATCTTCTGGAAATGGAAGTCTTACTCTTCCTGGGCATCAGTACATGTGGAACGGTGCCAACTCAAGCCAGCAGCATCATTCAAATCACATGATTTGGCAGAACTCATCAACATTTACTAATGGTGTTCATACTCATCAGTTTCCACGTATGACTGGATTTCCTAGAGCACCTCCTATGCTGTTGAATGCGGCACATGCACAACACCATGTTGGATCTGCACCATCTGTGAATCCCTCCTTGTGGGACATGCGACATGCTTATTCAGGAGAGTCTCCTGAAGCTTCTAGTTTTCATCTGGGTTCTCTTGGAAGTTTAGGTTTTCCTGGTAGCTCTCCACCACATCCCATGGAAATTGCATCCCGCAACATGTTCTCCCATGTTGGTGGAAATGGGCTGGGCATGCCTAAAAGCACTGGTCTGCACACTCAGCAGATTCGTCATATTTTCCCTGGGCGTAACCCAATGATTACAAGTCCAACCTCTTTTGATTCTTCTCATGAACGCATGAGAAGTCTCTCCCACCGGAGAGTTGAATCAAATTCAAATAATTCAGATAAGAAGCAGTTCGAACTTGACATTGACCGTATTATACGTGGTGAAGATAACCGAACAACATTAATGATAAAAAATATTCCTAACAAGTAAGTAAAATCCTCCTGGCCTTATCAGCCATTTCCTGTGTATATTAAGGATCTCCACAGCCTTTAAGTTATGCTATCTCTTGAAGTTTTGTCAAACTTGACTCATGAATTCTCAACTGTTTTATGACTATCAGTTGTTAGGCGTTCTGATAAAGAACTGATAGTAATTATCTGTATGTACTGTGATACTGGATGGGAAGTTTCCTTTTCACCTCATTTCCCTCTCTAAAAGCATGGTTCATCCAGGGTTCTCTAATTCGTTAGTACCATTTGGAAATCATATTTCTGAAAAATCTAATTGCTTGAGACTATCATGTTCTTTTGGCGTGGTATCCAATTTGACCGGGTTTACATCATAGTCCTTTTACTACAGAAGGGTGATAGTAAAGTACTAAAGTTTCCATAAAAGGATCATTTTGTGGTCACCAATTATTCAGACGTCTAATTACTGATTTTGGACATTCTGCTTCTCTGCTCTTTGGCTTCCCTTATAATTTCCATCTGTTGACTTTTGGTTTGTGTAGATACACATCCAAGATGCTACTGGCTGCAATTGATGAGCATTGTCGAGGAACTTACGATTTTCTTTATCTTCCAATTGACTTCAAGGCAAGTAACTTTTTGGGGGATCAACCTTTCTCACTTTGGTGTCTCTTTCTTGTTTTTTCTTCAATTTTTGGTGAAGTTGTTCAAGTGGTCTGGGCTATTGCTGCTACTCATTTAATGCCCTTCATGCACACTTATATATACTTATTAACCATCATTATCCAATTTATTCCACTGACAAATATTGATTAAACAGAATAAGTGTAACGTGGGATATGCATTTGTGAACATGATTGATCCTCAACAGATCATTCCATTTTACAAGGTACGGTTGAGGCTTTAGTCAATTGAATTGTTCCTTTTTATTCCTTTCTGTGACAAAATATCGTATCCTCTTTCCATCTTTGTTCATTCCGAACACAAAGTTAACATGATAAGAAAATCTCTTTTTCAGGCTTTTAATGGCAAAAAGTGGGAGAAGTTTAACAGTGAGAAGGTGGCATCTCTTGCTTATGCTAGGATTCAAGGGAAAGCTGCTCTTATTGCCCATTTCCAGAACTCAAGCTTGATGAACGAGGACAAACGCTGTCGCCCAATACTCTTCCATACAGATGGTCCAAATGCTGGTGATCCTGTAAGATGTTTGCAGTTTCCTTCTGATAATTTCAAAGAATTTCCTTTGTGAATCTGGTTTTTCATGCCATTTACATTTCTTCATAATTTACTGAAGCAAAATTGTCTCTGCCACGCAGGAGCCCTTCCCTATGGGTGCAAATGTTAGACCAAGATTGGGTAAGCCTCGAACAAATGGCAGTGAGGAGAACCACCCTTCAACATTGACCGGTGGGGAGGACTCTTCCAATGCGACAGACTCATCATCAGGTGGCGATTGAGCAATCTGCTCTCCACCTGACACTAACTATATAAACCTCTACAGCATTGAAAAAATGCATCCACCCCGACTATATCTCTGGGTGGCCTGACAAATCTGTTTTTGGCTATAGAGAAGCACTTTTTGATGAATCACATTTGGAGCCAAGTGAGTTGCTTCCAGGTCTTTTTTATTCCTCAAGAAGTTCTGCTACCTTTTTTCCACTTAATGAGTGTAGAGAAAATGGCTTAATGAAGGCTGAAAGTTTTGGATTGTCATGACTGAACAGAATTATGTACAGAAGTTCTCTCCAACTATGCGTGACTTGATCGGTGATTGATCTGCACTTCGGTTTCAATTTTGTATCTTATTTCTTCCTTTTTTGGTCTCTTACTATGATTTTTCGAGTCATTTGCTGGTTCTGTTTCTGATCCTACGCCTGGATGCCCTTTCTCAAGGAAGAACAGCAATACATTTTCATTGTAACATCCCGGTTGTAGAAATTTTTGAAGTGCTCATATGCTGTCAATGAAATAACGTTTCTTGCCTTTATTTTATTCTCATTCCTTGTCAATGCTCATACTTTACAGCTTTACTCTGTTTGCTTGATGTTAAGCTAATGAAACCCATCTTGCTACTAGCCATTGCCATCCTTAACTAAAGAAAAGTTACCATTTTTGGACTTTATATGTGATGTGTATGAATCCGTTTACTATTATTAGCCATTTTAGTATGATCGAAGGCCCAAAGACATTGTCCTAACAAATCCTTCTTTGTTATTGTGTTGATATTTGATGTATGAACTTGTGTGATTCTTATGTCCCTGTAAGTAATTATAAAAGGCCTTTAATTACAGTCAGAAGACAGATTTCCATGAACTTGTTTTGTTATTTTTCCACCAAACTAATCAAACCAGCTCTGTTTCTGACATGGTCATGTACTTACTCTTTGGAGAAACAAAAGTTGACGAATGTTCGAGACATTCTGAACATCAAATTGCAAAATATGTGATCTTATATGGCGGGTTATTCGGAAACGATCTCTCGACATGCCTTAGTGAAAGTTTTACAGAGTATGGTTGTTGTTGTTGTTGTTATTATTGTTGTGATTTTATACTCTAATAATTATCGTAAACAATTATAACATAAATTTCACTAGAATATTAATTTATTAAATTAAATTTCGAATTAACAATATACAGAATCAATTGAAAAGAATAAATAAAAATAATATTTTTTATTCTCTTAATTATGTCATATAATACAAATTAAAAATTAAAATAAAAGAAAAACTAGTAATTGGCAAATATTATAATATAATAATAATTAATAATCTTATTAGTAGTAGTCATTTCCATTCCTAAACGTGGTTATTCTACATTAGTGTTTCAAAAGCTCGTCCATTCCCCCATTTTCTGGCGGTCGCCGAGAAGCAGGCAAACCGCAACGAAAGGCGTGCACTGTACAAAACCTCTCTCTCTCTCTCTCACACACACACGCTCACTCACGCGCGACACAAGACTAAAGAAATAGCCATAATGAGTATGACTCCTCCACTCCTCAAGAAGCCCAAACCGGAGCCTAACGACGGCGGCGGCGACGGCCATGAGCCAACGGATAAACCGAAGTCGGTGCCCAAAGACGAGACTAAAGAAGGAGGCCAAACTGACGATGACGACGGGGAAGTTCCAGAGGAGGCTGTCGTCGCCTTGATCGAGCACCGTACTCGTGAAGTTGAACATCTTAAGCGACGAATCACGTATTACAAATCTCAGGTTATCTGAGTGTTTATTTCGTCTATTTCATTGTTCCTTACTAGTAAAATTGTTCATTTACCGGGCTAATGCCGTGCATTTGTGTTTCTAATTCGCCCAATTTTGATTTCGTCTGTTTCTTGAAGTGGGAAGTTAGGACTTCTTATTTCTGAATTGGACTTTCATTTTTTAGTGGTAATTTGGGACATTTCATATGCCTAAAAGCTTTTATGTTGCTTATAAAATTTATATGTAGGAGTTAGTTTGCACTATATCTGAAAGCGGCAGTGCTAATCACTTGAGTAATGCAGCTTGCCGAAGCGGAGAAGAAGTTGAGTGATTCACAATTGCAATTGGCTCGTATACGTACTAGAAACAAGGGTGTGCCATCTGAGAAAGCTTCTTCAGGGAATGCATCTACAAGTATTAGGGTGGAAAATGCATCGAACAGCCCCATACGTGTTAGTGATGGCCCCAAAAGGAACCAGCCTCAATCCAGAACTGAGCTTGTTATTCCTTCTGTTGAACCAAAATATTCAAACCCTGTGAAATCGTTTGGGTCACCTGCAAAAGTTCCCATTGGATCTAATTCTCAACCAAGTCCGTCTACCCAGCCCAGAACCTTTGCAAAAGTAAAATTGGAAAATGATGGCAGAAATTCTTCTGATGTTGAAGTTTTGGAGGTCCAGGATAGAGGAAGAAAACGGAATTTGGGTAAAGCAGTTCAACTTTTGATGATCTGTGTGCTTTTATTACTTTATCTAAAATTGCATTTCGAGTCACTTTGCCATATTACTTACTTTCAAGGTCTGGATTAGATGTTTCTGGGATTTAGTGAATGCTTATGTATGTTTCAGAACAGCAAGAACACAAGGAATTGATTCCTTTGGTGTGTAGTAGCTCTTCCCCATGCACAATCCGTTGCCATGCAAGCAATCACATCGCAAGTCAGCACAAGAGGAAGCTGAGAAGTATCGCTTTATGTCCAACAAATTATGAACTTTTTGTTACAAGGTGTTGAACCTGATCACTTGGTTATGGGGAAAAAAATTCTTAAATTAAATGGCTTATGTGATGAAAATACAAGACATAAATGGATAGCATGTTGACAAAAATGCTTCTTCTGCTTATCCTTGAGATGATAATGATATGGATTACTTATGTTCCTTTATAAAAAACTTAGTTTTTGTTGTCTTCTGATAGATTGGAATTGGTGGTACCTTCTGCTAAGCTTGAGAATAGTATTAAAATGGATCATTTCTGTTATTCTTCAGATGCAAACAAATGGACAATTCCCATTAGATTTGCATCCAATTGTTTTAGATGTGATAGTATTAAGGCGTTAGGAAACGGTCAGAAGGTATGGTAGATTCAATTGGCTGCTGACAACCTATGAAATACAATTATTAATGAAGTAGTTGAATATGTATATTGTCAGTTTCTGTACAAATTTGACTATTATGCCAATGAGATTGCTGTTTTAAACTTGTGCAGATATGCGAACACACACAGAAGGAACTTTGTAGCACTGTTCTCCTTCCGTAATTTAATGTGTCTGACTTCTCTCATATTTTTGATACATGCAGTTCTTTGGATGGAATGGTTAACTTATGGCAAATTCAGTGTCGGGGGTAGGTCTAATCTGTTGTTAAATTTAAGACAATACTCTTGGAATTTTGTATTGTATTTACTTATTGTTTACCTACTATGTGAAGTGGATATTTATTGGTTGGATTTGAGCAAAAATGTCTGACACTATCTGACAAGTCCAGTGGTTAAACTATATTCTCTTTCAGAAAAAGACATTGCACAAATGCAAGAAGAAAGATGCTACTTAAGTTTTTAGCCAGTGAAAATTCTATTTACCTGATAACTTTGGATCACCTGGATAAAATATAAATATTGGGTTGACATAGCTTTTCAGAAATCTATTGATAGCCTTTGCTACCATATTGAACTATATTCCTTACGAAGGTTTTGTCAAAGGGGCTTCTAAATACGTGTTAATTATGAGTCATCACCAACGGTTGAACTTTACAATGTTTATGCTGAATTGAGCAGTCCTTGTACAACTTCATCTCTTTTATCTCTATGTTTTTTGAATGTCCTATTTTTGATGCTGAGTATTAACAGCATTTAATTTCACTTAATGGACTTTTAATTTGTGATGTGGAGTTGCCTATCTTGCACTGTAAGTTTATTCAATTTCTTCTTCTTTGAATTGTAGATCAAGTGCCTCCATGATTAGTTCCACAGATTGCATGTCTCAAAAGCATAGGTGGCCAGAAGATATCGCTTGGCATCCACTTGGACATAGTCTATTTTCTGTTTATACGGCAGATGGTGCAGATTCTCAGATTTCAGTCCTGAATTTGAATAAAGCACAGGGGGTATGGATCAGGATTAACATGTATTTCTGCATAATTTGCTGGCACTGTTATAGATTTAAATCAGAAGACGTACTTTGTCATTAGTGGTGTAGCAGTTGACGTATCTTGTGTCAGTCCAGTGATGGCTATATAAACATTGAACTTCCTTGTCTAAAAGCACAATTCATCGTTTTGTTAAACAAGGTCTGATACCTAATTTCACATTTGCAGAGAGCCCGTGTAACATTCTTAGACAAGAAGCCTCATGTTAAGGGCCTCATCAACAGCATCATATTTTTGCCATGGGAAAACTCCTCCTTTGTCACTGGTGGTAGTGATCATGCAGTTGTACTTTGGAATGAGACAAATGGAGAGAACTCATGGAATCCAAGGGTGTTACATAGGGATCAACATTCTTCTTCTGTCATGGGAGTTGCTGGGATGCATCAAAAGCAGGTTATATTGTCCGCTGGGTCTGACAAGAGGATCATTGGGTTTGATGCTCATGCACGAAAAGCGAATTTCAAGCATCAGTTAGATAGTAAATGCATGAGTGTTCTGCCAAATCCATGTGACCAGAACCTATTCATGGTTCAAACAGGGTAAGAAACATTTAACTTTTTGGACCTGGTTCTTGTCAGCTAAATCTGCTGATTATAACTTTCCTTCCTGAATCGACCTATAAATATATTGAACTGAATTTGTCATCACATTTACATACTACTGCTCTGGCATTTCTGTTGTCAATATTGCATATGACCAGAAACTCTTCCAAATATAACATTGTTGTGGAAGGATATTTGATTGGAAATAATTTTGTCTTTCCAAATTAATGCTTTTTTATGATGATTTCTCAGTGGTTGTTTACTGCTTGAAAGTTTGAATGATTGTATGTCCACCTCCGCAGGACTCAAATGAAGCAGCTCAGGTTGTTTGATTTTAGGCTGAGACGAACAGAAGTCCATGCTTTCGGTTTTAAGCAAGAAAGCAGTGATTCTCAGTCAGCTCTTATAAATCAGGCTTGGTCTCCTGACGGTTTATATATCTCATCTGGTTCAGTAGACCCTGTGATCCACATCTTTGATATCAGATACAATTCTCAAAAGCCTTCTCAGTCCATAAGAGCCCATCAAAAACGCGTGTTTAAAGCAGTATGGCATTCCTCGCTTCCACTTCTGATTTCAATATCATCCGATCTTCATGTTGGATTACACAAGATCTGAAAATTCTGTAATCGAGTCAGGTCCCTGAAGAAGAATTCTATTGAATCCTATGCTTCTGACTTTTGCTTCTGTCCTATCTTGCTTCAATCTGCAGTCCTGAAACTTCTCAAAAGGAGCCACTTATACAAGAGCAATTTTGGTTGACCAGTAAAGTTCTTGCATTCAATATAGGCTAGAGAACACGGTTTAGGAATGAAAATTGATACGTTTTGTGGATCATGATATAGCACTCTCAAGTAAACCACCCACTGAATCTCAATTCATTGTATCACCCAATTTCCGTTTGAAACTTTACGAGTGAAAGAGTCGAATAGAATTTTTTTTCAATATACCGGAACATCCCATTTTACAGCATATTTGATAGGTATCATCTACTGTCTTGAGCCCTCGCAGTTGAATCCTGCCAAGTCAAAGTGGTCTCTGCATGCTGAAGAGCTTTGGTATGCATAGCTTATCATATGTTTGATTCCCATAAGCGCCATTTTATAAATACGAGTTGTCAGTGAAGCGTGTCAGTGATTCCTTTTTCTTGCTTCAAATTTCATTCACATAAACTTGTCTTTTCATTCATAGGCATTGAGATATCAAATTTTCGTGGAGTGGTTTATATTAGGGAAGGCAAAACAATGCAGACTCGACTGAAAATCAACGGGTACAATTTGTCTTGATTGGGATTGAGATTGGAATAGAGCTTAAAATATAAAATTTTAAGCTTGGGTTCGGGTTCTGGTTTTATAACTCAAAATTATTGATAAAAATCGTGTTATTTTTGTTGATTTAGTGAAATAAAAGAAAGTTGTTTTATTGAAAGAATGAGAAAAAACTTAGAATAGGGTTTTTAAAATTGATTTGGCTAGTTTAATCATAAAATTTTTTAACTATTTAATTTTTTAGCTCAATTTTTAATTTTTTGGTTTGATTTAATTTAATAACTTTTGTTTTGTTTTAAAAAATCGATCAATTTATTAATTAATCAGTTATTTTTTGTTAATGAATAATTTTTATAAATTAAAATTAATTAATTAATTTTTATTTAACAAAAATTTTCAATTAAATTTTAAATTTTTTGTAAGGGTTATTTCTTTTAATTATATTTTAAATTTTAAAATCTATTCAATCTTTACTTTGTTTTATGAAGGTCTAATCTTAATTTTAATCTTTTAAAATTTTTATTTTATCGGTTTAACTTCCTCTTTTAAAATAGAGTTTTTCAAACTTGTTCTGTTAAATGGGTTTTGAATCATCTGCAGGTCAAAGTAAAACTCGGCTTGTTATCTTCTATAATTTATATACGAGAAAGATTATATATCAACTAAAGTTTAAAAAAAAATGAATAAAGGATTTGTTTTTATATATTAACCTTCTTAAATATAGATGCAAGAGTTGGGCGATACTTAATATTAAGGAAATTCTCATTCAAGCTCTTCACTTTGAATTAAATGACTTTTTTGTTTATGGCGTTATTTTCTTTTATATATAAAAGCAAAAACAAGAAAAATAAAACTTAAAAATGGTTTAACAAAAAAAGCAAAAGGGTCACTTCTATCCCTAACTTTGTCACTAGTCGACGAGTTTAATTCTAACATTTTAAAGTGAACAATTATAACCATAATATTTATAAAACGTTAAAATTAAACTCCCTTATAACGAAAAATTTAATTTCGTTTGTTAAGCGCTGACATGGGTTTTTTTAAAAATGTTTTGTGCGCCTCCCGTGTTAAGTCATTGTTGACGTTGCAAAGGGAGACCAACTTTATTAAGTGTGGACAACCTTTTAATTAAATATTTCTTGATCTTAAAAGGTGGAATCGCCCACCCTAAGCGCCCCCACACTCCGGTCCGGCAGAGTTGTGAGAGGATAAATCACGGTCTGATCTCAGCCAGCTTCTCTTAGGCAACGAAGGATTGACAACTATATGTCTAAGGGGGTAAGCTACATCACCTCCTCCTGCATGTTTGATAAGCTTACATGGCGAGACAAAGCCTCTATGGTAGCCCCTAGGACTTTCAATGGTAGCAATTGCATCGTCAATGGGGATTTTGGCTCACTAAGGTAGAGATCTTTTTTGGTTCCTGGTTGCAATTAAACGGCTTGCAGTTGGAAGATTCCATGGTGTTCAACAATTTCATGTGAAAATTAAAACCCTTGGAAACCTGCAACATCCGAATCTTGTCACTTTGATTGGATATCATGTCAGAGAGATAGAGATGTTCCTAATTTATAATTATTTACCAGGTGGTAATTATTAACGTTAATATCTTAAATTGATCTTATTGTAAATATCTATTTTTTTTAGGGGTATTGTAAATATCTATTAATCTCCTTGATTATCTCCTTTAGTCTTATATAGAACCAACGGCTCCAAAATCCCTCATTCTTCTCCTCAATTCATGTATAGCCTAACGATAACCTCGTCAACGTTGTTGTAACTCTCTTTTTAAGGTTTCGAATAACACAGTAGAAAATAGCTTCCATTCTATATTACTTTCTACACATGGTTCGTTTGTGAATTGGATAGTGCTTCACAAAATTGTTTTGGACATAGCTCATGCTCTTGCCTACCTGCATGATCAATGCGTGCCTCGTGTACTCCATCGTGATGTCAAGCCGATCAATATCCTTTTAGATGAGGAATTTAATGCCTACTTATCAGACATTGGTTTTGCAAGACTCCTGGGCACTTCAAAAACCTATGCCATTATAGGTGTAGCAAGTACTTTTGGGTATGTTCCCCAGAATATGCAATGACATGTTGTGTTTCAGATAAGGCTGATGTGTACAGCTATGAGGTTGTGTTGCTTGAGCTACCCTAGGATAAGAAAGCTTTGGACCCTTCATTTTCACTTTGCGCGAATGGTTTCAACATCGTCGCTTGGGCATGTATGCTCCTTCAACAAGGCCAAGCAAATGAGTACTTCTTCACGGTAAGATTATAGGATGCAGGTCCTCATAATGATCTTGTGGAAGTTCTACATCTAGCAGTTGTGTGTACTGTTGACTAGTTCTCTACCAGACATACAATGAGGAAAGTTGTACAAAGGCTCAAACAACTTCAACTTCCATCATGCTAGTTATTGGATTAGGCCCTATTGATAGAGGGTAGTATTTTGCAAGTTGTCCCATTGTAAGTAATTTGCTTTCTTAATCCTCACCTTGAAATGCCCTTAGATAGAGATGGACTAGATATTGTCACTTGTAAAGTGTAAAATAGTTTTGCTTTAATTCATAAGTTTTGATGGTTTTGCTGTCCATTTCATTTCGCTTTTGTTGGTTTCACGAGTAAGGACGCAGTCATAACTACTTGAACCTTCTTCTCCTAATGGACATCTTTTAAAATATTTATTCATTGGTACCACTCTCTTGCCTATCTAAATTATTACAATATATTTTATATATTCCTTATTTAGTTTTGGCATTTTAAATTGGACATATAAGATTGCATTTATGATAGAATATATTTTATATG
>JANZXV010000006.1:28689512-28701391 GCA_027576455.1 Erythroxylum roigii
CACAACTCATCCAATAAACCAACAAAATTTGAAAATTCATCTTACCTAGAAGAGACTCACTAAAATCAGATTTTTAGGCTACTCGATTTGAACAA
This sequence comes from Erythroxylum roigii, assembly GCA_027576455.1. Classification (NCBI taxonomy): domain Eukaryota; kingdom Viridiplantae; phylum Streptophyta; class Magnoliopsida; order Malpighiales; family Erythroxylaceae; genus Erythroxylum; species Erythroxylum roigii. The sequence continues at coordinate 28,689,608 of JANZXV010000006.1, forward strand.
AGATCAATCTAAGTGTGAATAGTTTAAAGGTACCTTCCTATAATCGGGGTCCTCTTAAGATATCTCGTAAAACAAAAAACAACTTTTATAATTTAATGTCCTTAAAAAATGACAATATTTTGCTAAATGGGCATGTATAACCTTTTATTTTTGTTAAATAAGCAGTCAAGCAATTAAAGAAAATCAATAAAGATTCCTGACAAAGAAAAGTGAATCTTGCACATTAATGCCTTAGAAAGCAATCTTAATCGATGAGATATAAAGACAAAGATTTCATTGTGTATATAGTAGCACATAATTTAAACCCTCGTAAAGACATTAGATGTACTGTAACGTAAAAACTAAAATATTTAAAAATATTAGATAATAATTATAAACTAGAAAATTTGGAAAAGTAAGATAAATAAATATCTCGGTTAAAATATTTTTCAAATTTTATCATAATAAAATTAATTTAATAATTAAATAGAATTTAATAATCTATTTTATAATTTTAAAATTATTTTAAAGCGTACGTGACATATCTGAATCGTCGTTGAAATGTCAAGAAGTAGACTCGCGTGATTTAGAGAGGTCCAATAATACGTAATCTTACCTCCAACTAACAAAAAGATTACTCAAATAAAATTTTATCTTAGACTTATATAACAAAAAAATGATAATCCAAATTTAGTTAATTACCATTCAAGTTCCCAGAAATTCTTTAATAGGTATATTATAATTAAGGTTGAGACAAAGATACCGTCATTATTTTATTTACGTTTTGAGCTTTCTTCAACGCGTTGAAGCGCGTTGAATTCTCATAAGCCCGCAGTGAACGTTTGTTTTAACTCCTAACAGGCCGTAACCAATCTCATAAAGCCAGCACAACATTCAGGGGCTCAAAAGTAATTTCATACTAACGTAAGAGTACTTTATGAACCTCCACCCACTATCTAATGCCAGCTTGCGAGTTCCCATAGGTCGAATGACAGACAGAAAGTAGACTGCTCCGCATCAGATCCAAGCCTGTACCAGCCTTTTTAGGTCCAAGCTGCCAAAAGAAGACGCGCTTTCTACAAACGCGTTTAAGGTAACTTCTCTTCTTCCGCTTGGAAAAAAGAGTCGAAGTTTAAAAAGGAGTCTTTTGACGGACCACAAATGTGTTGGTATTAGCTGCTTATATATATATATATGTATGTGTTTGTATGTATACGCTCTGTTTTGGACATTGCTCTGTTTGGATTTTGATTGATTGATGTTTTGAGAGCTAAGAAGCTGCGTCGCTGCTTTTAAAATCGAGTGAAATGGGGAACTGTTGCTCCGACGCCGCCGGCGGTAGAGCCGCCGTCGGGGGTACTGCACTTGCTGCTTCCGGCAACACTACCAACGAAGCTGTCGATTACTTTCTCAAGGCTCACGGCGTTCGTGGCTGCTCCGCTCAGATCGAGGTCTTCTATCTATGCTTCTATGTCCCTGTTTGTGTATGATTTTCAGTTATTCTAATTTGTACTGCCTAGAGCATGTTCGGGGTTTGACTCGGTAGAATTTGAATCTGGACCTGTTATGAATCTGGAGAAGTTAAGGTAGCTTGCTTGGAGTGTGTAGTGTGCGTAAAATCAAGATCGTGGCGCTTCTAGGAGTAGCATTTGGTTACTAAGTGCTTTTCATTTTGTAGTGTTTGAATGCATCTAGTGCTTAGCTTTAAGTTGCCTTTAGGTACTTGAAGCGATGAAAGTATCGCGCCTTCAAATTTCGGTTTCGTTTACTGTTGATTTGATCAAGAAACATGGTTTTTGATTCGTGTGATATAGTTTTTCAAATCAATAGCTTAGGTCAAAATTAGTATTGCCTTCTGCCAAGCTTCATTAAGAGGGTTGAGTTGTTGCGTGCTGTAACAAATGTTATATTCTGTTTAAGGTTATCTCGTTGTTCATTATTGAATTTGACTTTCAATGCGAATACAAGATTTTGATTGTTTAATTTGCTCTTCGAGTCTTCAGTATTAACTGCTTTGTTTGGGAACTGTGGCTATGCAGTTATCCTTTTCTGCTACAAACTTACGTGACCGGGACGTACTTTCCAAGGTTGGTCTCCCGTGCTGTTTTATTTATTCAAAACATTTATCCGATTTCCATTTGTAGCTTCATAGAGAATGGGCGAAATGCATTAGGGGTCAATCAAAACTGCATTATGGGCTTGGAACTTTTGATTCTTCAATTTGAGGCTCCCTTTTAAAAAAGGCATTAAAGTCCAGAATTCTCTGTGTCTTACCACTTCATGTTTGTTAAGTTGTTTCTCATCTTCTGCAGTGACAGTGTTTATTAAATTGGGAACTTAATGTTGAATTCGACAAGATTTGGCTGAGATAATTGGAGATGTTGTGCATAACATGTAACTACAGATATATTTGGAAGAGCCATCCATCTGTTTGTAATTGTATAGGTTTTAAAATTTTTTATTTTACATCATTTCATTAAAAAAAAATTCCATCACTTCATATCAGATTTGATGGTTGCTTGTGTTTCATATATGATTATCTTGAAGTTGCACTGCCAGTGAACATAACAGCATGTCTATTCAATTAGTTTAATCTACATACTAGGTATTAGGGGATATGTGTATCTTATTTTCATGCTTCTCAATACTTACTGTTAATGAAATCATCTTTAGAGTGATCCTCTGGTCGTTGTTTACACAAAAGCAAAAGATGAAACTCTTACTGAAGTTTTCCGCTCGGAAGTGGTTCTCAATTCATTAAATCCTACGTGGATTTTAAAACATACTCTTACGTACCAGTTTCAAGTTTATCAGATGTTATTGTAAGTCTACATTTTCTAGTTCTTCACATTTCTCCAGTAAGTTTGCACCCTTTGTTCATTGTTGTGCAATGTGTTACATTTACTGCAGATTTCGTGTGTACGATGTTGACTCTCAATTTCACAATGTAGATGCCAAGGTATGTTCTTACTGCTATGGACTTCTGTCCCTTCCCTCTTGTTGTGTTACTTTATTATAAATTTGATTCATTTTTTATTTTATGTCGATGTATTTATTATAAATTGTTTCAATTTTTATTTTATGTCAATGTATGTCATCTTATAATCTACCAACAAAAGTTGAGGCATATATTTTACTGTGACTATACCAATCAAAATCAACAATAGAGCATTTAATTTTCTTGCTTGGTCCAGTCTATTTGCCCTTCATTTTCTTTCGAAGTTGATAGTCAAAATCAAGAAATATGAGATGTGAAATTATATTAATGAATATTACAACCTCCGTATGAATTTGAGCTGCAATTATTTTATGCCTTTTCTGTTACTATTTAATTGCCATCAATGTAAGTGTTGCATATTTTAGGAAATGAATAGTTTTTATTGAATGTGGAAAATGTTTCATCCTCACAAGTTAGATATGACTAATCAAACAATTTAATGAATGCAGATGCTTAAGCTTGAAGAGCAACAGTTTCTTGGCGAAGCATCTTGTGCATTGCCTCAGGTATAAAATGAAGACGTCTTTTTATTCCTTTATTGTTGTACCATTATGGATTGACAACCACCATTCTTAGTGTCCTAACACCCTTGCACTACTGCCTAATGTTATGAACTACACATGCAACAACTAAATAATCTGATAGGCTTTTGAATACGTATCACTATGAATATTAAGCTAGGTTCATCTTTCTGTTTGTGCAGATTGTTATTAAACCAGACCGGACGCTGACCTTGCCTCTCGTACGTAGAGAAGATTATTCTACTTTATCAAGTCACCACGGACATTGTGGTCAATTTATTATACATGCAGAGGAATTGATTAACTCAAAAACGACAACAGAATTGATATTGAGGTGTTCAGATCTGGAGCACATGGATCTCTTCTCCAGAATTGTATGCACTACTGGGTTGTTATTATTCTTTCTTTAATTAAATACGTTATGAGGAACTAGATATGTTACTTGTTTTTTTGTCTTTTTTTTGCATTAAGGATCCTTTCTTGGTTATCTCAAAAACTGTTGAGAGAGGGCCACCCATACCTGTGTGCAAAACAGAAGTGCTAAAGAATGATTACAACCCCGTATGGAAACCAGTGTTTTTGAACATGCAACAAGTGGGAAGCAAGGTAAGGTTTGTCTTCATCTGGGCTCAGGTGGCAACTGTTATGAATCTTACATCCAGATATGGATCTAATCTTTGCTTCTTACATCCAATTTTTAATATGCTGTCCTATTCGTCGTTGGTTCGAACTAGTTTCCTAGCATGTGTGACTTTCTTTCTCATCTGAGGAGCATACTATCTATAAAGGGATCTGCTGTAGTTGGAGCATTTTTGTTTTGATGTGTCTAATAATAGGCAACGATCAGTAGAGTTCAGTAATTTCACTATACGCTGAAATAGATATTTTTACTGATTATTATTTTCCAGAAATGTTTTATAATCTTATGTAATCTGCAGGAGAGTCCACTAATCATAGAGTGCTTCAACTTCAATAGCAATGGAAAACATGATTTGATTGGGTATGTGCTGGTTTCCTTTTGATCTTCCTTTCATCCTTCTCTCTCCATGTCTATACACCTCATGACAGTGGTCCCTGTTATTCAATTGTCAGAAAAATTCAAAAATCTCTGACAGACCTTGAAAATCTTCACTCAAAGGGGGGAGGTGGCAATCTGTTTTTACCCACTTTTGCTGGGCCAAATCAACAAAACAAGGTTTTTCTATTAGTTAATTGGTTTTATAACTACATTTCTATTTTCAGCTTCAAAATTCTGAGTTTACTTGATTCATTGCAGGTACTAAAAAGCCAGCTGTATGTAGACAAATACTCTGAAAGCAACCAACATACTTTTTTGGATTACCAGAGAGCAGGATTTGAACTGAGCTTCATGGTGGCTATTGATTTTACTGGTACCTCATTTAGTTTTTGCTACAGGATTGACAAGTTGTACATCAAATTGAAACCAAAAGAGCTTTTTGAAGTTAGGAATACCACATGGGCCTTAGTGTGATTAATCCCGATAATTATTAATGAGAAATTATCGAACACATTAAAGTTTCTCTAATATCTTCTTAATTTTTTCATATCATTTTCAGCTTCAAATGGAAATCCTCGCCTTCCTGATTCCTTGCATTACATTGATCACTCAGGACGGCTAAATGAATATCAACGGGTGAATAATTACTGTCCATCCCTATTCTTTTTTTATTTATCTGGTTAGACCATCCAATTAAAAGGCCAAAATTTTCAGGCAATTGACGAAGTTGGAGAGGTCTTGCAGTTCTACGATTCTGACAAGCGCTTTTATGCTTGGGGATTTGGAGCCCGGCCTATTGATGGTCCAGTTAATCATTGTTTCAATTTGAGCGGAAGCATGACTGACTGTGAGGTGAGTGTTCCACCAATTTGCTTTGTTCACCCCATGATTTTCCCTCTTTACTCACAGATCGCCCATTGAGATGCATAAGTTTCTCTCTCTCAGGTTGAAGGAATCCAAGGAATTATGAGGGCATATTCCATTGCCCTCTACAATGTTTCTCTGGCTGGGCCAACACTTTTTGGACCGGTGATCAACCGAGCTGCACAAATTGCCAGCCATTCTCTTGCAAATGGAGCAAGAAAATACTATATCTTGTTAATAATTACGGTATCATTCTTTCAAGAATTGCCAAATTTTGTTCCATCAAGTGCTTGTAACTTTAGCCATCATGCTGTTTCAAAGACCTAAACTACCACTTCTTTGAAATCCAAATAGACTTTTTAGTATTTGATTGTTGTAGGATGGAGTTGTTACTGATTTACAAGAAACAAAAGATGCCATAGTGGAAGCGTCTGACCTACCACTATCAATCCTCATTGTTGGGGTTGGAGGAGCTGACTTCAAAGAAATGGAGGTACCTCTTTCACTTTCGTACCTTTTTCGAAAATGTCAAAAGTCTGATTACCGAAATAATGGCAGTTTTGATTAGAAACCTGATTATTTCTCGAAGAGGTCCAGTTTCTGAACTTTGGCTATTGATCCACAGATTTTAGATGCTGATAAAGGAGAGAGACTGGAAGCCTTATCTGGACGTGTTGCTTCACGTGATATAGTTCACTTTGTACCATTCCGAGACGTTCAAAGTAAGTGTAACAAACTTTGTAATCAACCAGAATCCAATGTTTTTAGTTTGGTGGTCATAAACTTCATATTTGCAGGTGGAGAAATTTCTGTTGTTCAAGGACTTCTAGCAGAACTACCAACCCAGTTTTTAACCTACATGCGATCCCGAAACATTCAACCAAATATATAATCACGTAAACAAGTGTACATATGGCAATTTATTTTCTCCTGTGCTTTGGAATGAGTTGTCCGTCTTGTCCACGTAGCCAAATACCTGCTGGTGGTAACAAAGCCAATATCATGTTGTCAGTATAGGTTATATGCACGATCTCCACGCTTCTACCATTTAACGATAGCTCATTTCCGATGGCTGGAAAAGTTTTTCCGAGACCTCCAGCTTTGCGTAGTTACTTTTACCACTCTCGAGTGACTGTGCGATGAATCAAGCAAGGCGCCTGTCACAGATGCACTGGCACTAAACATGTAAATGGCAGAATTGCCAAGTCAATCGAAGCGAGTTTGTCTTGCAAAGGTGAAGTAAGGACAAAAGATACAGTGTAATGGCCATTGTTCTCAAACTTGATTTCATAAAATCTCTGTGGGACCAATTTTGTAATTGTCTTGTCAGTTTGGAACTTGTCTATAATCCCATCTCCCATTCTTTTCGACAGTGAAACAGAGCTATTTGGTTATGAATCTGACAAAAATGGGAAGTTTTTAAGGTGACGGTTTTATGAAGTGCTCATTTATTTGTTTCACTTTCAGTTCATCTCATCAAATACTAATAACATTACGCCTTTTGGTTCATTACGTTTTTACAACTATCTCACGTACGGAGTGCGTGAGAAAATGGGGCGGCTGGTCTAAGGTAAGCGTTGGCCAAACGTCTGTTTTGATGCCAAGGTCCTGTTTTATTTGTCAGACAAAAATAGTCTTTTTATGCCATAAGCAATGAAGTCAGCTTCAGTGGAGAATGTTCATGTCAATGTTTCTGCCACTATCAATTAGAAAGAAAACTACCGACCAGATCGGATTATTGAAAACGACTGTCGTTTATTTTTTCTGCCATGTGTGTGAATAGCCATAATGCCTATTTTAATCATTCAACCCTAAGTTTGAAACCAATAATCAATAATCCTTCGTCCATTCCCTTAGAAAAAGTTACATGCACATAATTTATTTGAGATTTGTAATCAATCACTAACTTCTTTTTTATGCGCTTTTGTTCAGATCTCTTATTCACATGAAAAGCCTAATAAGTCCATTCAGATTTGTAGGGTCGATCAATCCTATCGGAGAAGAGGGGACGAGATTTTCTGTCCAATATTATGGTATCTTATTTGGGATCATGTGGGACCCACATAAATAAATGGCTGAGATTTATGAGACAGAATAAGACACCATAATATTAGACAGAGGGTCCGGACTCGGAGGAGAATCGCATATTATTCTGGGGATAATTTCATCATAAATAGTAAAAGGAATTATTGTTATAAAATAAAATTTTCCTTAATAATATGAGGGCTGCAATTAAGCATTAGAAGAAAGTTTTAATCATCGATCATCGTCGTCGTCATTATTAAGGTTATTATTATTGTTATTATTATTTCTCTCTCTTTATTTGTGAGTCATTTTAAAATAGCGTCTTTGTTGGATCTCCTCAGACTTCGAGTATCTGCGAAATTTTTACTAGATGTTGTTGTTATTGTAAGATTACTTTTCTTATTATTTTATTTTTCTCTTTCTCTTCTCGTGGGTTATTTGAAAACAATCTCTCTATTAATTAGGGATAAAGCTACGTACTGCAAAACATCTTTAGACCCAGAGTGTCGGCATAATTTCTACTTGATGTTGTTGTTATTTGAAACATTACACTCTTAATACTATATATGGTTTGATGCGGTAAATTTCAATGTTTGAATGTTAATCTTTCGATAAACTTTGATTGTCATCCAAAGGGTAAAGAGATCATTATTTATTACCTCATAATTATTATTATGAAAATTGTTGACGGTAAGAATATATATATTTACAAAAGTTATAATAAATTAAAGTAAAGAGCCTCTTATATAAATTGAATAATGAACTTTCGGAGTCCGGATCCTCTGTCCAATATTATGGTGTTTTATTTTATCTCATAAATCTCAGTCTTTTATTTATGCGAATCCTATACGAGTCCCGCATAAATAAACGCGGGATCTACATAAATAAATGGTTGAAATTTATAGGACAAAATAAGACACCAAAATATTAGACCCGTCCGGAAATTTGGACACGTAAAATTTGGATAGAAGAACATAAGACTTTGGTAAAAAATATAAAAGGATATGCACGAATCACTTTTTGCAATAGACGAAAAGCTTTTGATACAAATATGAAAAAGCTCAGAGATTTCATACTGATTTAACATAAAAGAGTACACTGAATGAACGATGAAGTTTTTGATATGCATCCTTGATGTGCCAACAGTTTAAAGTATTATTCGAAACTTGGAGTGAACACTTCTTCAAGTTCACACCAAGGCCCATCCCTCTTTTTCTTTGGTCTTTCCTTCTTATTCTCTTCGCTCGTAAGTCGTACCATATACTCCACTTCTTTGATCTTCACGTGTTTAAAACCCTAGTTAAGCTCTTCCATGAGTGATTCCTAGCTTTTGCATGCCTGTTTAGGGAGGAAAGTTTGAGTAATTTCAATATTACACTTAACAACTTACAAGGTGGATCGAAGGCATGGGAAGAGGCCCTTTTCATCCGATGAACCGGAGACGAAAGAGGAAGATCGCATCTTCCCCGTCTACTCAGCTCGGTCTCAATATGACATGAACGTTATGGTTTCAGCCCTAGCTCAGGTTATAGGAAGCAACGCCAATAACCCAGATCAGGTTTTGCAAGATTCATCATCTTCATCTACACCTACACAGCAATCCAACACCCCAGAGCCTGAACAGACTCAACCCATCCAAGATCAAGGTATATAGTATTCATCCTGATTAGCGCTTGCAGTTATTAGTTAGCAGATCCAAGTTACAACTTCTTTGTTTCGATAAACATCATATGTCTGATGTAATAATGATTTGATGAACTAGCTACCATGACTTTTGTGTTCCATCTTTTGACTTCCTATTGTTGTTTATTTGAATTGCAGGTAACTATGGATACCAAAAGTGATGCTAATCGCAGTAATATGTAAAATACTGATTGTCTTCTACGTTTCTCTTTGTTTCCAAGTGCAACCCTAAGTTCATAGATCCCCTTTTAAGTAGATTATCTTCCACCTTGGGCTTTGATCTAGGGTTACACTTACACTTCATTTCAAGCTCCCAAATGCCAAACCAACCTTAATGCTTTTGATTTTGTTCCGCAATCTTTCTCTAGCCGTTTGTTCAATACTTCAAAGTGCAATCTTACGAGAAAAAAAATAGCATGGAATATGGACATCTTACTTATAAATGTTCAGCCTATATTTGTCGTGACTACTAAAAAAGCCATGTATTTCTTGGTTGATTCTTGAAGGGAATACCAGGAGAAGACATTATAGAGGAGTCAGGCAACGTCCATGGGGGAAATGGGCGGCAGAGATTCGAGATCCAAAGAAAGCTGCTCGTGTATGGCTTGGAACTTTCGACACAGCGGAGGCTGCAGCACTTGCTTATGATGAAGCTGCACTTAGGTTCAAAGGAAGCAAAGCCAAGCTCAACTTCCCTGAAAGAGTTCAAGGAAGAAGTGAATTAGGCTACTTGACCACTTGTCAGGATTTGCATGCACAAGGACCCGCGAATCCAATTGCTTCTCTCCCTCCACCACAAGCATATGAACCATACGCTAATCTCTTTCAACATCAGCAGGTTTTCCCAGGTGGAGACTATGGAATGCACTATGCATTACCAGGTTCTTACAGTAGAGAACCGTTTCTGCAACGGACTTCATCAACAACATCTTCTTCTTCTTCGTCAAGGTCTTCTCAACATCTGCCTTATCCACCGGAACTTGTAGGACTTCCATATCAACCGTCTGGAAGTTCTTATCCTGCTTTTGATAATCCTATGAATAGTAGGAACTTTGATCCGAGAAACCCGGGAACATAATTTACGCAAAAACTTGTTGTGCTTCTCCTTTCTGTTGCTTTAATTTCCATACTCTCCATGTTTTCTTTTCCTTTGTGTTGCTTACTTGCATCCAAGTTGAACATGTATCCCTGAAAAAGGGTTATTAAGTGCTATGTATTTCGTAATTTTGTTTATACGAAAAGGATTATCTCTTAGTAGTTCAGTTTTTGTCAAATGAACAACATCAAACTGAATGGTTTTCAAAGAAAACATGAAACTTATATGTAAATAAGTCATAAGGAAATGATAATCTTAGAACAGATTACAAATTATCTTTTTCTTTCCTATCGACAGCTATAGTATATCCAAGGTACGTAAACATAACTTGACTATAAGCTAGCTAACCTCTTCTTCAGTCAGCTATACTACTATATCCTTATGTATAAGTCTGCTTCCCGTCTTCTTCGTTTCTACTTCCTCTCTGAGCAAAAAGTACCGACCGAGGTGTGGTACCGCAACATCATATCTAGTCGTACGTTGTAGGAGGAGGCTATGTACTAGGTAAAAACATAACACCAAAGTCGCTGTCTTGCATGCATGCATGCTTATGCACACCATGTATACACCATTCATGTCGCGATTCGAAGGTAATGATCGCACCGTCAATCCCTCCAGGCGTGGCGTCGTCGTTCTTCTAGTAAAGAAAACTAAAGGGTAGTCGAAAATGGAGAACTTGATACGTCTGTTGCTTTCAAACGATCATCTATATATAATATAGTACGTAAAAGACTCCATTTTCTTCAGAATACATTGAAACAGCCATTTGGTCAATAGACGCCTTGATCATGTGCTTCCATGGTGAATGAGACAGAACAGCAGACGGAACACGTAGGGTTTGAGACATCAGAGGTACAGTTCATGTGTAATTCGGACACTCCAAAGGATGCAAATTGTCATGGAATTCGGCGATAGTGGCCAAAAGTAGACAAAAGTAACGATGGAAAGCGTACAGTTGTTAGAAAGACAAAAGGTTGACTTACGCGTCGTTAGCGCGTTTGCTTCTTGTAGCAATTTTTGACACGTTTCGTATGAGTCTGATCTGATCTTATATTATATAGACTCGGACAAGTCTCCGGTCTGGTTTGTTCCACGTCTACCAAACTTGGATCGTTTGAAAGAGTGGTCGGGGGATAATTTTATATTATAAATATTATTGTTTAATTTTTTTTAATTATCGTATCATATAAAATATGTCTGATTCATTTATATGCTAAATCGTTCAAATTTCAGTTTAAGTATTTTGTTTTGTCTTATTTATTTAATAAAATAATATTATCTCTGGTCGGGCCGACCGTGCAAGGTTCGGACCCAGTCAAGACAACCCATGGGCCAATCGGTCTTTCCTCCATAAAGCAAGCCCTGAGCCCAACGAGTATGACGGGCTTAAACCCGGCCCGCGCTCTCCATAGCCCGTCAGTGTGAGCAGCCGCTAGCAACAGTAGGTAACTTCCCATGCGGAAGTGGAGATCTACATGATCTACATGATCTGCGTGATATACGTGATCTGCGGGATCTACGTAATTAACCTAATCCTAACGTTCATCTCATATATAAGGGATAATGTCATCGTGATAACGGTACGCAATCATAAACCTAC
>JANZXV010000006.1:28701491-28712115 GCA_027576455.1 Erythroxylum roigii
CTTTGTTTTACAGGTTCCTTCACGTCAATATCTTCATCAAGAACAGCGAATTCATGGATCCAAACGGCAACACTCAGTTCAGCCAAAATCCGGCAGAACCAATCTCTATTAATTTCATATTTATTCATTTAACAATATGATATCGTTTTATTAATTTAATAAAACAAAGTTATTTTTGTTAACTAAACCAAGTGGTCTTTAATTAAGTCCGTCATAAAATTCGAGCCTCGGTTCAATTTAAAGATTAAAAAAGAGATAAGACTGCGTATTGTTGAACTTTTCCAAATTTTAAGTATCAGCAAAATTTTTATTAGATTATTGTTATTGTTGTTGTTGTTGTTGTATTTTTACCCTTATTATCACCGAGAGTACTCCAAATATTATTTAGATGATACTAAATAATATTTGATATCATCTAATATTATTTAATGAAAAGATAGAAGGAAAGCAGGACTTTGTAGCTTATTAGGTATATGTTTTGTTTATTTTTATTTTTCAGGTACTAGCAGATTTGAACATCATATCAGGCACGTCATTTTGTTATATTTTATATTTTATATTTTTGTTATATTTTTGTTATTATTTATTGTAATTTTATTTACATAATAATTTAGCGTGTCAATTTTACTTAATTATTCTTTAACCTGCATCACTTTTTTATTGTCACATCTGCATGTGGATCTACCAGAAACAACCTCTCTATTATGTAAGGGTAAGGCTGTGTACTATCAGACTTCTCCAGACTCTGTTTTATTGCAGGACTTTAGACTGGGTGTGCTGACGACGACGACTAAATACTTGACCAACAATTAATAGTTTTTAGTGATTATTGTCGTTAAAAAAGAATTTTTTATTTGAAAAATATATAATTTTATAGACTATAGATGTTTAGTGGTAAGATTATTTCCTTACGACTGGACCGACTCTCATAAAATCGGAAACCTTTATGCACCGGAGTTTGCCATTAGTAACTAGTTACATATTATTCATAGCTTTTCCCCATTTGGATTAGTGATAAATTTGAAGATATAATTATAATCTATAAAAGATGTAAATCAAGAAGGTATAATCTTACACATCAATGAACAATAGATTTCTCACCCTTGGAAATGCAGCAAGCTCCTGAGCCAGCTGTAGCCTTCCCATATTGAAGATGTTTCCGCAGCGAAGGGATTAGTCACTGATTCCGTCAGTGAATACTCTGGGTGCACTAAAAAAAAAGAACAATAGATTTGAAGATATCTATACAAGACTTTATAATGTTTGAGTCAATATAAGAAAGGCACTGAATACAATGAACCATTGGAATTCTATAAATAATATGATTAGACCCAACAAATCATTATCTAAAGCATCAATAACAGTTCTTTCACTAATAATCACTATTTATAACGGGATATTTTTTGTCCAATGATATTTTATTTTGTTTCATAAATCTTAATCATTTATTAATAAATACGGGACCCATGTAAGACCTACATAAATAAATGATTGAGATTTATAAGACAAAGTAAGACACCATAATATTAGACAAAAGATCAGACTATATTTATAAGATCAAAAACAATATTATTTAATAATTTATTGTTTTTTCAATCTTTTAGTAACAGTCATGGAAATGTAATATAAACACAATAACCCTATTGGCTAAATTCCAAATCAGCATCATAACAAGGAATACTTATATTAGAAACAACACGCTCGTGATTCATTTCTTTGTAACTTTCTCGGTACTTTGACACTGTTTACATGTAAATGACTTATTTAGAAGCTTCTTTGAAGGGGTACTCGGTCTTACTCGCTTTTGAAGCCATTCGTTCCATTAATAATAATAATAATAAATATTATAGGCGTGTAAGGTATGGATGCTTTGAATTCCTCGGAACAATAGGAATGTCCACTTTTTTGTACTATTGAATGGCTGAATTCAATTTCTGTATTATTGAATCCATAGTTGAATGAGACAAAACTGATTAACTCAATAAACTCCTTTCGAAAGGAAAAGGACAAAAAAAAAAAGCAGTAGTAAGCAGTATTTCTAATATTGGAATCTAATCTTCCTTGGCACTTGTAATTGTCCCTTTTTATTACTTTTTACTATTTTATGCTTGTTTGATTAGAGCCCGAATCGTCAGTTTAATATCATGACGTCTTATTTTATCTTATAAATTTCAGTTTTTTATTTATGTAGGTCCTGTGTGAGTCCTGCATAAATAAACATGAGATCCGTATAAATAAATGACTAAGATTTATGAGACAAAAAAAAAGATCGTAATATTAGAACCTATCCAGAGAGATAAGCATGATTTCTTCTTCGATCTTTATTAAATCAGTGCTTTAGACTACGAAAAGAAAATCTTGTGTGCTCGTGGTGATATCTCCTGAGCGTGGTTTGGTCACATCGAATCACGAAAGCTGTGGGACGGGAGATGGATCAGAGCCGAAAAGGCAGTCAAAACGGCGCCGCCCAATTCTGCAGATTTCTTGGAACTTCTTGTGTTCAAACTTTGCTGCCCTTTTGATGACTAAATTCAGATCTGATTTCATATTTGTTTAGCTTTGAAAGTTGACTTTCTTTTTGAAGAATGCTCTAATGTTTCTTCTAAAATTAGTATGACAACAGCACTTTCACTAGGTAGTTGGTACGTGGAGGTGGAGCTCTCCCTTTAAAAATTGCTTCGTGTAAGTTGAGGTTTCCGGGAACAGAACAGTAATACTTCAATTCCAAACATCTATGTGTTCGATAACATTAAAAATTAGACTCAACTAGATGGTCAACGAACTTTTATGACCAAGTTATTTTTTAATATCATAAAAGTTGAAATTAATGTAAAAATTGGTGTTTCTGCTAAACTAAATTGGGGTTTGATTCATTGACTTTTGAATCTGAGCATGCCTGTAAGTTTCAAATATAATCATCACAGGGAAAGCAGCTAAGTAAGACCAACAAGGCCTGTCTGTGTCCTATCTATAAAGACAAAAACCATGTGAAGGGTATCAAAAGGTTATTTCAGGCCTTTCTAGTTACCATCTACCATCAAGTGGAAAGCAATGTAACAATACTAAGCTTTTCTAATACAATTTTCCAAGAACTGCATTTTTCAACATTCAGGTTGCAACTCCCATCATTGTAAATGATACGCAATTTAGGATGAAAGTGCTTGTGTTAGTGGCAGTCACAGTCAAAATTCACGTTATCAAACTTTCTTACGAGCTAATCACTTTACAGGAATTCTGTAGTCTCTTGGATGTTTTTCTCCAAG
The DNA here is from genome assembly GCA_027576455.1 of Erythroxylum roigii. Taxonomy (NCBI): domain Eukaryota; kingdom Viridiplantae; phylum Streptophyta; class Magnoliopsida; order Malpighiales; family Erythroxylaceae; genus Erythroxylum; species Erythroxylum roigii. Next base: position 28,704,755 of record JANZXV010000006.1, read on the forward strand.
CAAGAACCATAAACACAATTTCTAGCCTGCCCTGCCATATTAATCTGAAGTTGGAATGTTATTCAGTGGTTATCATTATTAATGACACCCATCCAGTACACAAGTTCAGCAATTAAGACCACGGAAAGTTTGAACTAACAAGGAACATTACTTCTCTTTTCCCTAATTGATCCAGGCACAGGCAATCCCAGATGCATTGGAGTCATCAAACATTGATCCACATATCGAAATACAATTAAGAGAACAACAGTGTGAAAAGGAAGGACAAAAATTATAGTTGATATTTGAAAATTTCCTATCTAATTTACATCACTCATATCATGCAGATCAAAAACGAATTTAAGAATTTTGGAAGGACACAGATGACACAAGTTATGGATTAGTAGCTCCCTCAACCTTCTTCTGATATGTTGCTTCTAAGCATTCTTTAGCTCTATGAACCTTTGACTGGAGATAAAAGCTTCCAGTTTGGGCATTCCGCTCAAACAATGTGTCATATTTCTACATGCAAAGAACAATCGATATTATGAGTACCCGATGAGAACATTTGGAATTATTCATCACAACAGTAACCTTAAGAATTCAACTTGTTAAGTATGTGGAAATGGAATTATTCAGCACAACAGTAACCTTAAGAATTCAACTTGTTAAGTATGTGGAAAACAATCTTCCTTGCAAAGTTCATGCATCACTCTAATATTTAACTAATTGGTGTAATACCTTAAATAACAAAAACTTTTTGTTTTGAAGTCCTTTATAGGAATGTAGAACAAAATAACATCAAGTACTCTAAGCTCTTATTGCATGAATGCGAAGTTCTATACAATATGTAAAGCCAATGGCTAGAAGGAACTTAACTTTTGATCCAACACTATAAAAATTTGAAAAACATTTAAATAGCTTGGAGACTTAGTAATTAAGCTGAAACATCACATGATGCAACAATTCAAAGTTTAAAATGAATAAAATTTCACTCCTTTTTCTAGTTACACAAGGTGAGGGTACAGTGAAAAGTATCATGTCCTACCAAGATATGAATCAGAAAGTAGAATGCTTATACAAACCTTCACAATTTCTTCCCATGTTGAATTCTCAGAAATGCCTAAAATCTGCCTTGCCTCGGCTTCAGCCATAACTTTGCTCCCTCTCCTAAGATTCTGCACTGTCTCTTGAGCAACACCAGATTTTGAAGCATCTAGAATAGGATTCAAAGTTGTATATCCAAATAAGAAATAAGGATTATGAATACAACTGAAAAGTGAACTCAGCAACATAGATGTGAACTCATACAACTATTAGAGTTCTATACAAAAAGAAAAAAAACAACTATATTATGTTCCGAATTTGGAAGGAAAACCATACTTGCAAGTGCCTGGCGGTATGCTTGAGCAAATCCTCTCAACAGGATTCCAGAGCCCATCAAAATTAAGTTTGCAAGAATTCTCGAAGCCTGGGAAAATTAATAAATAAAGTTAAATCCATAGTCTTCCTGCCCATTTAGTTGTTATTTCAATCAAGATGATAAACTTGAATCTCTTCTTTTCATATTCAGTCTTGTTATGCTTCTTTTTCTGGTTTAAAGTACAAAGACATTGCAAGTTTCAAAGATGGCATAAAATGAAAACAACTATTTTAAGCAGAGCTGCAGCACAGACTGCCTCTTCCCTTCCTAATCAATATGACAATTAAACCAGTTACATCCTTCCCATCAAAACAGCCCCTAGCAATGAAGATAGGCAAAGACATATATGAATCCAAAACTCTTAAGTGTTGATATATAGATACTATCTGCCAGCAGTCAACTGTATTCACATGGCAATAAAAAAGTCTTCTATTACCATTTGGGAAAAGCATGTTGGAAGTGACACATCTAACTTGATTGGTTAACAGCACCATTTATATACCTTAATTTTATGCTAAGGGTGAAAATATTAATAAGATACAAAGTACAGCAGCTTTGTCCCAACAAAGCATTGCTATGTTTCTGCCACAACGAAAAAGAAAACAATTTAATGTCTAAACCATGCTTTATAAACTTAACTCCAAGGTTAACCAGGACGCAGCACAAGGTTTTGAAGTATCAAGAAACATTCATGCATCAGGATAATGAAGCCAAGGATAGAACAAGCTCCAAATTAAGAATTCACAACGGTATAGTGATTTAAAAGGCTTCCCCAATTTATCTAGTAGGTTTGAGAAACGACGGATCATAATTCTTTAACCCTATGATTCAACTTCATCTCTTTTATCTATACTTTAGAAAACCATGTACTGCACAATTGAGAATAAGCCTCGGTCTCAAAAGCAGCTCATAACATACAACAAGACTTTAATCCAAAACCGAACACAAACAAAATTGACAGCCATCAACATGCTATTCCACGACTTCATGCCCACCCTTGATTCAAAAGGGCAAGAAGTGTCGTGCAACTTCCAAGAAGCGAGCCCACTTGGTGTTCATTACAGAGCCAACTTTCCGCCGTAAAGGTAATAGAAAGTAAAAGCTCAGAATAATCATCACCAGCAAGGAAGTACATAACAACGCACGAAACAAGAAGGGTCAAAGACCATACATACCATACCTAAGTCGTGGCAAGCAGTATTGAGCAAGCACAAACTCTGCTTCAGTGAATCTCAAAACCTACAACAGCACAGAACAAAGAATTAGAACAGGCCTAAATATATAAAGAAGATGGAGATATATGAAACGACAAACCTATAACATCAAAAGCAAAATCTACACATAAGGAGATTTTTAGGGGTTTTTCGTTTTTTGTTGTGCAGGAGAAACGAAAAGAATAATTAGGGTTTTTACTGTGCTACGCAAATTACTAACCGAGAATTAACTTTGAATTCAGCAAACAACCCAAATGAAACCTATAAGGTCGATAGAATGAAATATCACATGCACAAACAGATTAAATAAGAGAGATTCTGAAAATTAGTGCAGACATACCCTAAAATCTCAGAGCACAAAACAAATTAATTATGATGTGAGGGACGGCGGTCGGAGAAGTAACTCCGATAAGTTATAGCTCCAAGACGCGGTAGAGATGGAAAGTAACTCCGATCAGTTATAGCTCCAAGACGCGGTAGAGATGGAAAAACATAGTCGAGACAAACAGAGGAGGAGAACAGTTCCCTTCGGTGACCGAAATCGACTACAAAGCTTCTCTCCATTTGGTTTACTCTCCTTCGTTGATGCGTGGGAGTGAATGAACGAAGCAGCAGATGCGTGAGGGTGAGACGGTGAGACAAACAGAGGCAAGGAAAGAAGACTCTGGAGAAAGAGGAATGAGGCGGTGAGCGTGAGAGACAAAATTAATGAGGGCAAAATGGACATAAAAAAACATATATCAGCTTATCCACGCAAAACGCTCCTCTGGAGATTTCATATGCACAAAAGAATGGGAAAGTAACGTAGCAGACGCACCAAAGGCACTCAAATTCAGAATGAAAGCTCTTCAATGCTAGATTTGCCACCAGATATCCTTGGCTTTACTTTCCAAGTGTCCACCATTTCTTCTTCTTCCTAGTATCCACCAGAGGTAGCACTGGAAAACAGATGAGACGAGAACAATAAGAAACTGCAAACTGGGAAATATTCATGCTCTCTATTGAGATATGAGAGAAAAGAAAGATTTCATGCTTCATGACATGCCACGAGGCTAGTATCTATCTCATTCATTTCAAAACTGATCTGAAACATGTTAAGTCCCATCCAGGATATATGGGGTTATAGTGTAGCTCAAGAAAATGACTGCATGTAAAGCATCCATAAGTATTTGACAGAATCTTTGTTGGTGTAAGACTAGGAAAGATGATGATTGACTGAAATTTCGGCTATCCTTTCTATGTAGATCACTTGCAAGAACGAAAATCTGAAAAGGAGAGATACTAAGAGCATGCAACAGAATCATCTATTGATTCGCTCCACTGACTAAGATTTTGCTACGTCGTAGAAATGGTATAAATTTTCTTGGAAGTAGCTACTAATAATTCGAGGAAAAAGAAACATGTACACAACTTACGTGCATTTGATTTGATTGGACCAAATCACTGCTTTGCGACAGAGGACCAACGCACATCAATCTATACTTATGACCCAACAAAATTACCCTATATAATAAAACATGTATTCATCAAATTAAACATATTAGACAAATTATAAATTATATGTGGTTGGGTTGGCCACACTGGGCCCAGTCTCAGGCCCAGGCAGGCATCGACGGCCCATTCGTAGGTGGTAATCTCCAATGCATACGTAAAGACCTAAACCTAGCAGTTATTCCAGGTATATAAGGGGCTACCTCATCATGGAAAATGTACGACATTAGAACCCTATTATTCTTTATTCCTCGCGGCCAAAACCCTCACAAAAGACTAACTTGAGCGTCGGAGGGACTTGCCGGCAATCAACCCCTGGCGTGCCTTTCGTTGTATTGCAGGTGTTCTTTAGCTAAAGTCAGTCAGGATCATGGATCGTCAGCAACTTACATTCATAACCGCCGACGGTTCGGCCGGTATTCCATCTGCAATTTTGCCGACGGTCCGTTGGCAAAATAGATTCATAGCCGCCGACGGATCGGTCGGCAAACAACTTCGACTTTACCGACTCTTTGGTCGGAAATAATTACCGACCGAAGCTCTAAAGAATCGGTAACATTTTGCGACTGCGATATCGCCGACTAACTTCTCCGTCGGGCTGGACGGTCGGCAATCTATATTACCGACCGAATTTTAGACAATTCAGTCGGTATATTCCGTCGGTATTTGCCCTTTTTCTTGTAGTGGCTGTAAGACTAGGAAAGATGATGATTGACTGAAATTTCGGCATTCCTTTCGTTGTAGATCACTTGCAAGAACGAAAATCTAAAAAGGGGATTGGGAAATTGCTCTCTGCTGACTTTTGAGAATGTGGCAAGATCTCAATATAACATGTATCCTTGAATGATGTTATAACAAATATCTGTATACTATACTGCAGCAGTTGGGTTGGGAAGGCGCATTAGTCATCAATGTAAAATGCTTTCAGATAAAATAGAATACAACAAAACTGATACAAAAATTTACGTAAATTTAAAAGTTATACTGAAGAACCTAACTTTTTTATATTCCAATTAGCAAATAAGAACAGAGAAACATAGAGAAAATCAATAAAAAGAAAAGGACACGTTGGAAGAGTAGAAGTTGCTCATACAGAATCTGCAGCGGCTTGCAATGTGATATGATCACCCCATTCACCACTCCTAATACCAACCTTGAAGAAAAATACATATGTATGCCTAACTTGGACATTAAGTGAGATTTTTATTTGAGGATGTTAATGAAAATCTAATCCAGAGTAAATAGTAATTTCAAATATAATTAAAAGCTTTAATAATTATAAAACTAAGATATAAATAACATTAAATTAAAATAGGGCCATTAAAATTAGTATTAAATAAATATAAGCATAGAATAAAAACTAAGTGCAACAAAGATTAATGCTTATTTCATTTGTAGTATTTGGAACGGTAATAAAAATTATTCGAGATTGATTTAAGTTAATCGAATTTAAAATTAAAATAATATTATTTTAATTTAATTATTAAAAATAATGTAGAAAATAATAGACATCAGGTCGCCTTTTCCCATACCTTTGCCATCCCAAGCTAAGTCTACAAGTAATTGATGTTCTACAGCCACTGTAGTCACACCATCTGCCGTTGTGTACACCTGCAACTTGTTGAATTTTTCGTACTAGGTAGTCAGCAAGATCATAAACGAAACGCGAAAACAAGAGAGTTATAGCATAACATGAAATCATTTGACAAGTCAAAGCAAAGGGCTCTAAGAGTGAGTAACATATTCAACATAACCAGCACCTGATGGATAGTGGAGTATTGACTTTGAACAAGAAAAAGAATAGATTCACAAGCATAACTACAAGTCATGCAACGAATCAGCTTTTCACTATTTTTAGAGAAGTTGGAGATGATACTTTGAAAGAAAAATTTGCAGGAAGCCCAACTGATTGTTTTGTCTTCGTATGTACCGTCAACCTTGAAGATCTTACATCACTAATATGTGAGACTAAGCAGTTATTATTATACTCAATCATAAGAACACTCCAATTATTCTTTATTAACTCAAAATTTTTCTTTAAAAAAAATCAAGCAAAAATTTATTTTTGTTAAAATAAAAACTAAAAATTATAACAAAAAATAGAAATGAAACCGACCGGAGTCTTAAATTTAAGTGTGTTGGAGTGAAGGGTAATATTAAAAATACTGTTGTTTTATTAAGACAACACTTATTAACAGTTTCGTAATAAATACTGTTTTTAATCTTATTAGCTGGGCATCAGATTATTTGTGCCACTCTTGTTCATACATTTTAAAGCTTCTAAATTATAATAATTTTTTTATTATCTTTATAGCTCGTAATGTCATTTGTAATTAAGTTATTTATTTTAATAATAAATTTTTTATGATATCACTTATAATGAAATTGATGTTCATAACTTGTTATATGTAAGTGTTGATAGGGACGGAGCTACAATGGGGCCATGCCCCCGCTGACTCCAACAAATTTCATACAAAAAAATTATTATTTTAAATTTTGCCACAATAAAAAAATAAAATTTTACTTCTATTAAAATTTTGCCCTCATTAAAAATAAAGTTTTGCCTATATTAAAATTTTGCTGCCAGTCAAAAAGATTTCTGGGTCCGTCCTAAATGTTGACCACGAAGCTTTCACGAAATTTCTCTTAAAAGTAGAAGATTATTACAATCTATTTTCTTCCGTAAGTGGTGGACTGATTATATTCCCAATAAGATAAAAATATCTTCTAAAAGCTTAAAAGTTTTCCTAGCAACTTTTTTTTTTGAGAAATTAAAATTAAATTAATAAAATAAAAAAGTAAAGTACAGAGACTATTGGAGAGTAACAACACTCCAATTACAATATGGGTTAAAAAAACACTACAACTGAGATACTCAAATGGCACATTGCACGACACCGTCTTGGCATCGATAATTTTTCTAGGATTGATTTGATTTGTTTTGTTAGCTTCCAATATTATCAACTGTTTGTTTGCGACTTGTTTATAAATTTTGGACTTTAATTATTCGAGGAGATCAATATGAGAGTGGGTCTAATATTTCGTGAAATATTTGATTTTCCAACTTTAGCGGTGTCCAAGTTGAAGATAGAAGAAGTTGCTGCTTGAGTTCAAGGACTAGGTGAGTCTTAATTTGTGATTTCAGCTATCTCATACATATTCATCTGATCTGACAAATTCTATCGTTAATCTATTATTTGTGATTTCAGTTATCTTATACACAAGTTTCACAGAGAAAAGGATGCCCACGAGCG
>JANZXV010000006.1:28712215-28724513 GCA_027576455.1 Erythroxylum roigii
AAAGTCTGGGGAAAAAATGGATCTCGATTAGTATGGGTCGAATCATATCGGGCTTGTGATAGGGGAAGCTCGATATGGAAGCTATATATATAGTTAAGGTTTCCTATAGTTGCTCATATCATTCGTAAGCATACGGATCCTCTAACACGTTAAGGACACTTACATTTTGAGAAAACTGTAGAAAAAAGTTAACCACACGTCGGTGATCACTTTCCGTGATAACACTCTTGAACGGCGTTTGTTTTATGTGTCGTCGTTTAAGATATACGGAGGTGTTGCTAGCCTCTACAATTACGGCCCTCCTGGCTGCGCCGTTAAATCTAACGTCATAGCCTTTTGGCGTCAGGTTAGTTGCTGATTTTGGTTTGTTTCCCGAGAAAATTATGTTATTTCCCGCGAAAACGATTACTGAATTGGGTTTTACACTCACACTTCAAATTAATGCCATTTGTCAATTGAAAGCATTTTGTTGTCATCACCATTTTGTTCTGGAGGAGAACATGTTGGAGGTTGATTGTCCATGTGTGACACCAGAGATTGTATTGAAAGCATCAGGTCATGTGGACAAGTTCACTGATCTGATGGTAAAGGATGAAAAGACAGGGACATGTTATCGCGCTGATCATTGCTCAAGGATTTTTGCAAAGATAAGCTTCAGAAGGATGTCTTTCTCATAATTGAAGCATGTTCTTGCTATATTAGACAATCTCTGTGCTGAAGAATTGGATGCTATGATTAAGCAGTATGGCATTACTGCCCCGGATACCAAAAACCCCTTGTCTGCTCCATATCCTTTTAATTTGATGTTCCAAACCTCCATAGGTCCATCAGGTTTGAGTCCAGGGTAAGAAAAAGGTTTTTCCTGACAGAAATAAGGACTCTGCATCTAGTAACTCATTCCATCTTCCTCACTAAGATGTTAGAGTTGTGATTTGTAAGCCTGTGTGTATAATTCTGCAGATATATGTGCCTTGAGACTGCACAAGGCATTTTTGTAAATTTTAAGGACTTGTACTACTACGATGGGAACAAGCTGCCTTTTGCTGCAGCTCAAATTGGTCAGGCTTATAGAAATGAGGTACAAGTCATTTCTTATCTAATTCGTTTCCATGTCAGTGCATTTATCTCAGTTTGTTCCATAGTTGGAGAAAATTTTCAATTTATCCTTTGTCTTCGGTGGTTAGTCCTTCGATTGTGCGTGATTACTCTTGATTAGGTCAGTCATGGATTTAACTCTTCAATCCAAGTTTACAAAGTAACAGGATCTCTTGAGCTCCATCTTTTTTATACATTCATGTACTAACAAAAAGAATAAAGAGTAACCCTGTTGTAGGAACTCCTACACAGGACCGAATAGGTCTTAGTCTTATTTGGATCTTATGAATCTCATTCCTCTTCCCAAAGGTCTAGTGCCCTCCCAAGGGAATTACGGGTGTCCGGCCAATTAGCAAGGATGATGCAGCTAGGTGAAGCAGTTTCAGGGGTTGATTTGATTAAGCACAGACACGGACACAGATACGGACACGGGACACGATACGGACACAGATATGAAGATACACAAACTTCTAAAATTTGGTAGACATAGACACGACATATATATATATTATAAAATTTAAAATTAAGAAAAAAAATTCAGAATTCATAATATGATATATATTGATTAATGTATTTCAAGACTTCCAACATCTTGATAGTTCATACATATTTGATGTTTTATAAGCCCCTCTCAAATTCTATGGAGCATAAATTCTATGGAGCAATGTCCGAGCGGTCTTCAGACGTGTCCGAGCTGTGTCCACCGTGTGTCAGTGGGTGTCCGACACGGACACGTGTCCGACACGCGGATACGACTCCATTTTGCCGTGTCGGTGCTACATAGGATTAATCTCAACCTAATTTGCTCCTTCCACAAAAGAGGTGCTTTTGAGCAAATGGACTAATGTTGTAACTATTCTCACAATATCTTCATGGCGCATTACTTGGCAGGGAACAGTTAATAATGAAACATTAGGCTACTTCACTGGGAGAGTATACCTTGGCCTAACATATCTTGTCATTGACAAGGAACGATTGCGTTTCCGACAACACCTTGCAAATGAGATGGCTCATTATGCAGCTGACTGTTGGGATGCTGAGATAGAGTGCTCTTATGGATGGATTGAGTGTGTTGGTATTGCTGATAGATCTGCTTATGATTTGCGTGCTCATACAGTCAGTATTCTCTGTCAACTTTCTTTCATTTTACTTTGTTTTGGTCTATGTGGAAATCATAATAAATGTTTATATTCTTTGATCCAGATATATTCTACAACATGAATGTAGAACTTGATATGCTAACTAATGCTTTCTCACTTCACGATAGGACAAGAATGGTGTTGCCCTTATGGCACATGAAAAATTTGCAGAACCCAGAGAAGTGGAGGTAACACTTAATATCACAATGATACAGATTACAATAGGTTCTTCTAACCCGAGATGACACTAATTTTGTTTTCGATTATAGGAACTAGTTATTGCACCAGCGAAATAAGAGCTTGGTCTTGCGTTCAAGACCAATCAAAGGATGGTGGTTGAAGCATCGGAGGTAAAAATAAAAACCCATTACTTAAGTGTCTGCTATACCTGCATATTGAACTTAATCTGCCAAAATCAATGCAAAAATGATTTTCTTCAAGCTTAATTCCCGTTTGTTTGCAGGCTATGAACGAAATTGAAGCTATGGAAATGAAAACTGCTCTGGATTCGATCGGGGAGGCGCAAATTCCGTGGCTGCACTCTTGAGAAAGATGTGACAATAAAGAAGAACATGGTGACTATCTCTAAGGAGAGAAGAACATCAGAGAGTTTTCACACCATCTGTGATCGAGCCATATGTTGGGAAGCCCCACCTACTAGTCACTACAGTATGGTGATGCAAGTATCCATTAATATGGAAAATCTTTCCCAAAGCAATCACAAATTTCTATAGATGGAGCAACAGTCCACAAAGGAAGCAACGATGATGGAGGAACCCTTTTAAGAAAGTAGATTTGTATACATACATATATAGCTAGCTCTGTCGTAGATGTTTAGCCTACGAGGAAGGAGCCTACCTACGACTAGGTTTGAGAGAGATGCTGTCTAGAGCGGGAGTTTTTAGTATGGCAAGTGATCGCCGCCCCCACCAGAGACAGAAACAGAGACAGGGACAGAACTAGAAGCAGCCACACTGTTGCGCTCTGCATGGCAAAGCTGACGAAGCTTGGTGGGCACATACCATATGGCCAGACGAGGATGAGCGTTGAAAATGGCGTCTATGTCCCAACCTTGGCGTGAAGCTATGGCCACAAGTGGCTTGTAACAAGCTTGCCGCCAGGCTCCAACATTCTCTCCCCTCTCTTTATATGCTCTCCTCAGTGCATTCGACGTCTCCTCGTCTAGGCAATGGAGGGCGTAGCAGTGCACGTAGTGTCTCATTTTAGGCTTGTTTATGTAACTCGCTCCTGCTTTCTTCGCATATCTGAACACCTGATTTGTCACCTGCATCCAAATGTTAATTAGTAATAACCTTATTCAAAATCAAAACGTAATTTGGCTAACTCTATTTCAAAGTCATCCGGGGAGTGGTGAACAAGAGTCCGTCAAACAGCACATCAATGCCACAAAAACCCACTGTCCTCTGCTTATCAGAGCACGTACCAAGTCATGGTACGGACCGGCAAAACAGGGTAAAGTAACTCGTAAAGGACGTAGGGACCAAATCGACAGACAGAGACCGTCAGTGCGTGACTTGTCATGTTCTATTACAGAACAGCTGTCGAAACCCCGACCTTATAAGGTAGGGGCAGAGACCAGAATCCATTGGCCCAATGTGGGTCCCAACAAAATCGAATGTGGGGTCCACGATTATTCACGGAATCAAACGGCCCTCATCTGATGCGGTGCTGCTTACCTTAGTTGGGCATTTTTCTCCACGCTCCTTGGCGATGTTCTGGACTTGGATCAAGAAATCACGACATTGTTCATAAAGATGGAAGAGGTAATCAAGGCCGTTCTTTTTGCCACGTGCCACCTCCCCAGGCTCCGTCACGATGAAAGGATGCTCCCGCTGTCTCTCACACCCGGCGTCGCCACCAATAATATCATCACCGTCGTTTTCGTCGTCGTGATCAATGTCAACCACCTTCGTCTGACCCTTCCTCCGCCTCTGAGGCTTCTTGTTCCTCTCCACTGCATCCGCCACCACTTCCCACGTTCCTCCGCCCCCTCCGCCGCTCCCCGCGGCTTCCTTCTCTTGCTGCACGGGCTCCTCAGATAACCCTGATCTTCAAAGCATTTACATTAGAATAACAGCTTCTCTTAACCACGTAAGACCTTCATGAAACGATGACTGCTACCGAAATCAGTTACAGAAACAACTAATGGGTTTTTCCTTCTAATTACTAGGGTTAAGCAGAAGGTGCAAGCAAAACAACGAAGAAGAGAGGCGACACTAAAAACTAAAACTCTCAGAACAGACTCTTGTTAAAGAAAAGGCAACGAAAAGACATCAATCCTTTTTGTTGTTAACTATGTTACTTCATTTGCATAGGAACCCATGAGCAAGCGATGGAGTGCAGAAAAAGAGATGTATAATATTGAGGTAAAGAGAAAAACCTCAATGAAACTAATTTTATCACCACAGTGGCGCATGGTAGAATATTAGCGAGTTAGGGACAAACCTTCTTGGGAAAGAGCATCAATAGCATTGGTAGTATCTCCCGAGAGAAGCTGCCTGCGTCGAGAATCCTCCTCCTCAACCCTCCTCCTCTCAGCTCTAACTGCAGCTTTAATACCGTACCTCTCTCCCACAAGAAGTTCCCACCTGAAAATCTGCGACAAACTGTTCATCATTTCGTCAAGCTCCTCGTCCTTCATATCCAAAAGGGTACTCACAGTAAAACCCAACTCCGCTATTTTCGCTGCCGTGTAGTATCTTATTCCATATGCCTGAAACAACTCCTCAAGCCCACATAACTCCCTCGGCCTAACAGCGTACGCTACCGTATTCGCCGGTTGCGGAGGCGGAGCCGCCACCGCCTCCAGCATCCGATTGCTAGGTGGGACAGCCGTTCGTGGGTCCCACTTGAACAAGCTCGCTGTAAATGCCTCCGGATCCATAGTCTTCTTGCTTTCTACGAAAACTAGGCTTCGCTCTGCGGAAGTGACGAGTTCGCTATGTAAAGACAAAGCGACTTTTTGTGTTTTTATTGTATACCGAAAATACCCTTTGCATGGTCAGAATTTTGTAGTTTCTTTATCGGGAAGCTAACTGAATCAGATGTTATGATGTTTCGTTGGAACTTTGACAGTTGATATCAAAACAGTCAGGCTTGTGTGTCAATCACCTCTACTTTAACCTCAGCCCTGAATCCATTCAGATCTTGACACGTCGCAATTCGTTAAGATTGGTTCAGGTTTCAACTCCGTACTGATCATCACATCCCCATACGGGGCTGGCCATTACATGCAGATATTATATAGGTTCTACGTACAATAGATATCAACCGTAGGATATGTAGCTTAAACGCATTTGTAGTTCAGGTCTATGTGAAGCAGGTTGTGTCTGAGAGTGCCTGATAATGTCCCCTGGACTTTCTAGTTGCACATGAGTTTCATAACTTAGTTGGACTAACCTGGTCTTGTTTAGTTCGTTCCCCAGCAAATGAAACCTTCTGAAACTTGGGGGTACGGATTTGGCCTCGTCTGTTTTTTTTTTTCATTTTTTTTCTTATTTTCATGCACTACCCCCTTCAGATTAATCTACGAAAATTTATAAACCTCAACCATTATAACAAAATATATAACAAAATCTAATTTTTCAAATAGTTCAAATTAAAGGTCAATTTTTTTAAAACATTCAAAATAGATCCTAAATTAATTATAATTTTAATAAGTTAATTCATCGCTATTTAAATGTCATATCGATATTAACTTTAATTTTTAAATAAAAATGAATTTTACTGCCAGGTGATATACTATTTAAAAATATAAAAGTCATATACTAACAAGGAGTTAACCTCATCAAATTTTTCGACCATTTACGTTTTATTTTAAACATTTTAAAAACATTACAACTCAATTTGAACATTTCAAAATATTAAAATTTAAGTTATATTCTCTCTTAAATGTTGAGATTTAAAATAGACTTTTTGCCATTTTCTCTGAACATCTTTTAGTAATTAATTCGACCCTTATATTAATATAAAATTTAAGTAAAGCTTTAATTTATGAATAAATAAAAATTAATACAGGTAAGAGTTTTTTCATTTACCTTTTTTCTTACCGAGCTTTGAAATTGATAAGATTATTATTTTGTGACCAAAAAGTTACGACTACAAGTAAAAAAAAAAGACTTTTTATAAAATATAAAAAGAAGGTTGCATATAATTGATGATCCTTTCGCAACCTTACAAAGTAGGAAATGCGTTTGAATTTCAATTTATGAAATAATTTATACACAAATTAATGTATATTCATAAGTTGAAATTTATACAATTTAAATATCTTTATTATTTATATCGCGACAACCTCCTGGAGACTCAAAAGTAAATTCAATATTACCTAAAGGGCAAGAAGGTAATATCGGGTTACTAATAATACAATAAAAGTAATACTACAAAACCATGCATGCAGAGAAAGTACAGGAACTGCCAGAGCCAGAAGGGGGCTTTCAGATTGGAACCACCCCCTCCCTTCAAGTCTCTGAAAAGGCCTGTTCTAGTACTTGCGAAAAAGAACAAGACGACCCCTCCTCTGCGGCCCCCGCTGTTTGATCAAGTGCTTCCGTGTATACTTGATACAATTTCACGAGTGGTCACTATACCTGATCAGCCTCATGCTTCATCCTACGTATCGATTCGTGAATGGTACTCCCCTGAATCCTGAAATTGCAAAAAGATCAATAGAGAAATTGATTCTTTTCAAGAATAGGGAAGCGAAACGCATTGGTCAACCAGACAGTACTTAGGACCTGCCAATGGAATCATGACACGTCACATCTATGGATACTAAATATGAGTCAGTGTGGTCAGGCCTAGCTAGCTAACATGAACGTGAAACAGTTTTCTCATTACTTTTGCCTTACTTCTCAGTTTATATATAATTATAATAATGATAACAAATATCCTTAACAACATTCCACCAATTTATAATGAATTTGATTTACAATCTCGTATATTTTGCAATTTGCATAGATAGGCCTCGTTCGAACAACCAATCAACTATTTTTTCAGTTTATTGGTTGTCTTCGACTGTTTGACTCTTCAAACAGTTACAAAAATTATTTGGAGAGTAACAGAAAATGCTGACCGATTTAAGATAAAAAGTCAAATATGAAAACGCTACTAATAGCCAATGTTTTCATCCATCAGTTAAATTTTTAACTATCAAAAGTCAATTGTACCATTTAAATTTTATTGCCAAGTTGTGTAATATTTTACTGTTTAAATTGTATTTTTAATTAAGTTACAATTAAGTATCACACGTATCATATTTTTGTTAGTTTTAATATACAACAATTTTTAATAAATAAGACAGCCTAATTGAAATTCTTAAATACCTACGTTTTAGGAACAATGTTTGTTCTTATAATTGTTTTATGCAGTTATAGCTTAGAAATAAAATATTGATCTTAAACAAAAATGAAAATAGAAAGAATTGCATAAATTTTTTATAAATGATAAAACAATACAGGTGAACATGACTTTTTTAAAATCTAAATTTTTATAAGAATATTCAACGAAATACTAAGATATATAATATTCATACCCTTATAATTTTTTTAAAGTCGTATCTTCATCAGTCATTTTACACATAAACAGCTAATACTAAATAACTAATTTTACCAAGCATCTCTAACAAACAACTAATGCAATATGATGATTAAATTAGCTAATATAATCAACTAGTTGTTAGTTGATAATGCAATCAGTTGACTGCCAAACAAGATCATAATATAACTTCTAGATAAATAATTATATGCTTTTTTAGGGCAAATCTTAGGGTAAACGGTAAGATATTCTTCTATGACCGAAAAATAATACGTTCAATTCACGAAAACAACTTTAAATATATTCTATTGACTTCAAATCGAATTAAAATTGTCACCCACAAATATCGCCGTTAAAAAATTTATAATTTAATAATTTTTAAAATTAATAGATGCATACTTTTTTTAGATTTTAAAAACTAAAAAAGTTGACACATTAATTTTATTAAAAAAATTCACAGGAAAAATGTAGAGGACCAGGTGAACCCGAAAATGGACCTCTAATTTTCAGTATCAGCCCGTCTAGGAGTTGAAAGCGCAATGGCGCAAGAGAAAAAGAAGAGAAGGTCTCCAAATGGATAACGGGCCCAGACAGGCTTATTCTACCGGTAACAATGGCAATACGATACTGACTTGTGCTCAGAACCTAGAGACTGAAAGCTGCAGATGAGCCATGCAGAGACTGGGGAGCTAACTAGACTTTCTTCTCTAACCAGTTTAGTGCAGGAGATAAGTCTTATTAATCCTGAATCAGAATCGAAGTGCAAACTGTTGGAAGGGTTGATTCAAAGGACAAAACAGGAGGGATTTGTGCCTGTAACAGGTTTGGTGAAGATATATGTTTCCGAATAGGAAAAGCAGGAATCATCAGACTGAAAACTTGGCATTGCCCTGGAACAGAGACTGGGGTCTCGAGGAATCTTAAAGTATGCTATGACTGTTATTATTGCAAGGGATCGGATGCATTTTCACCAGTTAGAAGGTGGTCTATGTTCTTATCTCCAGAAGGCATGGAAGTTGAACGGGAACGGTTCAGATAGTTGACAAGCGAGGTAACGGTGGGAGATGGGCCAAGTTATTCAAAGATATATGCAGCCTGAGATTTACGTTTCTTAGATACTTTGAAAGAAGAGTTGTAAGCTTTTGTTGTTCTTCATTTATAGGAGATCGCTTATAAAGCTATGTATTTATGCTTGACATATAAATGAACCCCATGTTGGGTAGAAACCTTCTTCTTCTTCTTATTCTTAACATTTACAACTCATGGGTCACAGTATGGACCTGGTAAAAGCTTCTGATTGCTACTAATGGAAGTTTGTGATCATGCTTCATGGATTGGTACTAATGGAAGTTGGCCTCCATATATCTCCGGGATTTGGCTTTCCTCAATATCTTCTAGAAAAGTTGATTTCAGGAGTTTGTCCTCCACAAATACTATCTACAACATCACAAAGAGAATAGGTCATTAATTCTTTCTTGAAAAAATTTAAAGAACAAGATTGCACAGTTTACATCAGGTGGCATTGGAAAAATCTTCTGGAAATTACCTTTTCCCTGGTGTTTTTGTCAATGAAAGGGTACACTACTTTCCACACCTTCATAAAGATGTACGGTGCATGCACAATGTACATCTTTCCTAGTCTTTCAGGATAGTAATCCTGCGAAAATTCAGACATCAGAAATCATTGTCCATTCGACAGGAGGAAATTGCAGTCTTATGCAGCAGATAATTCATGTTGACATGTAAATTCACTTAGAACTCTCTTTTACTTCTAACATATCTGCTCATCTCGGGTCTAAATTTGTCATTCGTGTCGAGTGAACTAGTCTAAGCATCAGAGTGCTAACGTTGGAACAGCCTCTAACATTATTTTGCTGAAATCAGATGATGAAACTGACAGGCCTGGACCTGACACTAGACGAAACTGGCAGGCCTGCACAACATCAATACGTTTTACAGTACCTGCACAATCGACAAAGCTGCAAGATATCCACGGATATCGCTGTTAGCATATCCCCAACCTCTCAAGTCTCCTATGGAAACAAACTTCTCCTGGTTTGGTGGTGTCCTGATAGATAGTAATGAATCGATCCAATACATGTCATATTGCAGCCCAAAAAAAAAAAACACAGTTTCTTGTATTTGTTTGGGTTTTGACATGATCAAAATTACCTTGCACACGCTTTGTCGAGACCAAAAACAACAAAACCTGGAAATTAAACATTCTCATCAATTGCTATGAACTTTTGGCAGTATAAGAAGAAATGTTTTTTAAAAGGTGATTTAAGTACGCTTGAATTCATCTACGCCTGCTTTGTTTTGAAAGTGTCTTGCTCCAAGAACAACTATGATGGGTCGTCCCTTCTTATCCGATCCTTGCATGAACATCTTGTTCTGTGCAATCTCATTTTGGATCTCTGATGGAGAAAATGGTCCATTTGGAACAAATTCCTGTCTCCATTTTCGGTACTTGGAAAACATAGCAGAAGCTTTTTCTACGTTAAGATCACGAGCTCGCAGAAATCTTCTGATTACCGTACCATCCACATCCTGAGCACCCAATTCCAACATCATTGAAAAGGCAATAAGTAAACAGTACAGAACATTGTCAGGAACAAAAAGAAGAACATCAGAAACAGACCTTGGAAGAAGGATCCTCCTTTGCAACTAGGGCTCTCACGAGGCCTATTTTTCTCTGCTCAACCTCGTTCATTTCACTTTCATCTTGATCAAGTCCAGATTCTTTGTTTTGAGATGTAACTCTGCAGAACTCCATAGGATCACACTCCACCGTCTCTCAAACCACCTTTCACTTCCTGTCAATCACAGCTTCCCTACTCTTTAAGTAACCCAAAGCATTGAATGCAACAAACTTAATAAATGCATGCCATTTTTGTACACTCAGACGTCACCCCACTAGTCCACCGAATCACTCCCATTTTATGCAGTTTCCTGACCCCATACCAAAATTGATCTCGACATAAATGTCAAATTGTGTTATTGCCAATTCAAAGAGGGTTGAAACTCAGAATCCGCAGAGATGTGTACTAACTCCTGGTTTTCGAATGCCTGCTTGCCTGTACCACACTTTGACCTTATCTTCACATGGATCACAGTGTATTTTTAATCAGAACAGTCTCAATCAAATTATTTTCATAATCTTATACAACTATTACCTACCTTTCTTTCACGACATCACCGTATGAACAAATCTTCATTCAACATTTTCTAAAAATAAATCAAATATCTTAATTTCAAAGTTTAAAAAATCAGGAAGTTAAACCGTAAAATAAGAAGTTTAAAGTTTAAAAGATTTAAAAGATATTAGACTGTCATAAAATCAGCTAAAGATCACATAAAATTAAAGAATTTGAAATATCATTGAAATAGATTATCATTACCTATTGAAGAATTTAAAGTTTAATTAAAAATGATTGTTAAATAAAAATAAATTGGTTTATTTTAATTTATATGAACCAATGCTTTAAAAATCAGACCGATGACTGAACCGGAGAAGCAACTGATTCAAGAGTTAGTGGTTTAATTGGAATTCACCGCGATTGAAACGGTGACTAATAAATATATAAATTTTTATTTTATATCTTATATATATAAGATAATTTTTAAACATACTATTTAATTATTTATCTAATTATAAACTTAATTTAAACCTTTAAACTTCAACACATATACAGGTTTTTTTTTATGTTCACCAACACAATACAAAATAAGATAAGAAAGCTCACTAATCATATTTCATCAAAATGATTTTAAAAAAAAGAGATTAGAATCATAATATTCATTCAAGTTGAAATCACTAAAATTAAGGTATTTTAAATGGACCCGCCGGTTCTTTCTTTCATCTGTTCATAGGTTTTTACCGGCCCAACTGTAAAATGAACGGGCCAATTATTCACAAAAATAAGGGTTAAATCGGACCGTTTCATGCTCCAGATCACCGGTCCTACTGTCCGATCGACCAGTTCCGTCCGATTTTTAAAACACTGATATGAACTAATTAATTAATAAAAATTCACCAATTAATAAATACATAAATAATTTTTTTACAATAAAAATTATTAAAATAAATCAAATCAAAAAATTAAAATAGAACTAAGATGGTTCAAAATTTTTAAAGTTGAATTAATTGAAATGGTTGATTCTTTTAATTTAATTAAAATATAAATTAAATATCGAGTTGCCAGCCAAAAAATGATGGCATCAATTGGAATTGTTTTAATTTATGTCCGTGACATCAATTAAGTTCAGGAAGCTTTGATGATTCCATACTTCCAATTATTGCTTGTAGATGGCAGTTAGGCTCCACCCTAACCTTCCACTTCCACACCCCCATAAATGTTTGATGTAATTTTGTATGGACCGTACTGGAAGTTCAAACACACATATTATTTTTTAATAATCTTAACATATGAAAGGTTTTTTTTTAGTAAAAATTAATATTTTAAAATCAGACCTAAAATTAAACTAGTAAAATAAAAAATTGGTGG
>JANZXV010000006.1:28783059-28797188 GCA_027576455.1 Erythroxylum roigii
AGTATAGTGAAATCTCAGAAAGGATTCTGAGGACTGGACGTAGCCCACAGTTTGGGGTGAACCAATATAAATCTGCCGTGTCGACTCTGTCTCATCTCTCAACTACTACTTTTACTGTTTTCATACAAGCACTTAGAAATAAATTGCAATATTTCATAATATTGATTTTCAATAGTTTTGAGAAAAAGCAAGCTTTACAAGAAGTTCTTAAAAAGGGGGATCATCGAAAAAGAATACACAATTCAACCCCCCCTTTTTGTGCATTTTGTATATCGAACACTAAGTTTATACTAACGTGTGATTTACTTCATCATTAACTCTACAGTTATCAGTAGAATGGGCTTGAAGAATCAGGAAAAAGAGGATACAAATTTTAAGACGATAGCAAGGATTGAGAGGGAGCGCGCTGTTAAGCAAAGCTTGAGTGAAAAAGTAACTCCCACAAGAAAATCAAAATCTTAATCCACTGGAAGAATGTCCACAGAAGGACTGAAGAAATCGTCAGATGATGCAATGAAAGTTAAGGCGATTTCTCAAAAAGAAGAAAGCCAGGTGCGACAGACAGAGACACAAGTGACCTTGAAGAGAAATGGGAAAACACTCCTTTCGGAGAAACCCAAACAAGCAAAAAGGTCGCATAGACTACGAACCTTGCGTTAACAAGAACAGAAGAAAGCTACAGAGTTGACTCAAAGTGGAGACTCTGGAATGAAAGCATCGCAGGCAACCAGATCTTTAGTGTCAATCTTGAAGGAAGATTCAACAAAATTGGCTAAAGAGACTGAGATTAAGAGGAAGTTAGAATTTGAGAAAAAGAAACCTCAACCTCAACAACAACCTTTTGGGATGATTGAAGAAAGTAAAAAGAAGAAAATCAGTCAGAAAAAGAGCACTCCAACTGCTGTTTAAAAGAAAAGGTTAGTTGAACACATTCCAGCACAGGTTAACCCTTCTCAACCATTGAGAAAAGAGGGTTTGAAAATGAAGATCATTGAAGAAGTAGAATCTGTCAGGAGTAGTAGCTCTATAATCATAAGAGAACCCCTGAAAAGGTTAGTCAAGGTACAATTTGAACCAATTTTGGTAAATAGTAGTACAATTCATTTGTTGAATGACGGAGAGAGAAGGTTGTATAGTGTTCTGCGGGATGAGAGATCAGAACCATACCCAACACAGATGACCAAACAGAAGTACACTATTTTCCCACTTACAAAAAGAACAGTGACAAAGATTGTCCTTGGCATTCAACCAAGACCTTACATTGTTCGCAATGAAGAAAAGGGGAAGAAGCAAATGTATCCAGAAGGGATTACAAGTGATATGACAGAAGATCAGATTGAAACTGAAGTGAGAGACATAGATGAGGCGTGTTATGCAGCTCATCAGAGAGGAATTTATGTTTCCCACCATATCTCAAAGGCATCAGGAAGTCATTGTGGTCGTATTACCACTAATGAAACTTCTCAGGTAGTTGGAAGAATAACAAAAGGGCAGTACAGAACCATCAGAGTTGGAGATATTAATTACAATATAGAGACTCTTGTACACCTAGTCATGCACATTAGACCCTTGAGCTTTATATCTTCAATCGGAGATGTATTACACCTATTTGGAAAACAAGTTCCAAGACTACCTAGACCTGATGACATTGATCTCCCTGAAAGAAACTTATCTTTCAAACCTCCTGTTTCTACAATCATTGAGTTAGTTACAGAACTCAACTGAATAACTGTTTTTTCAAAGATCGAGAAATAAGAAGAAAGAAGCGGTTATCAAAAAGTAGTTGAAGACGAAGGCTATAAATACGAGTCAGAGTCGAAGACTGAAAAAGTTAGAGATCTTAAAAAGTTAGTGACTTTGAGAAACACTGTATTCATTGTGCTAAACTCTAGAGCTATTATTTTCTATAACAAAGCTCGCAATATCCCTCTGTAAGAGAGAAGAAAAGCTGAGAGCCTGAAGAGGCTAAGTGAGAAAAGAATACTGCTGTAAGAGACCTGAAGAGACTGGGTGAAAAGAATACTTGTATTTTTTAGAAGAATAGTACAATCTTAGAAAGGATTATGAGAACTAGACGTAGCCCATGGTTTGGGGTGAACTAGGATAAAACTGCTGTGTCAACTCCTACTCTCTAACTCTTGACTTTTAATTTCTATTGTTTATACAAGTACTTAGAAGTTAATTGCAATACATCGTGATATTTTTACTCAATAGTTTTAAAAAAGCAAGTTTTCAAAGAAATTGAAAAGGGGATTGTATTCACGAAAAAGAATACACAATTGAACCCCCCTTTCTTGTGCATTTTGTGTATTGAATGTAAAGTCTATACTAACGTATGATTTACTTCACTTTCAAACCCTAGAGTTACTCAAAACATAAGAGGATATTTAAAGAAAAACAAAAGAGGCATAAGAGGAGCTTTTGCATTAGCCACCTTGAGAAACCTTGGAGAGAGATCATCGAGAGATAGAGTAAGAGAAGAAGGAAGAGAGAAGAGGAGAAGAAGCTGACTCGAATTACTTCCCAGATTAGGAGGTATCCCGATGTCGCTGCCTCCTGTCTTCCATTTTAGATTGTATTTTTTGTTATTCTCAGTTTTATCATTATTTAGAATTGGATTGAACAGTTGATGATAGGATCTAGAATGTCGATGATGTTCTAAACTCACCTTTGGAATTTTATTCTTGAATTAATGAGAATATGATTATTTATGTGTTTATTGGATGTTGTTGTGGTTTGATTCTCCTATTGCATAATTCGATAATAAACTGAGAGGGTTAAATGAATGAAAAATGATTAAATTGAACTAACGAGAGTTAGGTGATTTAATAGAAACCAGAATTGAATCAGATCGAGAATTTGCATGAAGAGAGATCTTGCATATGTTTCCAATAGTTTATTAGAGTACTTTAAAGCTAATTAAGGTTTTGGATAGGTTGCGAATTGAGAGATTGCAACCTCCATAATCAGATTAGGGTTTATGATTTAGGTTTAATGGTTATAACTCGAGAGAGAGTAATCAACCCTAGAATAGTCTAGAACTAACAATCCAATAATTCATAATCAGTTGGGTTAGCATTAAGGATAGGTAACATTCCCTTTCTCTCAATTGGTAATTTCCTTTGGTTAATTCTTGAGTGTGCTGCAATTTGCTTAATAATTAGTATTTTCGTGTTTGATTCTTAATTTGATTGATTGAATTAAATTCTCGTATTAGTTTCATTGCATCTTGAATTTTTGTTATTTGTTCTGGCTTTAGATTTTAGGATTAGATTAGTTCCCTTCTCGTGGGATCGACACCTTTGATACTACGATAACGAACCATTCGTTTGCAGATTATCAAAGGTTAATAGTTAAAACTTACACTTAACCAAACCATGATCAACATGGCTTAGTATTTATATTGTCTCCCTACTTGGAAGCTTTATATTGTTTCACATGCTTTGTAGTTGAGGTTGAGAATAAGAAAGAGAGGAGATTTAAGGCTCTTCCTACTAATAGAGGCCTAGAGTATCTCTCTGATAAGTTTAGAGAATTTTGTGAGAATAAGGGAATACATTGATAGTTAACGATTCTTGAATTTCGCAACAAAATGGGATTGTATAGAGCAGGAATCGAACTCTGTTACACATGGTTAGGTCGATGATGGTTCAAACAAAACTCCCGATTAAGTTTTGGGAGGATGTTTTTGTGATTGCGACATACATCCTTAACCGAGTGCCCATTAAGTTTTTCCTAATTACTCCATATGAGTTATGGAATGGAGATAAGCCTAATTTGGAAGGCTTAAGGCCATAGGGATCTACTAGTTATGTTCATCATTCTTCTTATAAGTTTGGGAAGTTAGGTCCTAAAGCTAATAAATGTGTGTTTATTGGATATTGTGACCATTCTAAGGGCTTTGTGATACTGAACATCATAGAGGGCTCAACGAGGTTGAGTCCTGAGAATTGGATTTTTTGGAGGATGATTTCCCTAGTATTGGTGATATCAAACAAAGTCTTAAGCTCTATGAGTTAGAGAAACGTTAAGATGAAGTGCCCCAAATGGATTTGTACAATCTATTTCACTGACTATTGAGGTCAGTGGAAGCAAAAACCTAAGTCTTAGTCTCCATAATTGTGTAGGAGCCAACGTGAAAATGTTCCACGTAGACGCTTTGAAATAGAAAGTGGGTCCTTCTTGAGCATTTCTGTTGATGTTGATGAGCCTTCTTCTTTTAAAGAAGCAATGAACTCACCATTTTTGAGTAAGTGGCTTGTAGCAATGGAAGAAGAGATGGAATCCACGGCTAAGAACCCTGTGTGGGACTTAGTCAATATACTTGTTGGGTGTAAAATCATTGGAAACAAGTGGGTCTTAAAGATTAAGTGCAAGGCCGATGGATCAATTGATAAGTATAAGGCTTGATTAGTGGCGAAAGGTTACACCCAAAAGGAGGATGTGGACTATGATTAGCCATTTCTCTTGTTGTGAGATTTATGTCTATGAGAATTACCCTAGCTATTATTGCACATTTAGATTTGGATTTGTTCCAAATGGGTGTGAAAACAACATTTCTCAATGGAGAAATAAATGAAGAGATCGATATTGATTAACCTGTTGGGTTTCAAGCAAAAGGATAAGAGCACAAAGTGTGTCACTTGAGATGTTCCATTTATGAACTGAAACAATCATCTAGGCAATGTTATCTTAGATTTCGTTAAGCCTTTACATCGGTAGGCTTTATGATGATTGAAGAGGACCATTGTGTATACATAATGTGACAAGAGAATGAGTTTTGATAGTTAGGAATGATATGGAGATGATCATTGCCACTTAAAAGTGGTTTTCCTCTAATTTTGAGATGAAGGACATAGGTAAAGCAAATTATGTTCTCGAGGTTAAGATCTCAAGGGATCGTTCTAAGAGATTTCTGAGTTTATCTGAAGAAACCTATATTAATAGGGTCTTGGAACTTTTCCATATACATAACTACAAACCTATTGATACTCTAATGGAGAAGGGCCTATACCTAAGTATGGATCAATTTCCTAAAACAGAGGAAGAAAAACAACAAATGGATAAGGTGCCACATGCAAGCGCTATCAGTTGTCTAATGTATGCTATAGTGTGTACTTGACCCAACATATGCTTTTATAGTTGGGATGGTTAGTAGATATCAAAGTAATCTTGATCTCGTGTATTGGACAACGATTAAAAGGATATTTAAATATCTAAGAGGAACCACTAACATGGCTTTGTGCTATCAAGGTGGGAGCCTCAAATTGTTAGATATAATGATGTCGATGGATTTTTTGATAGAGACGAGCGAAAGTCCACGTCAGGATATGCTTTCATTATTAGAGGAGGAGCTATTTCTTAATGTGGCAAAAAACAACAGTGCGTGTCATTGTCTATGATGGAGTCCGAGTATGTTGCATCTACCTCGGTGGTGTAAGAGGTGATATGGTTGAGGAGATTTTTGAGGAGCCTCAACATTACCAGGCATCTTCGTGAGGCCACAGTTATCTATTATGATAACACAGTTGCAACTGCCTATGCAAAAGACCCGAAGTATCATGGAAGGACAAAGCGCATTGATACTCGCTACCACTTCATCCATGATATCATTGCACAAGGACAAGTGGTCCTAAAGCATGTTTCTACGAGAGATATGATAGCTAATCCTTTTATTAAACCCATTGCTAGAGATGCTTTTTAAAAGCATATTATGGGTTTAGGTTTGTTGAGGATTTGATATATTTGTACATTTACTTATGCATTAATGAAATGTGTTTTTTTATTTTAATCTTGTGTGAATTTGCATAGAAAGTTAATGTTTAATTGAAAATGACACATATCTAAAAATTGTCACCAGACTTGATGTTGCTCTCTCACACGAGAATATCACCCTAGTGCTATGATAGCGAGTTGGATGAGACAAAGTATTGCAAGGTACCTAATGATTGACAATCTCCTTAATTACGGTGGCGTTATTAAGGATTTTGTATGTCACCTTAGCTGAGGTGCTAAGATGAGACTTGTTTAGTTGAACATAGAAAGTATATCCATGTAGCTTGTATGAAGTTGGATTTGAGTTTGTGGTGGCTCAAGTCGGTCACTTTGTGGAGTGACTAGATTGTGTTCCACATGGTGTTATTTAGAGCATGACAAACCTGTAGTGAGAGCTCTATCATAGCATGCATTGCATACTGTATGTGCGTGAGACGACCGAATAAGGGAGTGATGAATAGGTCCCCTTTTCATCACTATGTGATCCCTGTGGGCATTTAGTCCACCTCTATACCCTTTGGAAATTTGACCTATGTCATGAAGTTGAAAATTGGAGTTGCTACTTTAGCATACTATCCAAGGGCCAGGAATGATGTGGTCTAGCGGAGTGTGACTAAGAAAGCAGCTAAGGCTTCATGGGTTGACATGAGCGTCTAAGGAAAAATCATTTTTTTTCACATAAGATATTTGTGACTCATTGCCCAAGCGATTACAAAGATATTAGTTGTCGATAGGCATGAGTTGTCTATATGGTAACCATGAGTAAAAATACATTATGGGATTTTACATAGCTCTTTGTGAAAAGAGGGATTAGAGATGCAAAATCTAGTGTGATTAGAAATGATTTGGGGCATAACGAGATCTTGAGTGACGTTACGTTAGTTTGATGGTGACTTAGTGTAACGATCCTCACCAATACCTTTCTCGTATGGTCACACGATCCACTTCTTGTAGGATAGTGAGAATGAATATTTGAGGATGAGAAATACAACATGAGTTGCTATGAACGAAGAATTTGTTATTGCGGACAGACATGTGTTTCTTTTTCTAAAGTAAATATTACCAATGGAATATATGTTGTTGCCAATGTGTACAAGCGGAAGATGTAGTAAAATAGTGTAAATAGTGTGTTCACATTGGCACAAGTAAACCAAAGTGTACAAGTAAGCTTGGTCTAACAAGAAAAGAAAAGCCAAGAAGTAATTGGTTATTTGTGGCAATATCTAACTCTCTTTTTATTAGCATAAGTTTCTGAAGAGAGCATGAATTTCGCCACTTATCCCTCCGACACATTTCACACTCTCAAACATTGAGTTCTCCCTTATATTTTTATCTCTTAGAGCCACCATCTACTAGGCTTGGGATTTGGGGCGTGAATTAGTGTAAGTAACTCTAATAGCTGCGCACAACATAGAGAAAGGGAAAATTCGAGCTGCATTGGGGCCATTGGAATACAAGGTGGGCTTGCAAAGTAGGTACAAGGTCCAAAAGACTCGTCATATTTGAGATATAAGATCTCACCACACCTTCTTTCAGTAAGAATTGTAAATTTTGTATGGAGAACATTAAGGAAGAGTTTTGCACGACATCCATTTTCAACATTCTTTTCACTACTACAACTAAAGCATCATTAGGTCAGTTTCACCTTTTTATTTCATTTAACCGTTAGGTATTGCAAAAATTGAATTATAATTATAAAATTACGTAAATTTAAAATATTTTTAATTAATATGACTAAGAAGAGAGATTCCTTTATAATCTTATTAGAGATCGATAAATGGTTTTCAGGAATTAAAAAAAAAGAGATTCATAATTGTCAAACATAAAATTGGAGCCTAGACATGTCGTTTGGCGGAGCAACGAGAAATTCTATGCTCATACGTAGCGTTTGGTTAGTGTCCTCAGGGGTGAGGACGGATGACAAGGACACAAAAGTTCTATCCTCCGTCCTGTTTGCTTGCCGTCCTCACCCATTTTTGTTTCATCTTTAGAGGATAAGGACAGAAATTTTTGTTTCTCCCAAAACTGAGGTACAAAAATTCTTGTCCTATGGACAAGAACTGGAAATGTCAAAAATAACCTTGTGATATGTTGAAACCTAACACCAGCTCCTCCACAAATCTCTGTCGCACCTCTCTCCTTCGGCCGTCTCCTTCGTCTCCGCAGTGAACCACCTCAAAAATACCCTTATCAATTTGTAAACTGAAACTATCCTTTGTCGCAACTCTCCTTCTGACCTCTGCTTCGTCTCCGTCGTCAAAGGTAGAGTAATTTTTTCCAGAACATGAGAGCACCTTGCGACAACTTTCTCATTTTTCACTTTCTGTACCTCCAGATCGTCTTCTCCAGAAACGTCACTCTCCCTTCACGCCAACCCCAGCGTTCGACTATCTGTCCTCTCTTCTGGGTAAGACTCTTTCATCCCATCGGTTTTGTTTTTCTTGTATGGGTAATGGATTTTGAATGGGTAAGGGATGTTGGTTATGGAGTTATGTTTGTGTGTTATTGATGGGTGTGGAAGGGGTAAGGGATTCGGTTTTGTTGATGGGTATGGAATAGGTGAGGCATTACGTTCTGTTCATGGGTTTTCCCTTCACCAAAACCAAATTTGGTGAAAGGCCATTTTCAACTCTTCTTATTACCTCTTTTATGCTTTCACAGAAACACCAAAAGCATTGTTGTTTATGTTAATCTCATCTGTGGATAGTTGTAGCAAATTGAATTAATCTGCATGGGGTTGTGACTTTCGATTTATATTCCACTTGAGTCAATGAGTCAATCAACTGAAATTTACACTTATAGGGTGTGCTACTTGCATTAGTTCTACATCAATCTTCTCGCATTCGGAAACTTGAAATTTGAGGACTTCTTCTCAAAGTGGTAAGTCCTTCTTTATCTTACCTTGATCTGAGAATATTCTTTGTTTATTGTGTATACATACCTGAATGACTTAAGGGAAGCATTTGCAATTTTAAAGAAGTTTAATTAGAATGTTTGAGTGATCATTATTGCATGATATGAAAATCATTGATCATATTGTCGAGTTTTCTGTCCAGCTTAAAGTTGTGTTTTAAGTATGTAGTTTGATGATGAAATTTTTTGAAGCGGTTTGCAGTTGAAACATTCATATATGTTTGTGAAATTGTAGTATGCCTTCTTCAAATTGCTAGTCAGAACATAAAAAAGCTGTATGTTGTTTAGAAATCATATGAGTTTATGCTAAGTTGTTCACTTTAAAGATACTTGCATAAGATTCATTAGCAAAGCAGTAATTAATTTCAATCCCAAAAATTACATGTTGCTTTTACATTTTTAATGATATAACAAAGTGATTTGATACATCTGAATGCAGCCTTATGTTACATTTTTAATGACATTTATGCTAATGCAGAAAGATGGGAACAAGTAGTAAATGTTAGGAAATCAATGAGTGGGAATAAGGGGGTAATAAAGAACTCTGCTTGGAGCTCCATTCAATTGGATGGGGTTATGCATGAGTTTGTTTCGGGGGATAGATTGCATCCTCGAGCTGAAGATATGTATTTGGTTTTGAATGGTATAAAGGAACACCAGTTTGAGTTACACTAGCAATACTTCTGATTCAAGAAAAAAAAAACTTGAAATCTGCAAAACGTTCAAAGTTTTTATAAGAGAAGGATATGCTATTCACCATGATTGGAATTCTTAGTTGAGAGCAGGGCTCTAATCTTGCATGTCGTGATATTTATCAAACTATAATTGCTTGCAAAAGATATTAACACTAGTCATGGAAAGGAACTCGAGTTTGAGTTCGAGTTCGAGTTCGATTTTGACCTGTTAACTTTACTTCAGTTCGGCATGATTTTTATAATTGGTTGATTGGATATTGTCAAATTCGAACTTGAGCCGTTGACTTTAGGCCAACTTGTACTTTTTTATCCTGCTTGATAAACATGATCATCTGTTAAGGAATGGAGTTGACTCCATAGGAAGTGCCAAACGACTTTGCTCACAAGACCACGAACACAATCACATGAAAGTTGAATGAAATCATCATAAAGAATGGCTTTTAGATCAACAGTGGGTTCTTATACACATCTTCATGGCTTCTTTACCCCCATTTTTTCTTTATAGCTAGTTACATGTGCAATTCATATCTGACAAGAAGATTCTTTCTCTTCTTGAGAAGAACTGATCAAGATATGAAAAAATGTTGGGCTTTCTAAGTTATTGGCCTAGTGCGTACTGTTTCTTTCGTTTTTTCGAACTCTAAAGTGAAATTTAAAGACTTCATAGTGGTAGTTAAAATAGAATTGTAAATGAGTTAAAAGAATACAACCCAAAAAATGCGCATCCGGGGAATCGAACCCCGGTCAGTACCGTGGGAGGGTACTATGATACCACTACACCAGATGCGCTTGATGTTATAACAAAAAATGAATCAAAGATTTTATTAACACATCTGTTCCTAAATAAATATAATATTAAAAAATTATTATTCGAGAACAATAAAAAATTTATAATGAAATGTTATTTGAAAAAAAGATTTATAATGTAATATATTGAAAAAGTTACTTATCATTTTATATTTCATCAATTTATTATTTAAAATTGATTAATTTATTAATATATTGTTCCTGTTTTTGTAAACTAATCGATTTTTATAAAAAATAAACTAATTAATTTTCATTTAACAATATCTTTTTTTAATACTGGTTGAAACTTTTCTAAAATTCTATTTTACTAGTTTAACTTTTGACAATAGAAAAAACTCAGTTTATTGTGCCAGATACAGTTGATGAAACACCTACAATTTTAATTCAGGATATAAAAATTTTAGATTAAAAATTGATTAGTAGTTTTTATAAATTTATAAAAATTTTATATTTTTCTCATGTTAATTTAATATTATGACACTTATTTTTCATATAAAATTTTAAATTTCTTCTTTTTGAAAATTTAACGTTCTCGACGAAGTTTTATTCATAATATAAAAAATTTCACTTCTCTTTTAATATGAAACTTAACTAAAAATATATTAAAACTGAAAATTACTATTTTTAACCCTCATTTATGTGTAATTAAAAATTTATTATAAAATCATTTGTAATATCTTAAGTTTAAAATGACTCGATAATTAATTTCTATTTTAAGTTTAAAACAATCACATATTTAAAAATAATCAGTTAATATTTTTATATGCTTACAAAAACTTTATTTCTTCTCTCTTTTATAATAATTGATTGTGATAATTATCTCCCTAATGAAATTTCACAGCAAAAGGTGACAGAAGCTCACTGCAAAGTTATGACTATCTTCCCAGAGCAACCTTCAAAGGATGGACGAAGTGACCTCTTGCATATCAGGGAATGGTTTCAGGTTCCTTCTCCCGTAAGCACGAAACACAATTTCTCTCCACACAGTTCCTGTCTAGTTATGGAATGAAAGTTTAGCTTCTGTGGGTTGCAGGTTCCTGCTATTCCAGTAACCAATTCATCAGCATGATCAGGGTTTTATTTACGCTCCTGAGTTAAATCATTGTTCTTGGGGTTTATTAGTTGCTTCTGCTACATATGTTTTAACAAACTCAATCTGATAAAGACTGTCCCTAGCTGTGTATAATCATATTCATCCTCTTCTACAAAGACATGACGTTCATCGAAATACGTCACAACATAGGCCACGCCGCCATGAATGAGTCAGACAAATTAGTAGTCTGCACTGCAACAACCCATGGCAGAGATTCCTCCGTTAGAGTTCTGATTTAACCTTGGCTCTTTTTCCAATTAAAATAGTGCAGCAGTCTGCCCCTGTTATTGCTCATGAATTCCACTGAAGCTTCATGGATTTCTTTAAAGTAATCTCCCAACATTGGAAACACCACCAGCTTGACACAAAGCAAGATCAGATCTCTTGTTCCAGTTATGGTATTTCGGTCATGCTTTATTAAATCTTATCTACACATTTATATGAACCTACGTAAATGTGTAGATAAGATTTAATAATACAATGTTGGAACAAAGTAGCTGGAACAGAAGATTTGATGTGTGTTAAAGTTACCAATACTTTACAAAATCTCTTTTCCATTGATATTGGTAAGTTCTAATATACATAAATGTGTGGATAAGATTTAATAAAACAGGGTTTGAACAGAGTAATTGAAACAGAGGATTTGATGCGTCAAAGCTACCAATACTTTACAAAATCTCTTTTCGATTGATATTGGTAAGTTCTAATATTAGTGTTATTAATACTGCTATAGATATTTTTTAAATTTATAAAATAATTTATAATTATAATTTGTATTGTGATTAAAATTTTAAAAAAATCTTATATAAATTTTCAAATTTTTACTCAATAATTTATAAATATAAAAATATTATTTAATCTTCAATTTTTTTAATAAATTAAAATTTTAATGTGATATTTTTAACTATGTCAACTTCTATCACTATTTTATCGATCAGTATAATATAAGAATTCGCCATACAACCTACAGAATACCTTTGCACCAAAAATAGCCTTTTGCTGTCGCTAGTCCAACAATTTTTCATAGTACAAACTCAAACATATCAAAACTATATACCTAAGATCCCTGCCAATTATCAGTAAGTTGGCTAATCAAGTTGCAGCATGTTACTTAAAAACACCATGTGATCTAGTAAAGTCAAAAGGGTTGCAACATCTCAACGGATAGGAAGTCAGATGTCTCACCCTAAATCTCAATTATCGCGTCTGCATGTATTAAAAACCTGAAGGGGCCCTCCGGACTTGTCGACAAATTGCAGGAATACAGGGTGCAAATAACTATGTAACCACCAATCTGTCACAGCATCGTTGTCCTGCTATATATGGAGCAGCATCGAGAACAAAACCTGCAAGCTCATCATGTCAAGAGTTGCCAAACTTTGATGTCCACTCTGCCAAGAAAGAGACATCGCTTTGGCGTTGATTGCTAGGCCGCAGGATGTGTTTTTCCAGGTGGAATCACAGCTTGAGGAGCACTTGACATTGGTGGCATGTTACAGAATTTCCATGTTTCTTTATGGTTTAACTTTTTAGATTACTCCTGACGAATCAGGCCACTAGAGCTATTTAACAATCTCCTCCTGAAAACCACGTCAGGAGATCCTCTTTTGCCAGCCAAATTACAGAGCTCCATCTGTCTTTCTTCTTCAGTTTTGTAGGACCTATGTATTCAAAAGCTACTGTTCGTTAAAAGTCTTAAATTTCACTGTCAACAATCATGGACATTTCAGAACATAAATCGATTAAGAAAATGCATGTCCTCGTTACTTTTTATGCTTCTTTGATTGGTGCATGGACAGCAATCTATTTTGTTTCTACATGTATAAGAATAAAATATCCAAGAAAATCGAAAGACTTAGCTTTCAATGGATCAGTCTATAAATTCCTGCACAAAAATCTTCTCCTGCACCTGCACATCTCATTGCATCAGGATTTTTTTGGAGGTTTAACTTTCTCTGAACTCTCTCCCTCAATGGTTATTCTCTAGCTTACTTTCCAAGGTCTGTCAAGTGCTTCAGTGTAACAGTTGAGGTAGAGAGCTCAGAAAAACGTTAGCTCTCCTCTTGCTAATCATAACTCAAAGCTCACCTGCATCTATGGAGTTCGTAACTCGCTCTTTTCATTATTTGTAAGTTCACAACTTTTGAAGTAGAACTACATTCATTTCAAGAGTATCAAGTTCGATTCTTTCGATTTTCCCAGTAGTTCAACAAGGACAGTGTCATTGAATTATCATCTTCAGGTTGAGAGTCGTCGGTATTGTCTCTGCGCTGATCTGATAATTATGTTTGTTCTGACACATGATTCCTTTGCACTTCTCCTCAGGAAAGATTCGATCGATTACCGGAAGTAGCAGGTAGTCGTACCAATCCAATATGAAGTAGCTGAAAAACATTAGGGATGAAAGTACCCGGCCCGATGTGAACTTACTCCGTTTATAATATAATACAACTTAAAACTCAAAACATTTTTAATGACTATTTGGATAAGTTTGGAAAGATCAATAACCACTTTTCTTCGTCACAAAAGTTTTTTAAGAAGCTCAAATTTGAAGCTTCTAAAAGAAGTCTTTCAAATAATTTTTTCGAATAAATTTTTTAAATCAATTAATAAGTCTATTTTTTAGTCATCCTTATGTTTTAAACATAATTCCTACAAACTCTACAAACTCATCTTCACGTTTATCTTGAAAATACATCTTCTCTATTATAATAAAATGCATAATTTATTGTATATTTAACTATTTACTCAATTTAAATATTTATTTTTAGATTTATATAATATTATTTGATTTTTTATATGTTTTAATATTTATTTTTATATTAGTTTTACTTATATTATAATCC
>JANZXV010000006.1:28803936-28824277 GCA_027576455.1 Erythroxylum roigii
AATAATATTTATATGCATAAATAATTTTTATTACAAAATAAAATATAGTTAAAATTAAAAGTGCCTTTTATTTTTATGTTGTCAAACAGTCAATTGTATGAAGCTCTTTCAAAAAAATCTCCTTTTTAAATGACAACCAAACAAGTCAACTAGTTTATTAGAAAAGCTCTTCTGATAAAAGCTCTACTGACAAAAGTTCTATTAATATAAGCCCATCCAAACAGGCACTAAGTTAAAATTTATAATGTTGAATAATTGGGTAGTTAAAAGTGAAAAATATTTTAAAATAAAAGAGGAGTTATTAGGGATATGTATGAAGTTGTAAAAACTAGAGTGAAGAAGATATAAAAGATAGGGAGCATTTTTTTATCGATATTGGGCTACACCAAGGCTCCTCGTTAAGTATTTTTTTTGTTTATAGTAGTAACTAATGAGCTCGCCAAAAAAAAATCTAAGAGGATGCGTCTTGGTGTATGTTATTTGTTGATCACATTGTTTTAGTGGATGGGACACGATATATTGTCAATCTCAAGCTTAAACTTTGACGGAATAAGTTAGAGTCAAAGGCCTTTAGATTGAGTAAGAATAAGATTGAGTATGTGGAGTGTAACTTTTCGAGACATAAGGTAGCTACTGATATAGAGGTAAAGATTAATTTAGAAGTTATACCACAAAAAGAGTGTTTTAAGTATCTAGGATCTATCGTCCAGAGTAATAAAGATATTGACGAAAACATAGTTCACCAAATTAGATCAGAATGACTTAAATGGAGAAGTGCATTAGGAGTTTTATATGACAAGAAGATACCATTCAAGCTTAAAGGTAAATTATATCGTTTAGCAATTAGGCCGACCATACTTTATAAGGTAGAGTGTTGATCGATCAAACATGCACATAGTCATAAGTTAATCGTGATGGAGATGAGGACGCTCTGTTAGAAGTGCACTTTACCAGAAGAGATAAGATCATGAATATAATAGTAAGAGACAAATTAAAGATGACTGATATTATTGAAAAATCAAAACATACCAGGCTTTTGTAGTTTAAACATGTTAAAATGACAAACTTGGATGCTCCAGTGAGAAGATGTAAGAAGATTGTGCTTAGAAATTGTAAAAGAAAAAAAAAAGGAAAAACCTAAGAAGAATTAGAGGGAGGTGATCAATAATGATATAAAACTACTGGAACTTACCGAAGATATGGCTCGTAATAGAAAACTTTGACATACTAGGATATAGATAAAATATATCTCATAAGGAGATCCTTGTTGCTCTCGTTGGTCTTTTAGCATTTTCCTCTTATAATTAGCCTAAACTTTTAAGTATATAATACTTACTTCTTATGAATTTAGCCTAAGCTTTTTCTTAACTAGCCTGATTATCATCATCATCTTCTATTTTCTTGATGTGGGTCATTTAGAAATAATCTTTCTATTAGTTACAAGTAAAGCTGCGTATTAGTGGAACTCTCTAAACTCCTATATTTTTGTTAGATTTTTACTGGATTATTGTTGTTGTCTTTTTTTAAACTCGAACTAAACTAATTAAATTGGACTCAAATTAATAATTTTGTATAATTATCTCAAATTATTAATTTAGGTCAAATTCAATTCATTTGAGTTAGGTTAAAAAGTTGATTTATATTACCGTAATATTATTATTTGATTATTTTACATCTAATACGAATATTTTTTCACCAAAGTCTAAAAGAATGTTTTTTTAAAATTTAAAACTAGAAAGAGTCTTGTTTGGTAATTTTAAAAATCAATGAATTTTTTTGGGTTTCTTATCTATATCTTTTACTCTTTATGATATTTTATTTTTTATTTTGTAATTTTTAGAATTTTCAAACTTTTCATTAAAAATAATCATCAATGGACTATACACGTGATATGAATATTGTACATAAATTAATTAGATGTTTCTAATATGATGACCTAATTTAAGTCTCAGACTACATTTTGATCAAACTCAAAAATTGAATTAGACTGTCCAATATTAAATTAATTCATGCGTGATATTCATATTATGTGTATTATTGTAATCTTAGAAGAAAATTTTTAATAAAAATTAAAAATTATTTAAATCACATTGCAACTTCATTTTTTACTTAATATTTTAATATTAATTAATTCAAATTGGTCACCTTTTTCTTGAATAATAATAATAATAAGCAATTTACGAAATATTATAGGAATCTAACAATTGATTAGGTATATATATTCGATGAACAAAGCGACAATTAACTCCAATGGGCCATATGCATAACAATAGACGCCCAATGCCTAAATTGGACCACGAAACCAGTGGTTCAACTGCCAATCCCGAAAAGCCACATTTAAGTCTATGACTGCAATTTTCCACGTGGCGCCTACTTATTGGTCCCATAAACGTGTCATATGTTTTGATTGGAGAAGACATGTCGACAGTACATGGCCTTCAAGATCTAAGCGAGAACCATTAATTACTATATAAATGCACCACTTAGGTTTATGTTTCTGTCAAGCTCTCAGAACTCTTTAGCTTCTTTATGCTACCATACTGAGATTAGATCAATCATTTCGTTTCCTCAGAGCTAGGGTTTCGAGATCGGGAGAAACATGGGAGAAGCAAAACGCGTCTCTCTCCGATTGGCTATTGTTTTTCTGATAGCTTCTGTCTCGTTCTATCAGCTTCGCGCCTCCGACGACGACGAGGTGAGTAACGGATTTCAGTGAATCTGAGTGCCGAAATTGTGTGTATGAGTTTTTGTGTGGGGGATTTTATAATGAGAGCTGTTGATCTGGTTTGTGTAGGTCTTTTACGAATCGTTCGACGAGTCGTTCGACAGCCGATGGGTTGTTTCCGAAAAGGATGACTATAAAGGTATGGTAATTTGCTTCGGATCTCATTTAAAGCTGAACGATGTTGCTTAATTTTTTGAGTTTTTGGGCAGTTCTTTAGCTGTTACTGTTGTTAAACAATTATGAATCATATGTGGTGTAATCGATGGGAATTGTTTTAGGTAGATGGTCAATAATACATGTGGCATTTGTTTTGTTTTGTTTTAGGTTGCGGGTTGACTAACCATAAAGACTTTGTAACTGTGTCCGATTAAGAGTGGAAACACGCTAGACTTTGATCCGTTGATAGTTATTTAATGAATCTCACTAAGGGCAAAAGAAGGATTTCATAATTTTTAAAATTATAATGGACATGAAAGGAACGGGAATGATGGAGCATTTGAAAAAATAATGTTAAGAATTTTAACCACTTATATACTGCATGCTGTAAATGTCGTGTACCCGATATCGACAATGTTTCCTAATACATTACTTTGTATGATAATACAACTGTTTTGTATTCATTTGGTATTTTCATTTTGGATTAGGTGTATGGAAGCACTCAAAGAGTGAGGGACATGATGATTATGGACTTCTTGTGAGTGAGAAGGCTAGGAAGTATGCCATAGTGAAGGAGCTTGATGAACCAGTTAAGCTA
Source organism: Erythroxylum roigii (assembly GCA_027576455.1). Lineage (NCBI taxonomy): Eukaryota > Viridiplantae > Streptophyta > Magnoliopsida > Malpighiales > Erythroxylaceae > Erythroxylum > Erythroxylum roigii. Next base: position 28,807,416 of record JANZXV010000006.1, read on the forward strand.
AAGGATGAAACTATTGTTCTCCAATTTGAGACTAGACTTCAAAATGGGCTTGAATGTGGTGGTGCTTATCTGAAGTATCTTAGGCCGCAAGATGCTGGTTGGATAGCAAAGGAGTTTGACAATGAATCTCCTTATTCAATTATGTTTGGTCCTGACAAATGTGGAGTCACTAACAAGGTTCATTTCATCTTGAAGCATAAGAACCCAAAGAGTGGGGAGTACGTTGAGCACCACGTCAAATACCCACCTTCTGTCCCTTCAGACAAGCTTTCTCATGTTTACACTGCCATTTTGAAACCTGACAATGAGCTTAGGATTTTGATTGATGGGGAGGAGAAGAAGAAGGTGAATTTCCTTTCTTCTGAAGATTTTGAGCCTCCTCTTATTCCTGCTAAGACCATCCCTGACCCAGATGATAAGAAACCTGAGGACTGGGATGAAAGAGCCAAAATTCCTGACCCTGATGCAAAGAAGCCAGAAGATTGGGATGAGGATGCACCTATGGAAATTGAAGATGAGGATGCAGTGAAACCAGAAGGATGGATGGATGATGAGCCCGAGGAGGTTGATGATCCTGATGCTGCCAAACCTGAAGATTGGGATGATGAGGAAGATGGTGAATGGGAAGCACCAAAGATTGAGAACCCGAAGTGTGTAACTGCTCCTGGCTGCGGTGAATGGAAGAGGCCAACAAAGAGAAATCCTGCCTACAAGGGAAAATGGAGTGCTCCACTTATTGATAACCCAGCTTACAAGGGTATTTGGAAGCCTCGAGAGATTCCGAATCCCAACTACTTTGAGCTGGATACACCTGACTTTGAGCCCATTGCTGCTATTGGGATTGAAATCTGGACCATGCAAGACGGTATCTTGTTTGACAATATCTTGATAGCTAAAGATGAGAAAGTTGCAGTAACATACAGGGATACAAAATGGAAGCCTAAGTTTGAGGTCGAGAAGGAGAAACAGAAGGCTGAGGAGGCAGATTCTAGCACAGATGGACTTGCTGGCTTCCAGGTATCGAATTGTCCAGTCTCCATGTCCCTTGGGTTTTGACCTTGTGTTTCATTGTCTGACTCTTGATGTTAATTCTGCAGAAGAAGGTGTTTGACCTCTTATATCAGGTTGCAGAGATTCCTTTCCTAAGCGGGCACAGACAGAAAATTCTTGTAAGTGTCTAATATTTTCTGACATTTGTGGTATGAATAGACCCTGATATATGAACTTAATGCTGTAGGATGTCATTGAGAAGGCGGAAAAACAACCAAACCTCACAATTGGCATTCTCGTCTCCATTGTGGTTGTGATCTTCACTATTTTGTTAAAAATAATTTTTGGTGGCAAAAAGCCGGTGGTAAGTGTCTAGTGCAATCTTCTCATTCTCAACATGTTTACTTTTTTTTCCTTGCATTTATTTCGTAGTTTTCTTGAGCTTTTCTGTGGTTAGAACTCTGTCTCATCGTGTCTATAATAACTATACGATGTAGGCGAAGGAAGAACCAAGACCTACACCAGCTGCTGAGACTTCCAACAAGGAGGAGAGCAGCAGCGGAGAGAAATCAGAAGAAGACGACAAGGAAACTACTACAACTGCCCCTAAGAAGAGGTCACAAAGACGTGAAAACTGAAGACGTGATATTGGTTAGACTTGGGGCTGTCAGATATAAACTCTTGGTAAAACATGTGCTTAGTTGTCTTCCCTTAGTTTGACTCTTGGCTATTCCTCCTTTTTGGCCTTGTTTTTGATCATGAGGAATGTATGAAGAGTGTAAATGGCATTTATCTATCATCAGGCCGCGTCCTTGAAGATCTGCTTAGTTTTTGCCTAAACTCATTTTTACTTGGAATTTTTTACGTGGAAGGATTAAGGATAAATATGGTTTCTTTGATCAATTTTGTTGGTTCTGATGATATATTGTGGCGTGAAAGCGTCATCAACCTTTATTGGTAGATGTAGTGTTGGAATTATACCTTCGGAAATTTGCTCATGGAATCGACGGACATTGGTTATTTTCTGAGTTCGGTTCTTAGTTTTTCTTTCCATTGAAGAAGAAACATATGCTAAGTGTTACAAAGGATTTTTGTCACCGATTTTATATCTAAGTTACGTTCACATTTTTGCACGGTAAAGATTCAGCCCTTTCACGTAATCATGCGAATATTTAGCCTTTAACATCATAATCGTTTCATGAAATTTGTAGTATAAGAATATTACCAGCATTATATTGTACTATTCAATTAAATGACAGTTGGAATTGGATTACACGCATCTAGACAGGACTTTATATGATAGGATTTAGCTACATTTCATTTAGTTACCTCTCAATCGTATCTACCTTTTTCTCTTAAGCCCGATTGCTATAAACAGCTGAATTCGTTTCTGAGTTACATAGCGTGTGTCTGTCTGTCTCCCTCTCTTTTTTTAATGGAGCATTTTTTAGATATGCATCAGATAAATTTTCGAATTGATACAATAGTCTGTAAATTACGTTAATCGGATATTCTAAATTAGGCAAATCAAATACGATAGGCTTGATAAAGAGAGCGTAAATAGAGAAAATCGAAACACGGAATTTTTTGACCTCGTATTCTTCTACTCTACCAACTTGACCACCTAAGGGCTGTCTGCCAACTCTCACTGCCCACACAGGTTCTTACCGTTAAAAACTATACTAAAATACGCTACATTTTCCTACAACCACCCACGTATGAAATCGGTGTTTATTTACTTGACTGGGATGGGATTTGAGATTCGGAAGACTGGCATTGTTAAATCATGGTGACGAGCCGCAACAGAACAGGCTGCAACGGTATGAGAGAGAGAGGAACATATAATGGTGTTAGTTGGGCATTCGGCAAGGGCAGGACGAAAGGGAAAAACTTTCTGAAGATAATGACATTTTATTAGGATTCTGTTATCTGCTAATTGGAAAGATACCCTGTGATCGAGAAGACACCCAGAAAGTTTGAGCCATAAGTGCATTTTCACTAAGGCCGTGTTTGGTAGACAGTTATTTTTTAGCTGATTGATTATCATCAGCGGTTTGACTTTTCAAATAGCTATTTCTAATAGCTGATTTAACATAAACAGTCGTCGATGAAAACTTTCGCTCTTATGTATGTGTGTTTTTTTCAATCAGCCAAAATTTTAAGTATTAAAAGTCAATTTTACCTTTTACTTAGTTATAGGTTAGAAATAAGATGCTGCCCTTAAATGAAAATTAAAATAAAAAGAGTTGTATAAATTTTTTTATAGATGATGAAATAGTACAGGTGAACATGACTTCTTTAAAATCTAAATTCTTATAAGAATACTTAACGAAATATTAAGATATATAATATTCATATCCTTATAATTTTTTTAAAATCATGTTCTCATAAATCATTTTACACATAAATAGCTAATATTAAATGACAAATTTTACTAAAAATCTCTAATATAACAAACAGCTAATGCAATTTGTTGGTCAAATCAACTAATATAATCAGCTATTAGTTAACAGCTAATTGCTAAACAGAACCTATGTCTCTAATTCTATTTTCAGTAGACTTTTTACCTGATCAATGGATAAGTTAATTAAAAATAAGATAAACTATATAAATATTTTACGTTTAAATATAATATCATGACTCAAATTTATTTGTAATTTACTATATATTTTATCATAAGTCAATTTATTAACAAACATTGTGCACAAATAGAATGCTAAAGAACTTTTTACTCATATGCATATTTGATTAAACTCATAGTTAATATTAAACAATTTAATAATATTTGTTAAATAATATATATTTAACTAATAATAAAATTAAACTGAACAAAAGAACTTTTTTATAATTTTCACATGTTATGAAAATATGCCAAAACTAAACTGAAAAGCTAAATAAGGATTCAACCAAAATTTACTTCTTTACACATCTCTGGGAGGAAGCCATTTGTTGTCCTAAGCATTACTTAACCACATGCATTTTATAGATAAGCTTTTGGGGGGCTAACAGTGCCATGGGCATTGCCAATTGCTCATAGATAAATATAAGCAGAGGGGAGCCAATTCCGTTTATCATAACTCTACATCTCAGAATTGGAGCCGCTGGGCAGAAGTTCACCTTATTGTGACCAAGTTTAAAAAAATGTTCCTTGCCTACTTGGAAAAAGATTGATAGAGAAAAACAAAAGGCAACTGAAGACCTCACGCCTACTATAACTTAAAAAAAGCTCATCTGAAGACCACTACAGTTCTGGTTTTTCTTAATTTAACCTCGTGTACCAAAATGGTTAATTTATCGGCGACCACCGGTGGCCTTTCTAGACGCCGGAGGGGCCATGTCCTCATCATCAGACTGGATATCTCCGTACACCCACATCCCAAATCTAGCAGACCTCGCTTCATCCTGGAACTTCTCTAAATTATCAAGGGCTACCTGCCTTTCCTTAGGGTCCCGCTTACTTCTCTTCTCAATCCTAGCAAGTCCCTCCTGGAAAGTATCAGCAAAACTCGTTATCAAACAACATAAAGAACAAGAAGAAAACAAAAAGGAAGTCGTATCATAAATAATCTAATCAATCAACCAAATGATTATGAATGGAAATCATGTTGGAACCATAAAATAGTATAGGTCACAACAGTTTTATGTTTAGCATACTGTACCAGCTCTATTTGACAAAAAACTGTACTGTGCCGGATATTTGTAAAAATACCAAAAATGATGTGAACTACTCAGCAGTATGGTTTTTGCAACCTTGATTGCAATCTATGATTATTTGTGAGTGCAATTAAATTATACTAAGCTTTGAAATATTAAAGAAGAAGAAACAAATTCACATCAGGGGCTTAACTTTGGAACCAACTCTACATAACAAATCAAATATCTTGAAATTGTAGGTTTTACTTAAAAAGAATGATTAGATTCATAGGTAGATATTCACAAGCTATGGTAAAAATTTTATGCCCAAAACGATGCATCTCTAGTCCATGTTAGCATAACATGACATAGATGCAACACAACTCGTACCTGAACCATGGCAGCATTTATGCTAATCTCTGCATCCACAGCAACAAGAGTTACTACAGTGATGGGCCCAGTTCCTTGCCCTTTAACTTTCCCTCCGGAAAGATCCCTCTCCTCCACCTTTGCTCTGAACTCTTTTGAAGTGCTCAACGTGTGAGCACTCAGATACTCAGCTGCTTCAGGACCACAATCCTCTTCCAAGTCTGGCACTTTGATATAAGCCAGGCTGCAGAGCTGGGCGAGACCTGGGGAAGATGACACTGAAGGTTCAAGAGGCCGTAACCTACTGTATGGAACCTCCTCCTGGTTTCCGTAGTCAATGTAGAAGACTTCGAACTTGTCTTTCATGGACTCAACAGTGCCACGAGGTGCATTCACAATCTACATATGAGATTGCAAAAGCTCTTTTAGACCACTAACACGTGCATGATATGCTAAATTTTACTTGGATGGAAGGAATTTTATAAAAGAGAAAGGAGAGGGTAGAGCACATCATGAAGACCTGCAAAACTTAACATCCCAGCTTGACAAATTACTACATAATACATACATAACAAATATCAGGGAATTCGTGAAGATACATGTAGTAGCCAGGGTTAAAATCATTAGAGCATACAAAGCCAGATTTGCATGAAACAAACTACAAAAATGAGCCTCACCATTGCTCGGTTCCATGAATTATCTGCACTAAACTGAGCAAGGACTATGTCACCCTTCTTAGGATTGAAAGCACCTATAACGGGAGCATCTTGTAGATTCAGGGATGCCAACTGGTTCTGAATAGATGCAACTTTCTGATCCCCAACTGTCTGGACATAAAATTTTCCACCGCCCAGGACTTCTGTAACTACTACCTGCAGAAGAATAACATGCGTAAGCAAGAAACATTACTTGAAAGCAGCACTCTCCGATCATATCTGAGAGATAACAACCTTTAGCACTTCTTTCTGTTTGCTTTCAACAACTGAACCATTAGAAACTTCCTCCCCTTCAACGTAATTCTCCCAAATCTGAAGAGAAAAGGAAAAATAATTATCAAAATAAGATGGAAATTCTCGTAGACAAAAATATGACAGAAAATCACAGATCCTTGCTTCTTACTTTCAGCTTCTGTCTTTTGGCAGATTTCTCCGCTCGTTCAAGAAGATGAGCATCAGGGATTCTGTCAGTACCAAAGGAGGTTTGCAGCTTTGCAAGGCCAGCTTCAAGAAGAGTCACTGCCACATTAGTCCTTGACTCCCACAAGGATCCCAAGAATGTTCCAGTTCTATCAACAGTTTCCACTTCAATCTGAATTGAAGATGAATTAATCAAAGAAAGGAAAATAATCCAACCGTAAAATGACATGGTTAAAGGCTAAGATCAGTACCTCAACATCTCTCTGCATTATCTTTCGTCTCATGAATGCAATTGCTTCATCAGAATAAGGTTCATCACGGCCAGGGCATCGAACACCAGAAAATGAGAAGGCAATGCTGCATGTTTCCTTAGGGATCAACAGTTTGAATCGATGACCACTGAGGACATACTCCACCACAGCAGAACTCCTCCTACTACGGTGCAGAAATGGCAAGAAATCCCTGGCTTTCTTAACTGATGCCTAAAAAGATGCATATTTGCTAAATAAAAAGGACCTCACAGAATGGAGCAAGTATGCAAAAAGGGTTGCTGTACTAACTGTTGTAAGGTCTGTTATATGCATGACCGGAGGATCCTTGGCAGAATGAATCCCTTTCTTCCCAGAAACAGCCCGTGATTCAGCAGCAAGAAGGGCATCATAAAAATTTGATCTCTCCTCAAAGTCCCTATGTCTAATTACAGTGCCAAAGCCACGGGAAACTACAAGCTCAGCCACATTAATCCCTTGCTGAGCACCAGCAGTTGACAGTGCTGGTGAAGTCTCATCTCCATCGCCCTTGGTAGCTGAAGAGAGGAAGACTGAACCAAAATCCATCACTCTCGAGTCTCCAGGTCCAGTTGCAACTGTAGGTCCATCTCCCATTGTGACCTTCCTGGAATACTCCATTTGGACACTTACCTGAGAAATAAATAAGATTAACATCTTAACATAATAATAACAATAATTATCAAGCTTAAGTAAAGCAGCTACAGCTTCATACTTGTCGGCCAATAAGGCGTGTTCTCAAGAATTCTTTGGCTTCGCGGGCATAGGGAGCAGGTTTTTCATCTCTGCGAGGATTGCCCATTTTTGGACACCTAATGCTTGAAAGATTTACTCTCCTCTCTGCCAAAGGACTGCCAAACGGCACAGAATCATCAGCTACGATGATGCAGTCACCACTTACAACCTCCACCACCTGAAAAATAGCCAAACTTAGTTGAGACAATATTCAAACAAAGGGGCTAAAATCACATCAAGAATTTGAGAAATCACAACCTTTCCAGTGAAATTCTGGTCATGAATTGCCTTCGAGTTTGTTGCTGGCGGTACATAATTTGTCCAGATTTTCAGGCGGCTTTTCTTGGCCTCAAGCTCTGCAGCCTTCAACCGACGCTTGGCATCTTCTTCCATCATGTTTGCACTCCATTCAACAAATTTAGCTAAACCCTACATTGAGAAAAGTGGAGGCAGACACACAGAAATTCAGAATCCTTATACATATGTAGATATTGATTCTTGCTTAATGTAAGCAAAAGCTAAAAATGCCAATTCTCTAAGTAATACAATATGTTTCAGGGGTTATAGATTTTAAGCCATACCCATCACTGATATCAGCTAACAGCAACAGTCGTCATAAAAGCAACAATACTTATTGCACTTACATTTTCAACAAGTTCCATTGACAGGTCATTCACTGTATCCCCTTGTGGATAATATACGGAACCAATCAAATTGCTGAATTTATCAACACCTTCCAGGACAATTCGAACCTACAAACCAAAACTCAAAGTTAGCTTATCCTAAAAACATTCATGGCTATATTATAAATCATAATGCATCATTTGATTACCTCTCTATTCAAAACACGAAGCTCTGTAAAATGTTTGGCCTCCATACCAAATGGATCAGGAGCAACTTCAGCAGCTGTTGTTGAGGCTGCAAGTCTCTGTGCAGATGTTAAAGGCGCACGCGGTTCAGAGACATCAACATTAGTTTCTTCGGATGTGATCTCTGTTTCAGCAACAGTTTCTGCTGCTGCTCTTCTACCCATTGATGGGGACTAATTTGAACAAAAGAAAATAACATATATTTATAAATATTACATAAAAATGTTCGTAAACAAGAGCAAGAAAAAAAAAAACTAAATTGCGGGTTCAATCCTCATAACAAGGAAATGCACGTACCTGAATTCCTGCAACAAAGACCTGGACAAACTGAAAGTCCGGCAGTAAATACACACGTACGGTACTGCCATCACGAACTTGTTCAACAATGCCTTGCATTGGTCTGCCCTTGTTTGCCGCTAGAAGACCCATGGCGTCCAAGTTACTTGGGTCCCCGATGGCGGAGGGAGGCAGATTTCTGATGGATGCTTCAGCAGCACCTGGTGTCTACAGCCAGAAATACAAGAATTCAACACATTATCTCGTGGAAGACATTACATTAAAAGAAAAACATGACTCTTTATCAAGGTTATGAAATCAGAAAATGATTGCTTCATATTAAGTTTTGAATCATCTGCTTCAGTTAGGATCCAGATGCTTCAAGCGCTACCTCCAGTTGAGCATGAAATGAGTATGAAATTGAATGCAACATAAAATCAAATTTACATAAGCCAACACTTATATATGTCATCACACACATGTTGCAAATTTTTCCTGGACTAATGACAATACCATACAAAAGTTTTCTTGAAATGATGAAATATCTAGAGTACTGTTTTTAACAGTCAGACAAAACTGCTCTTCCTCATCTCCAGGTCTCAGCCTCTGTTCTATGATTACTGTAAGAAGTGAATCAGAACAGAGAAATGAACTACGCAGTTATGACTGATGAGTAAGCCTTTTTTTTTTCAAATACCATGCTAAATATATTTCTTTTTCTATATACATCCAGGAATTAATTCCTACATCAAATGACTGTATCTGTGCAAATGATATGAGTTTATTTACAGTGCACGAGACGAGCATAAACCAATAATAAAAATAGTTATGTATTACCTAGAAAAGGGCTTTAAAGAAGTAAGTACAAGATTGCCATTGAGAAGGTACCGTTTGCAGTGAACGGGGAGAAAGTAGTGATGAAATAAACGAGAGATTGAGAGAAGCTAACCTTACTCCATCGACCCAGACTCTGTTGCTTAGCTTGTTCTTCAAGTTGGAGCAACTCGGCAAGGAAAGGACTAGCTTCCCCTTTCTGCTGACCTTGTTCCCTCACCTAAGTGGATAAATGATCAATATAGGCAAGGGAAATGAAAATTATATATTAAGATTCTTTCCAAGAAAATAAAAGGTAACCTTTGCCCAGCCTTCAGAAACAACAAGCACAGCAACATTCTTGTCACCAAGAAATACTGAACCAAATTCTCGACCAATAGATGGCACAGAATAATCCACCCTGAAAGTGACTTCCTGTAGAAAAAGTTTAGCAATTGCATTATATAGTCCAATATAATGAGGCCATCTCTCACCATTCCACTAAAATTTTACACCAAATTTGATGTAAAAGAGAATATTCCAATAATCTTTTTACACCAAATTTGGTGTTATTTCAACCACTCTACACTAAATTTTTACACCAAATTTTTATTTATTTATAAAAATTAAAATAAAATTATCATTCTTAATTAATTAATATATACTTTATATTCAATTAATATTATTTAACAAATATGATTAATATTATTGCAACAAATTAATAATACACACAAATATAATATTTTTATTGCACATTTAACCTCTAATACTCTGAATTACCATATCGTTCACACAAATGTTCAATCAATACATTACAAAGTTCATGATGAGCTTCTTTATTTTTAATTTGCTTATGTCTAGTAAGGAATTCTTGAAATATAATTGTATCGTCACTATTAATATTAATTTTAGGGGCTGGCGTTTCGCTTCAATCTTGTATGACCATTTGAGTATCACGTTCGTCCTCAATGATCATATTGTGTGCATTATAATGCATGCTGACATAATATCATGTAATATGGATTAACATATTTTATTAATGAATTTATTACACTTATAAATAAGAATTATAAATAAATATTAAAAATAAATTTAATATTATATCCAATATTAATGTAATTTTAAATGTCTCAATGAGATCTTTATAATGATATATATTTTGTGTAAAGTAACATATATTTCAAATTTAATTACTTAGTAAATTATGTAAATAAATCAAATTGTGAGAAAGACATAAAAGAAATATGTTAAAAAGAAAATAGACAAACTTGTCTTTTTACAAATTTTGGTGCATGAATAGTAATACACTAAATAGTAATACACCAAATTTGGTGTATTACTATTCATTACACCATTTTGGTGTCTTTCTTGGTGTTTTGGTGCCTTCGTTGGATATGGCCTCACTCCAAGAAAGACACCAAAATCCAACACCAAAATGGTGTAATAAATAGTAATACATCGAATTTGATGTGTTACTATTCATGTACCAAAAGTTGTAAAAAGACAACTTTATCCATTTTCTTTTTAACATATTCCTTTTATGTCCTTCTCACAATTTGATTTATTTACATAATTTACTAAGTAATTAAATTTGAAATATATATTACTTTACATATCTCATTGAGATATTCAAAATGACACTACTATTGGATATAATATTAATTTTATTTTTAATATTTATTTTTAATTCTTATTTATAAGTGTTATAAATTCATTAATAAAATATGTTAATTCATATTACATGATATTATGTCGGCATGCATTATAATGCACAATATGATTATTGAGGACGAACGTGATACTCAAGCGGCCATACAAGATTGGAGCGAAACGCTAGCCCCTGAAATTAATATTAATAGAGACGATACAATTATATTTCAAGAATTCCTTACTAGACATAAGCAAATTAAAGATAAAGAAGCTCATTATGAACTTCATAATGTATTGATTGAACATTTGTGGAAACAATATGGTAATTAAGAGAATTAGAAGTTAAATGTGCAATAAAAATATTATATTTGTGTATGTTATTAATTTGTTGTTGCAATAATATTAATTATATTTATTAAATAATATTAATTTAATATAACGTATATATTAATTAATTAAGAATAATAATTTTATTTTAATTTTATAAATAAATAAATAAATAAAAATTTGGTGTAGAGTAGTTGGAGTAACACCAAATTTAGTGTAAAAAGATTCTTGGAATATTCTCTTTTACACCAAATTTGGTGTAAAATTTTAGTGGAATGGTTAGAGATGTCCTGAATTCATTACACCAAAACACTAAATTTGGAGATGGCCTTAGTGAATAGTTTAAGAAAAGATCATCTAGCAAAGAACAACTAACAGAAGAAGAAGAATTTGACCTGTCCAATGCAGAGCTTCCTCAAGAACTCTCTGCTTTCCCACGCAAATGCCTCATCAACTCCACCTCTACGAGCCTAGGAGTAAAGACTTAAAGTCAAGACATTAAACTGTCAGCTAAAAATCCTCCCTAGCATTAGTGACATTCTTAATCCTCTTTTGATAGTTTCTAAGTTCTTGCATGCAATATCTTTCGCAACTGTCATACTACAAATACATTTAAACTTGCAATACACCGACATTGATACATGTATATGTGATGAAAAACAGTTTGAAATAACGCCATCGAACTTCAAGCTCATCAACATAGCATCCCAACCTAGTTCGTCACCCATCCATCTACTCAAACGGATCATACATAAACATGCAACTAAAGCAAAACAAAGACTTCAATTGGTAACAAATCGGCAAATCAGAGCAGTAAGTAAATGATTAAAAAATATTACCAAAAATAACAAACGGGATTAAACTTTTACCAGTCTTGGAGCGATAAGAGATGATAAAGTGATGGTCTTTTCTGCTGGCAGCCCAGCCTTGTTGTTGGTCATAGCCATAATCACCAAGCAATCCCCCGAGGGAACAGCTTTCACTCTTCCTCTGTACCATCCTGTGGCTCCAGCTGTTGAAGTTGCCATTTCAACAGCTAAGATCTGCAGACATAGCAGATTATTATGCATCAACAAAACCCACTGAGAAGGGAAAAAAAAAGTCAACAAACTCCAAATAGAGCTATTCAATCACATTCATATTCATACAATACACAAAACTGCAATCTTCCATCGACTCGACAGTGTCATCCTCTGTACAGCCAATTCAATCCCAAAAGAAGCAGAAAACAGTTACATGCAATAGCAACAAAGTTGATACCAACAATAAAAATACAGAAAATTCCAAATTTCCGATCACTACGCATGAGCAACTCCAGATCGGCAACATCGAACTCATCGAAGCTCAAAACGAACAGACAAAAACGATTAAAAAACACAAAACCTGATCCAAGAAAGAGCTCAAACAAACACAATCTATCACTAACTCGATCAGACCAATCACAACATCATTTCATCAACTTATAAAACAACAACGGCTATCAAAAAGCATACCAAACGAAAAATTTAGCTCAAATAAAGAGCTAGAAATCTGCACTAACACGTACAAAATACAATGACAGAGAAGAACAGAAAGCGATCCGTTGAATTGAAGAATTGCGTTTACCTAGATCTCTCAACTGTGTAGAAAAAGAATCTTTCTATTTTCTTTTTCAGTCTACAAGACGGCGGATCAAAAGAAACAGATGGACAAAGAGAGAGAGTGAGGGGCAATATAAATGGCGGATATAGAGGAGATGGCAGCGACATGTACCCTTCACTTTTAGAAAAATAACTAGAATTGCCATTATAAAGATATCTTTTTCTTAACGATAGGTTGCCGAAATCTATGGGAAGTTGGATATGGATTGCTAATAAATGCCCGATCTGTCCCTCTATTAGTCTGTTATCATCTTCTGTTACAGCTGCCACATCACCTTACCCCTTTGAAAATATTTGATTAATGGAAATGAGAATAGGAACGAATACAGTAAAGAATAGGAATGAATGTAATCATTATAATTATGATGGTTGGTTAAGATAAAGGAATGATTGTCGTTACCATTGATAGTGTTTGTTTGTTAAAAATATTAAGAAATACAAATTTATTAAAATTTTGTTTTATAACAAATTTTAAATATATTTTAAATAATTATTTTTAATTTATACACCCTAATTATAATGACAAAATATTTAAAATCAAGTATATTGCGATTTTTCCTTTTCGATAGCTTTTGAAGAAAAAAATACTCTAGTATTTTCTTGCATCAACATATCATTAGTTACATAATATCCTCAAAATATAAATTAATCGTCCAAAATATTGTATAATTTATTGACACAACCATAATATCCACCATTTCATTGTTACAGTAAAATTAAGTAACATAATTTAATATAATTTACTTTCATCTGATAATACAAATGATGTTATATTTTAAGTAATTAATGAATAATATTTTAATTAATTACATTGTAATTAACTAATTAATTAATTATATTTTAATTAATTACATCTTAATTATATTTTAATTAATATTTTAATCAATTAATTTTAGTTAATTAGATTTTAATTAATTAGATCATGTAATTAATTATATTTTAATTAACTAATTAGACTTTAATTAGTTAATTATATTGCAATTAATTAATTATTTTTATGTTGATTAATTATTTTAATTAGATAATTAATTAGATTTTATATTAATTAATTTAATTTGTTGTAATTAATTATAATATATTTAATTAATTAAAGTTATTAATTAATTATATTTATATTATAATTAATTACATTTTAATTATACTTTAAATTTTAATTCCCAATACAACTTCATCTACTTTGCTAATGTGAGTAATACACAAAGTAATGACTCTCATTTCCCTCAATTATGAGGGGAATGGAGTAATACCCAATAATGGGTAATCAATTCCATTCCTCTTCAATCATACTTCCCTACTAAGCTCTAACTTTCATTCCATTCCCATTCCTTATTTCTCATACCTACAAAACAAGCACCCCGTAAAAATAGAATTTTATGATATTTAAAAGATAATTATATCTTAAGAAAATTTTAATTATATCAAAAGTTACAAACTTCCAAAGCTTTTAAAAAAACTTGATAGATTTCTTCTTTTTTAGTTTACTTTAAATACACGAATTTCAATATTTTATTTTATGCCAACTTTGTGTCGTACTTCCCCTTTAAATGATCTTTATAATTTTCTCTTAATTTCTTCCTGATATGTATTTGTCTTATCCTCTTCATTCTATTAGCTTTTTCTTTTGAATGTTTTCAAGATATTTTTGGTCAATTTTCAAATTTATTAATTAAAGATAATCATCATTTTTTCCTCCTTTTTCATGAAAAAATATAATTAGAAAAGTTAAAAACTTGTTTCATTACCGAACGCATCGGTGACATTTTGGGTGGAGGATAGTTGATATTTTGACCGTTTGAGTTGTAGCTATCTTTCAATATAGGACTCTAAGATGGATTGTGTGTGCTTACCTAATAATTCTCAAAATGTGATCCCACGCTACTTTAGTTGTCCTTAGAGCTAATTTCGTGAGTTGGATAACTATATGATGCAGCAATAAGGAAGGATTCGTCTTCAGTTTTGTTATTTACCTGCACGACTCTAATTGTGTTTGTTACCTAGCAAAAGAGCACGGACCAATCATCCTACTTTGTGATATACATTCATGTCAGACTCAAATGTTATCAAATTGATCATGATCAGATTTGTTGTTAAATAAAGAGTGGAATTATGGAAAAAAAATTCTTTCTTATGTCAACTAATAGCATATTACGGGACTAATTCTTTGTTTCACCAACTCTGTTTTATTTTAATTCTCTGGTACGATTCCGTACATCATATTATGTACAAAATTTATAAAAATGTCTTAGGGTTATAAGAATCTAAACCCAGCACATCACACGGCGAAATTTAGATTAGGCATAAATGCATGTACATGGAAAGCAAAGCAAAGCAAAGCAAAGCAAAGATCAATCTTCCGTTGTCTTTTGAAAAGCAATATTTTTCATCGATCTATCCAAATTTGATGAGCATGGAGCTCACTTCCAGACTCTTGAATGATTTTTGAACGTGACTAAACAAAACATAATGGGTGATGAGATATCTGTGTGTCAGGTCAATCTTTTCAGTTTGTGCCTTCCAAGAAGATATTTTCCCTCGTCTCTCACGTTTCCTGGATTAGCATTCGGAGAAGCAAACTAAGTCAACGTTGAACATTTCTCACTCATCAAAGGCTAGGCAGCTTTTTACAACTACAAATGAGTTGTGCAATCATCCATTGCCTGGCAAGATTTTAAGAGTTGGGGTAAGTCAAAGTGAGTTGTCTTTTGTTGCCTTTTTTTGTTTAAGTTATGGGATCTCTCATGTTTCATTCATTATCTTGAATAATACCTTTCATTAGATATGAAATCACACGATCAATTAAGCAATATTACTCTTTGATTTAAAATGCAAACATTGCGTCCGTACCGTATAGATTGAACTCGTAACTCTTTTTCACTGTTTTGACCTATTTTTCTCAATATGTTTCAAGCGATTAATGAATTACGTTCACAAAAGGTCTGTTTTGCCCCCTTACGTGAATTTCTAACTTACATTGCTTTGGTATATATGACAATTGTGTTTGTTGACTTTGATATTGCACTACACAATTAAATGTTTATAACACGTGCAAGGCATGCTTATACTCCTTGCTTTTAAAGTCAACTTCGGTTAACTTACTACAGAATAATTAAAAGGTAAATATTCATCTAAAGAAAAACAAAACTTGCTTAATTTAATGGCGCTGGTGAGTTGATAAGGACTCTTTTAACTTAAATGAGGTTGCGGGTTAAAATCGTCCTTATGTATGCAGCCGTTTAAAATTTGAAACCGAAGTTTTGCCTCCAGCAAGAGACTTATCCGGCTCTAGTAAGGATTAGTCTAGGTGTGGATAACTTAAAGGTACCTTTCTATAATTGAGACTCTCCTAAAATATCTCGTGAATAAAAAAAGAAAACTTGCTTTGATAATTCAAAAACTCTGCTTAATTATTATTATTTTCCTATAAAAGTGAATTATATAATAGTTTACTCAATGGAGAAAAGAAGAAGGTATATATAATCAAGTGGAGTACATTGGCTGAATGTTCCCATTATTGAATACTAAAAATAAAATAATTTAAAATTATAATAATGTAATCTAAATGTTGGAGTAGATTTTTTTTACCCTGAAAAGTATGTTGGAGGAGTCGATGTTGTTAAGAAATTACTGATTTGTTATTCAAATTCAAAGGTACAGGTTGTAGGTACTTAAGATTTTTGTTGCAGATTCCTAACTTATGATAACGCCAAAAACGACATCATACAATAACACTTGTTCATATAAACCTGGCAGGTGACAAGAACAAGGTTACACTGTATTCTCATAAGATAAAACTGGATTAGAAGAGGATAGGATGTGTTCTCACGTTAAGAGAGAGAGCGAGAACAAGACCTTTGAAACTTCGTCTGGCTTCTTCACATGTAATCTGAGAGACCCCAACGATGCATATACTTGATGGGAAAAGAGACATTAGTGCTCTTTGTTTTGTGGTTATATATATATATTGGTTCTGCCAGGTTTTGGCTGAACGGTACGTTGCCGTTTGGGTCCATGGGATGACTGCTTCTTGGTGTAGCTATGACGCTTGTGGAACCTGCAAAACAAAAGAAGGCACGTCGGGGGTGATGTCCCGATTAGCCCCTCCGACGCTCAAGTTAGGTTTTTGGTGAAGGTGAGATT
>JANZXV010000006.1:28882154-28892909 GCA_027576455.1 Erythroxylum roigii
TGATGATTTCATCTAGCATCACTGCCTTGCCTGTAACCTGCAAATATAGTTGATTATTTTACAAAAGAATCAATCAAGGGCGTAAAGGTCTTAAAAAATTCTTTTATCCAATATAAGTTTCAATTCCCTCCATTGATAAATTAGGAAAACAAACAGGGGAAAGGAAATTCTATTTCTCTTATATTCTTTTCCTTTCCTTTCCCTTCAATATTTCCTTTCCTTTCCTTTGTGTAAATAAGGATCCAAACAAAGGCTTAACGAATGGGTGATATTCACCTCCCAGTCAAATTGAACTATTTTAATAGTGGTGTTAAACTGTCTTTCAACTTGAGTTTTAAAGATAGAAAATATAGAAATAGCTTGAGACTTGTAATGTAAGGGAAAAATCCAAAGGAAGCGAGAGTAGTCATCTAAAATAGAGATATAATATTGGTAGCCTTCAGGTGTAGGCACTGGGGAGGGTCCCAAGAGATCAGTATGACGAAGTTGGAGGGGAGCAGATGCGTTGTGAGTAGACAAAGATGTAAGTAGCATATGCAAATTCTGGATAATGTTTGCATAATGGCAATGGTTGGATGTCCAAGCCGACGGTGTCATAAAGAGGAGGAAAGAGTAGTGGAAAGAACACGAGGAGAAGCCGATGAGGAGTGAGAAAGAGATAGTTTATAGAGGCCATTTTTAAGGGAACCCTGCTGAAGAACTTTCCCTGGGATCTTGTCCTTCACAAAACAAGCATTATAATGAAATTCAATAACACAGTCAGCATCTCGTGTAAGCTGAGAAACGGAGATAAGCTTAGTATGCAATTGAGGAGCATAAAGAACATGAGAAAGAGATAAAGAGTGAGGGGAAGAGGGTAACTGAACACAACCTGTGTAAGTAATGGGAATATTGTGACCATTTCCCATGGTAAGCTACTCAGCACCAAAATAAGGGTGAGTAACCTGAAGATTGGAAGTGGAACCAGTAGAGTGATTAGAAGCTCTTGAATCAAAATACCATTTGGGGTTTTGGACTGATTGGTGTGTAGCTATCATGGTACTGAAGATAGGGGGGAGGAGAAGGTGATGACGACTTGGAGAGAGGCGAGTGATAATGTGGAGGAGAAGAATGAGTAGGGAAAAACGGTTGAGGTGGTCTAGGAGGGGTAGGAAGGGATGGGTTGAATGATGCAAGGCCTTGGTAATGTGGATCAAACTGAAAATAACATTTCATAGCTGAGTGGCCAGGACGATGACAAACTTGACAAGCAAGCCTCTGATTCCTTCTATGACCACGACCTCCATAACTGTTATGAGTATTGCCTCCTCTTTGTGAGAAAGTAGGTGAAGATGGATGAACATTGAGTGCAACAACGTTTGCAGTGAAATGAGATAAATCAAAAGTAGTTGCAGCAGTTAAATGTTCTAGTCGTAATTCATGATTAACCAAAGAGGCTTGTAATTTTTGTGATATAGGTATATCAGATCTGGATGTAATGTTCACAACTATTGGATCATATTCAGATCCAACTCTAGCAAGTATCGCCATAATTAAATCTTTTTGAGAGAGTGGAGATCTAGCAGCTGCCAATTGATCGGAGATGGACTTCATCTTAGCAACATAACCAGTGATAGAAGAAACACCTTTCTTCATGTTTTGCAACTGTACCTTTAATTGTAGAACCTTTTGGCAAGTGGGTGTGGCATAAAGGTGCTCAAAAGCAGTCCAGACTTCACGTGGTGCAATGCAACCAACAACATCACCAAGTGTTGCTTTAGACATTGATGCAAGAAGCCAAGAAAGTAGTATTTGATCTTGTTTCAACCAAGACATATAGGCTTCCCTGGGTTGCTTTCGATTTACAATTGGTGGTGCAGTGTTTGAACCATTGACAAACTCGAGGAGGCCATGCCCAATTAAAGCAGGTAGTACTTGAGCTTTCTAGAGCAAGTAATTAGCTCTTTCCAGTTTGATTGGGAGAACAAATGAGAGGGTATTGGTAATGGGTGCTGCTGAGGATGATCAGATGGTCATAGGAGTGACTTGCCTCTCGAATGCTGATGAAGAACTAGTAGAAGAGGCGTTAGCCATTAAAACTTTGATACCAAGATAAGCTTTTAATAAGAAAATAAAAGAGGCATTTGGGGAATCGTAATGTGCAGAACCCCTTACTCTCACAAGAGTTGCTGCAATATTATATTTATAATAAAGGTTTGTTGAGGGAACATCCCAGGAACAAAGAGAAATATGCCACATATATAATTATATTGCAGAGTTTTTTCAATAGTGTCTTTATCACAATAATTTAATTTAATTTAATAATTTAATTTAATTTAATAAAAGTAAAAAAGGCAACGTATTTAAAGGCTCTTTGATTTGTAAAAGTCTAGGAAGGGATATCGATATACATGACATTCTCCTTGTATTTTTTATAAAGAGATTGTTTCTTTGATTTGAATTTGTGACATTCTGGTAATGGGCAACTTTTATCAATTGTTATAATCAAATTAAATTATAGCAATATAGTGTATAATATAATTGATTTTTATCAAATTATATTTTTATATATATTGGATTTACTTTTCAATGTAAACAAATTTTGTAAATTAATTTGCTTGGATTTTCTTTGATAAACCAAGTCCAAATAAATTTCACAAAATATCTTATTATAAAATAACATAATTAGTTAAGTTGTTAAATTTTTATAACCTTATAAGACTTTTATTATATAATTTATAAGAGCAAGTATATTTTTGATATTGGATTTTAAAGTGATAGGATAACAATGCCGACCTCATAATTTAAAAAAAATTAAAAATATAAAATAACATCGTTTTGTTTAGAAGATTTAATTCTTGGATCGATTTGGGCTTAAGCAGTCCAAATTAGGCTCAATTGAAAAACACCTTAGTGTGGACCAATTATCACCTCTATCATATACTATTATGAATTTAACCATTATTTCTATTTGTATTGTCATTATTTTAAAATTATCCAATAATGTTGAATATTTATTAAAAACAGCTCAAAATATAACAAATATCCTAATAAATCTTAAAATTCTATATTTAATTCTCAAAATCCGTCTCTTGGCACTTTCCATCAAATCTCGTACTTCACGCGAGCCAAACCGCATACACGTCGTACTTCACAAACCCCTGTCGTCCGGCTAAAATCTCGTCCAAATTAGGGCTTCTCTCCGGTGAAACAGTGCCGTAGACTCCGCCAGTCGCCGCCATGGACAACCCTCCTATGCCCACCAACAACAACCACATCTCCTTTTCCTCCTTTAAACCCGAACCTCTCTCACCGACCCAGCATTCGGGTCCACAACCAGTCGTCAAAACCGGAGCACACGACCTCCCAATTGTCGTTCAGTCTCAGCCTCAACATCATGGGAACGACCCCAGTAAGGTTTTGGAATCAATTGATGGACTGGCCAATCTCTCCGCCGCTATTAACGCGTTCAAGAGCAAATTCGATGAATTGCAGAAGCACCTCGATTTCATTGCGACTGCTATCGAAGCTCGTTCCAAGAACCTCACCTTCCGGCCCGGTAATGACGAAGAACAGAGAAAAGAACAACCTCAAACTGAGGCATTGTTGGAGAGGGAAAATCCGACCGAAACAGACATCCCAGCGACGAGTAATCCAGAAAAATCGGAGCTTTTGATTCTCTGCGAGACCATGTTGGGAAGAGGGCTTCGGAGATACATCACTGCCCATTTGTCTAATGTTCCTAAGCTTCGTGAAGAAGTCCCTTTGGCACTTAAACGCTCGCCGAATCCGGCGAAACTAGTGTTGGACTGTATTGGTAGGTTCTTCTTGCAAGGAAGTAAAGCCTATACCAATAAAGACTCTCCTATGGTTACGGGAAGAGAAGCTTGTGTTTTGGTGTTGGAATTTTTGCTTTTGATTGACGGTGAAGTTAAAGTGGAGGGTGCTGTGAGCCATGAGGCTGAGCAGGCTGCGATTGGTTGGAAAAAGAGGCTTGTTGCTGAGGGTGGTTTGAGTAGAGCGACCGAAATTGACGCCAGAGGTTTGCTTCTTCTTGTTAGTGGATATGGGATTCCGAATGGTTTTAAGAATGATGATGTTTGGGATTTGGTTGTGTCTTGCAATTCAAGGGAGATTGCACCGGCTCTTCGCAGGTCTCGGGCTCTTGTTTCGAGGATTTCAGGTGATTTTTTGCTAATGCTGATAAATTTGCCGTCTTGCACATAGTTCTGAGTTTGAATTTATTGTCTTTACATCTAGGTGTTCTTTTTTAATGTTTATAGTGGTTTCATTATCATTTTTTTTGGGTTCGTTGTTCAGTTTAACATCCTTAATTCTGTTATATAATCCTAATTTGGTGAAATTCTCCTATTATATATAGCTTCTGTTGTCTTGATTGATTTTTTTGGCCACTTTTATGCTGAAGTGAATCGGAATTCAGGCATCTCGAGTTGTGTGAGAATATGGAGAATACAAAAATAACATCTTGGAGGAAATTAAAATATGGCTCTGGATCAGGAGGCTAGAAAGTTCCTGGAGAGAGTTTTGTATGTTAACTTTAGCTATCTAGTTGTTAACCTTCCCATGGTATTTGGTTCTTCTCTTGTGCACCAATTCTTCGTGCATCATGGAGTGGAGTGCCTAGGCTACTCTTTGTTCTTCTTGCTCACATTTGTTTTTCTTCTGGATGTCTAGAAATCTTAGTCATTAATGTACCAACTTGAGAGGAGTTTGAGCTTATCAATGTTGTTGAGTATCAGCAACTTGAAACTTCAACGGCTAGACTATATATACACTGCTATAGTTATATTTACATTATATTCGTTTTTGCATATGGTTCAGAGGCTTTTGACATTTTTCATGCGTATTATATTATTGTACATAATCTATTAAAAAAGTAGATAAAAATTCCATGAACTGTTTTATAGGCAAGTGGATAGGAAACAGTAGGCATTCTCCTTGTCCATCAAATATTGATGGAGAGATATTTTTCTATCCCATTAATTGTGATAAACAATGATTGTGACTTTCTCTCACAGCTTTGAGCTATTTATGATGATCATTCTTCATGCCATATTCATTCTCAACAGCTCAATCATTGGGTTAACGCCGGGAAAAGTAATTAGTTACTGCAATAAGTTATTCAATCACTTGTCATTTGACATTTGTTTCAATTTCAAGACTGCTTTTTCCTTTTTTTACATGTTTAATGAGGATTTTTGTTTATACGTGTCGATATCATTTTGCACGTGCCTGTTGGCCATTAAGTTTGTAATTTTTGTTTATATATGTCTATTAGTTTGCACGTGTCTGCTCAGCACTGAGTTTGTTATGGAGACTATTGTCTGATTGCACGTGTCTGAGTTTTGTTGTCAATATATATCGATCCATGAAGTTTACTCCTAAAGTGATAAATTTGGCTTTTGATGACCACACAGTTCGATATCTCATGTGTGGATCGGTCAAACATCATTAACTGTGGTTTCTTTAATGGTTTCAAATTTACCAGAAAATCAGTCTCTAAACAGAGGCTATGCATGATTAATTGTTACTGCTGTACAATCTCTGTATAGAGCACAGATCTGCCTATGTTAAAAGAATTTTGTAAGTCAACAGTCTGCGTACACAACATTACTAAGCTTCTCTTTCAGTCTCCTTTGCTTTTTGCCACTATATCAAATTTCTACAAATGTTGCCTTTCTGAAATTAGTGGCTACCAAAAGGCTTGAAAAACATCAAAGGCCATCAACATAGCCTCCGTACAAAAAGCTCTGAGCATTTTATTTTTATTTTTTTGAAATTGATTGTGTTGTCAAATGAAAATGTGCGACATTGGGCAGAGTATTGGATTACCTTATTCAATGAGCTTCTGATTTTACAGATATCATAGAGGGAAGGATGAAGAGTGGAATGAAAATTGAAGCTGTTGATATAGCTAGTATTTTGGGAATTGATGACAAGTTTCCACCTAAGAAACTTTTGACGTCATTCTTACGGGATAAGGAGGAATGGTTGAAGAGAAAAAGAAAAGACATTAATCATTCACCGTTCTTGCTGGTATGGATTAATTTGTCTATATTATTTTCTGCACTTATGACTACTAGTTATGCTAATGGTGCAGTCTCGTGATGACTTTTCACAGAAAGACGTAAATGAAAAGCATTTGTCTGCTCTTAAATCCGTAATAAAGTTCCTCAAAGATCGCAAGATGGATGTTGCAGAGGTTCTCCCAGAAGTAGAGTTAAAGGCAATGAAATTGGAGAAAGATATTAGTGACCTCGCTAAACATATAGATGATTTGAAAATGCAGAAAAGAAAAGCAGAGGAGAGTGAGTTGTCAAGGAATTTGATGAATCAAGAAACAAAGCGTCCACGATTTTCAGAAAAACGGTCAACGATGATCTCCGCTCCAGTTGTTGGGTTGCACGAGCAAAGGGCTGCTGTTCATGTGGAGGACTTGTATACTGGTTCACTGCGAACTAACTTACTGGATGGTGGATTCTCGGGTCATGTCAACAGTTATTCTTATGCCACAACTGTACCAAACGTGTCTGACACGGGCTATTTGCCTGAAAACGTTCTTGGAACGATGACAGGAGGCCCCGTGTATGCCAATGGAGTTGGGCTACAAGGTGTTTATGATGTTTCATCTGCAGGTTCAATTCCTGGTGTTCACAGGGAGACATTGATTGATAGGGATGGTCAAAGGCTTGTAAACCATGCTCAGTCATATGGATGGACCGAGATTGAAAACACTCCCTTCAATGAAAGATCGATCAGGCAGGGCTTCATCAGGCAACCTGTGTCTGGCTTGCATGAAGCATCACCATCAGTAGATGGTTTTTTGGTTCCACCGAATTCTGCAGTCACTGCTGCTTCTAATCGGAGCTCAGCTTATGATCTATATCGTTATGCCAAGGCCACAAACAGTAATGTCATTTGAGTTCAACTGTAGTATCTTTAGCAACCCAAATACCAGAGTTCACTGTTGGTCGTAATATTTTAACTTCAGTTTCCTTTTCTCAACCTTTTAATTTATGAATTTTGTACAGTGAACTCCTGAAACAGAAGTTGGTAGAACTATAGGATAATTTTTGGCCAAGGATTTGCATTGGGTGTAAGACTTCCGCCAAAGAACCTATATTTTGTGTCTTATACCCGTATGGCAAGCTCAATCCAGAGGTCTATAGACTGCAAATCAAATGGTGTGTCTCAATCTTGTAAAACTGTTACAGAAATGCCCTGTTCTATGTTAGCAGTAGAATTTGATAATGCTCGAAATTTTAGTTTAAGGAGGAAGTTAGCTAATCATGAAGACTTTGAGCATCCTCTGAAAGTGATTGACTCAGCACTTTGTCAGTATCATGTAATGCATGGATATACCATGAATAGTGACACTAATAGCCTAGGCCCTTTTTAGTTTTCGGTTCTTGTTTTTAAATTTAGTAAAAAAAAAAGAAATAAAAAAAGAACTAAAACGGCTTTTAATTAACTCTTATCGTCTGTTCCCGTGATTAGCACCGAAATACGGATTAACAAACGTTAAATGTTTCCAAGAGCAGCAACAAGAGCACCGAAGAATACTAGGAAATACTTGATGCATGTTCAAGACTCGTCAGCCTATATTTAAGAAAGGCCATAGTAAAACACAGTTTCATTTAACATTTTCTGGTTCCTACTCATCCTCGTCATTTTTGTAAAGAAGTTGTAGTTGCCTCTTGTATAGCCCCAAAGAACAATCTTTTCTCGTCCTATCCTCTTCCCATTTTCTTCTTTTCAATCAATGCTTTTAGGGTCATAAATAGATGACAAAGCAAAATGATGGTCGAAGCAAAGATTCCGATTATTTTAGTTCTTGGTGTAGTTGTTGGAAACCTGGCAGGGACTTTGTCAGGAGAGCTTCAGGTCGGGTTTTACAGAGGCAAATGTGGGTTCGTTGATGTTGAAGCCATAGTAGCTGGTATTGTCAGTGCACGTTTCTTCAGGGATCGTTCAATTGTGGCAGCTCTTTTACGCTTGCAGTTCCATGATTGCTTCGTCAATGTATGCTTACATATCTCTTGTTATTATTAATCATCTCAGAACAATTAATCATCAGTTTTTAACATGATAATCCCTTTTAAGTTCACTTAAAATCATTAAACATATCCATGCAGCAACAAGAAGCATGGATGATGATTTGGTTGGTAAGCAAGCTTTGTATGAACTTATCTCAAGGTTCAAGCATGTGCCCTCTAGTTATTTTTAACCATTAAAAGGGTAGGTGGTAGTTGTTAAGATGCATGAGCTAATATTCTGGTGTATTAGCAATAACAAACACTAAAAATATGCTCTCTTCAGTAAAACATGTTCTCCTTCATTATTGCAGAACTTTAAGTTGATGAATTAACCATAAGAGCTTGCTGTTATATGAAGTTGCTGGTTAACTAACGATTTCATTGTGTAAATAATGATGAGAAAGGGGTGTGATGCATCAATACTTATAGATGGGATCAACACTGAGAAAACAGCATTACCAAATGCAAGCGTTCGAGGTTATGACCTTATAGACATAGCAAAGGCCGCAGTTGAAGAAGCATGCCCTGGTGTGGTCTCTTGTGCTGATATCATTGCACTTGCTACTAGAGATGCTGTCTTCTTGGTATGTCTTTCTCTTTTAAGTCAAAAACTTGTACTTATGAGTTGTTCCAGATACTCGTCCCTAACTTAAGCACATCAGTGTGTCCGCATCCGAGATAAGTTCCGGTAATGATATGCACTTGCTTGCAGAGTGGTGGAGGAAGATACAATGTTCCAACAGGAAGAAGAGATGGTTTGGTCTCTCAGGCTCAGAATATAAGTCTCTTAGGCCCTTCAATTTCAGTGTCTCAAGCAATTGCTGCATTTGCTGATAAAAGTCTCAGCGTTACAGACATGGTGCTTCTTATGGGTACTTCAAACCTTTAGCAGTTTCAGCTTTGCTTAGAATGTAACATAACCTGAAAAGAAACTGACCATTTTCTCATACAATTTGCTATGTAGGTGCTCACTCTGTTGGAGTCGCACACTGTTCATTCATCAAGAACCGTCTCTACAACTTTCAAGGCACTGGTAGACCAGACCCTGCAATGGAACCCGTGCTAGCAAATATACTGAGACTAAGGTGTCCAAAAGATGTACCATCAGACAGCACAGTCAATCTAGACCAGAACCCATTTAGTCCATTTATGGTGGACATCTCGTACTATCAGAATGTAATGCTACACAGGGGCATTCTCCAAATTGACCAAGAGCTTGGAACTGATCCTGTTACAAGGCCTATAGTTGCGGAGCTGGCAACTGCATTGGATTTTCCCATCAGGTTTGGTGCCGCTATGGTCAGATTGGGAACTATAGGAGTTCTCACTGGCACACAAGGAGAGATTAGAAGATCATGTAGGGCCAGTAATATGCCCCCATTTGCTTGATTTGGTGCTTGGCATTACTCAACCTATTAACTGTCCTGTTCTTCAATATTTACTGTGTGATTAAATCTTCATAATTGCTTTCAATGTCAAAAAAGAAATCAGCATGATCAAAATGCTTAGTTTCAAGAGAACTTACATGATAACTGAATTAATTGTGTAGTGGAAAAGCATCACAATAAGTTAATCAGCGCATTAGAATCTCAAAAACCATCAAAATGCATTAGTTCGAAGACTTCTAATCTTGACTAGTTTGCATCATCATCCTGGACAACCTGAATTTGAAGGAATTGCAAGGCATCCTCCATCATTCTTACATGCCTAGTGACTTTACCAACATGATTATCCAACCCTTTTCGGGACATCTTCCGACATCTTACTTTCTAAAATTGGTTTAAAAAATTGTTCCAATCGAGCTAAACCTTAAACTTCTTATCTTACTAGTTTAACTTTCGATCCGGTTTTTATAATAGTATGTTTTTATCGAAATGTTTGTAACACTTTGTGTATGTCCCCCCGAGATTTTCTTTAAAACATTTGGTGGGCATTTCCACAAAATATTTTTTCAAGCAAATTATAAACAGACTTTCGTATAAATATTAGTATTCTGGGAACAGAATGCAAAGAAACTCCATAAATAATTGAAATAGAACTTTCATTCATGTATAGGAAAGCATACAATCTTGTGTGAGGACTTACAATAAGCTTAATTTTTGGCCTGCACACTTCACACACAAATCTATGAAAGAGACATAAATTACAAGAGGTTACAACAGTTATAACCAAACTGCAAATACATGTTATATAATTGTTTGTCTGTACAAGTAACATGACTGTTAGATGGATAATTTTAAATTACTCAAAATGTGTGTTGGATAGGACTCAAGATCTTCTGTTCCTAATTTTGGTGTGCCATTTGTTCCGGTGCAATCCAGTCGTACAAATTATGTGAGCTTTATTTATTGAATGGATAAATTTTTATAGAACAGAGTAACGAGAACCTGTAACTCCTGTTGAACAGTTAATATTACCAAGCAGCCTAAGTGACGTCTTTCCATCAAAATGTTCAATCTGTGTACATTACAACATTCTGAATCCTTACGGAATTTTTGGATAGTCTATTTCACACAATTTCAAAAACCGTTTTTTACAAATTAGGGATAATATTGCTTACTACTGAATCTCTCCAATTTGGTACATCAGTGAAACTTTTGCTGAGATCGTTGTCGTTATTTTACACAACTTCCTTATTTAGTTATATCACCCTCACATTTATTTGAAAACATTATCCTTACTAATTAAGGGTAAGATTGCATGCTACTTGATCTTTCTA
>JANZXV010000006.1:29019263-29029346 GCA_027576455.1 Erythroxylum roigii
AGACTGTGCAACTGAATAAACCCTTACCAGCCCATATAACCTGACCCGATCCGTCCTAACTCGATTTGACCCGGTCCAATTCAATTTGACCCGACCTGGATCAAACCCTGACCGGTCGTCGAATTTCGTCATCATGTCCTCGTCTATGAATTCCAAGCACTAGGGTTTTCTTTTCCCCCCTTTCCAAGTTCTTCTGTTTGCTTTAAGTTTCCGATTCTTTTTTTTTTTTTTGTAAGGAAGACAAACATGACAATTATACAATAAGTCGAGGGAAACAAAGTCCCGACAAATCCTCTAAAAGGATGTGGTGGCAACAAGTTTCCGATTTTTTACTTTCATCCCTGTACTTCTATTTCTTACTACTTGATTTCATTGCATTAGCTTGATTCGTTCTCCGGTATGTAGTTACCCCAAATCCCCAAATTTGGAATTTCGTCTTTTTTTTTTCAATCGCTGGTAGAATCGAAATAACCCTCCTCGCTCCTCCTGCTCACAGTATCAGATGCAGTAGCCAGCCCCTGTTTGCTTCCGCTACTTCTTCTGCTTCTTTTTTCTCAGGGCCTGCAGTGGCAAAGAGGTTATTCATCGTTCTATCTCTTTTTCTGTTCTGTCTATTCATACCGGACAGCTTTCGGCTCCTCACCTTGATGCTACATTCATTGTTCTTGTGTATGTATTGGACTAAGCTTGCCTAGTGGCTACCCGAGATTCTATTTTTGGGCTGAGGGGCCAGACTCGAGTCCGATCGAACTTATACAATCCGAAGCTAAAAACAACGTTATTTTATATAAAAATTTCAACTTGTCTAGTTGTAATCACTGTTAAACAAACACATTGTACACCGTTTCTAGTTGAGTTGATTTTGCTGCTATGTCAGCTGAAGAAGCTGAAACCTAAAAATAGTATGCATTTAAGACAACAGTGTTGCTGAACAATACTTTCACTGTTTGTGTTGTGAATAATAAGAAGCTATTCACACGACGCATCAGTAACAAATTTGGCAATCTAAAAAATTTGGCAGCCAAATTCTTGAATTTGTGGTTCTCAGAATCCTGAAATTGGAAGATGGGAGAGGGTTCAGTAGTCCCCTAGGATTTGAATCTAGAAATCTAAGCCAACTTCTTGTCATCCACTGCTTATGCCTTGAAATAATCCAATGACCTCTGTGAAAGTAGGTTGATTTGTTGAGGCAAGAAGTCTTGCCCACATCCTGTCTGTCAACTTCACCGTGTTTGTCTCAGTCACCCGCTACAGGTTTTCACACAAACAAGCAAAATATATATCAAAAACCAACTCCGTCGATGCTTACTGCATGTCAAATAGTCAGAATCTTTAACCATGAAACAAACCATTAAGACAAAAGCTAAGTGAGCATGTAACTTGGACTCCTACAATGCATGTCATCCTGATCAGAAACTTAGGAGGAGGCTGCTTACAGCAATCGGTATATATGAATGTCTGCTATTCACTTGTCCAACTGTGAAGCCTGTATACCCGGCCATAGCCCCGTGAACAGCACTATGTGCAAGAAGGGTGCAATAGATGTTGTCTGATGCATTACTAGGAATGGCTCGTATCATGTAAGTTGGATCTGCAAATGGAAAATTTAACCATAAAAGAGGGAATATATCACAACTATTTCCTTGGCGGACAATTGAACTACATTAGCAGCACCAATTATGAACCTTCAGCCTTTTACAATCTTATCATAAGACTGCACAATTAGACAGCAAAAATTCTCCTGTGTCTCATCGGTACAAGGGAATAGAAGGGTGAACTCTGGTGGAAATGAAGCATACAAGCTTTTCAGACATATCTCTTATTTATGCACCTTGAACACTAAACTGCAATTTATTCATCACTTCTGTTTTCCACAACGTTGTGATGTATCCTCCAAGTAAAAATGTAAGTATAGTTACAATATTATTTCAGACGTACCTATATACTTCATATTTATTGTCATCTTGTGAATATTCGTGAAGTGGTCCTGTGACAGTAGATATAAAATGCAAGACAAAATAGAGTAAGCATTAGCTGTATACATAATGTTATATCTTGTGAACAATTGAATATCTTGTGATCCACCTTGATTTTCTGAGACAACCACAGGCCTACATCAAGAAGTAGCATATTCCCTGAAGCATCTCTATCTCTTTCATCAACTGCACCCGTGCTCTGAGAAACATATTCTTGTCCTGCCCCTTCTGCAATTACAATAACCATATGCCCATTTTCTTTAATCCGTTCTTCAATATATTCAAAAAGGCCACCTGAACCCTCCAGAAAGAATTGAGATTCTGGAATCAGGCAGCAATCCTGTCAGAATAAAGAGGAAGCCATTAACAATACCAGGCATTCAAATCACGCCATGAAAAAGTATTCTGATGTGATGTCTATTCTATGTCTTTATCTGATATGGAAGACGCGGGAGAAGAAAATTGAAGGGACTGATCCATTGGTGTTACAGCTCGACTCGTACAATTTACAACCATAATCAGAGAAACATTAAAAGAGTACATCATTATATGCACAATCTTCAACTGCATCTAAACTTGCCGAATGCACATTTTGAGAATAAGACCTCTTTTTATTATCAGATGATATTGTGCATCATTTGATAAGACTACATTAGAAAAGAAAACATATATAAAAGAACAGCATCAAATGTATATATACAAGAATGGGCAGCATCAAATGGAAGATATATTTATACACATAGACATACAAAAAAATGGAGAATGTTGTTAAGTCAAAATTAAATTTAAGCTATTCCCTTTCCTTCATCTCCTCCGCCCTCCTAGCCAATCATAGAATTAATTATCTGATTGTACATGTGAGAAGTTTGACATGGATAAAACATAAACAAAAAATCTTTAAGGTCATAAATAGATGGCTATCACAACAAAATAGGGATCTCACCACATCTCGACTTGCCAAAGTTGCATACATAGCTATGAAACCTGCATATATACATTTGGAAAGCAACGTAGCAGGTGTGTAAGTAACAATTATAAAAAGGCAATTCAGAATGACACTTAATTGTTATTCATTATTCAGAAACTCACCACTGTATCTGCCCATAAGTTTAACTATTCCAACTCCATTTTCCACACTTTCAGCCTCCACATGCGCAGCATTAATAGCTCTTTGAGCTTCTTCAACAGCAGTATCAAACCCAAAAGATTTGTCTATCACCTAAAGAGGACAAGAAAAATGCAGCACTTCTTTCAGGATTCACTCGAACTTCATTCAACTCAGCTGTCGTCCCAGACTACAAATACATTTCAGGAATGTGAACCTAGAGCTTTCTGGGTGAATACAAGTGATGTTTCATATATGACACTGCACCATAGCATTTGGTGACAACTTGGCAGACCAGCCAACTTACCATATAGGTCGTTTCTGCATTAACGATTCCGTAGAATCTTAGGTGATTGTAAAGTGATTTTGCTTACCACTGTCCCAGAATATACCCAAAAGAGAATGCATTTTAATAGATGCTAACATTCTAAAAGGTGAAAAAACTCAACCAAGCCTTCACTTATAAACAGGCCCGATAAATTTGGGGATGAAGCTACAACATAGTTGGCATTATATAGAACATTACAGCACAA
Source organism: Erythroxylum roigii (assembly GCA_027576455.1). NCBI lineage: Eukaryota > Viridiplantae > Streptophyta > Magnoliopsida > Malpighiales > Erythroxylaceae > Erythroxylum > Erythroxylum roigii. Next base: position 29,022,878 of record JANZXV010000006.1, read on the forward strand.
TGGCAAAGCTTACAGCTATATCATTATCAATTGTCTTCGGGATTCCAGCAACAGCCACTTGAAGGCGACGTCTCTCAACTTCCTTTAAACATTAAACAAAATTAGATTGAATAAATAAAAGCATAATACAACATTGATAATGCAACACTGTCTCTTCTCACCTCATGAATTCGAGCTGCTCCCTTCTGGGTGCCATCACCTCCAATAATATACACCTAGAACAAAAGAATATTAGTTAATCATTTTCATCATATCAGTGTGATTAATTTTCTTTATCTGGGTCAAACATCTTTCTTCATTTTAAGTAAAAACTTCAGCATTCCAAACACCATCCAGGCAAAATAAATATTCACCTGATTAATTCCTCGGTCCTGAATGCTATCAACTATCTTGTGGGTATCATGGCCTCCCCTTGATGTACGAAGAAAAGTACCACCACGTTTATGAATATCATTCACAACTTTGGGTGTCAGATTCAAAGTGTTTTTAGAATAGAATCCTTTATAACCTCCCTGGGAAAACTTTTAACAGTTAAATCAAAGGCCAGAAACATATCTGAATAACAGAAAAGAAACACTATAGCTGAAGGGAAATGACCTCAATCCCAAGTATATCATCTACACCATACATATAATTCAATCCACACACTATCTCCCGAATGACCGTGTTTATCCCAGGGCATAGCCCCCCACAAGTGACTACACAAGCACGCACTTCCTCGGGCTTGAAATAGACCTACAACGCCATTTTTTGTTTTCATCAGCTGTCGTGACTCCAAAAATAGAACAATTTTGCTTGTACAAGTAAAGATAAAAAGAAACAAAGAAAGCACATAAATAAGGACATAAAGAAACCCACCTTCTCTCTAGGCCCTGCACGTCTAAAATGCACTCCTCTGGGACTATCTCTTTGAACAACAATCTGAATAGCAATGACAAGAGACAAGTTTAACAATACATGACTATCCAAAACATGCCATAAGAAGCAAACTCTTCTGTACTTACCTTTTGGGCGACCGCATCTTCGGGTCTGACAAACGTTTCCCTATTAAAACAAAATTTTCAAACATATGATCACTAGTAAATTACCAGAAATTCGAAAAAACGTATACTCTTTTCAATAAAAGTACGTACTTGACAACAGCATAAGCTTGACTATTTTTCAACGGATTCGGGTACGCCTGTGAAAGGGAAACCATAAACAGTAAACGTTTTCTTCGATTCAATCTCATTTCTAAAAAGAGAGGAAGTTCGGAAAATGCAAACACATAGATAGATATAGGAACGTAGAGTACGGGTAAGTCGGGAAGAAAATCGGTCAAGTGAGGGACGTCTTCGAGGAAGAAACCGTCGTCGTCGTCGAGAAGCGTGTGACTTGAAGAAGACTGAGCTTTGAGTGGGCAGTTATGGCGCCGGAACAAAGTCTTGGATGGGAAATCAACGGATTTTGGATTGGAGTTGAGGATGGTTGGTAACAGAATGGATTTGTGGGAGTAGAAGAAGGGAAGTGAAGCTGAGTGTGGTGAAGAGAGTGAAAGTTCCATGAATTTGTGGGAAATTTAAAGCGACTAACTATGAGAAAAAAGAATATATTTTTAACAAAAATCAGCTGAGCTGAGCTTGATTGCAGAGAGAAAGAGATGTTGATGATGATCAGAAGAAGCTTATTTAGAGAATCAGTCGGTCTAAGTGCTCTGGTAGGGCTCAAAGCAATCCATTGGCGACGAGTTTTGAGTAGTAGACGGAGGAATTGCTAAAATATATACAAAAGGTTGGGTTTTTAAAACATATCTTCACTTTTAGAGTGTGCCCCATCTGTTTCAGGTAGCTAAGCTGTTCCAGAAACCTTTTAGAAGATAAAAGGAACAAGGAATAAACCGAAGTACAACTGTACAAGTTCTCTTTTGCGAAGGTATAGTTGACTTTCCCTTTCGTCAATTCTACGTAACTTCAGAGACTGTTTTTATATCTCGAACTCATAATATTCTAATCGCAAAAGACTGAAATTGCAAATGGTTGCAGGATAAAGAACAATTCATAGATGGATGCCAATTGGCATTTTTCGTATTCATTTAACTTTTGTGTCCACGTAAATTACATTCAAAGAATAGCCAAAAACTCTATTAATTGGTGACTGGGTCACCATTTTTGTGTCAGAGAGCAAAGGAATGTCGATGAATTGCCACATTACTGACTCCATGTAAGACTTGATGATCCATTTGGTAGATAGCTTAAAGGCATTCATAGATCGACCATAACCTTGATTCTAGCGAGATGACTTGTATGGCTTCTAAAGGTGAAAATGATCGATAATATGTTCTATCACATCTGCACCTTCTCTATGCAGTGCATGATCTTTGACCTGCAAGATATTCAGAATTTCATCATGCTTGTTCAAAGACTAACAAACAAATTTCATGTCTACTTGCAACACTGTAAGGACGCTTGTTTTGTGTCTGAGTTAGAGGGAGAGAGAAGAGACCTGAATAACACTATGAGCGGCAAACCTCTGTCTGCAGGTATGAAAGCTAACATCTACCTTCTCCCACGAAACAGTCGACAGGCCTGTAACTAATTCCTCTGCGGAAACAGGGTCCCATGAAAGAAGTTTCAGAACCAGTAACAGTTGGAAAGCAGTAAAAAGAAATAAGAATTAACAAAAATATGTGTCCTGCATAACGGAGAAATTGGCGGGGGATAAAGACAATTACACAACGTGATCATAGCATTTGAATGTTCTGATCTAATATCAGAAGTAATACCTTCCAGCTTGTCAGAGCTACTATCCTCTGTCAAATCATGTTGCTCAGTGCCACTGGCCTTACAGTGCTCTTCATAAACAACATGTGGATATTTTTCATTGAGATAATCTTCCCACTACATAAAGAAAGCAAATCTTGAGTTTATTAAGCACTGATCCAGTAACCTGCACCAAAATATTAAACTGCAAGGAGATATACCTTGGGAAGATCGCTGTTACGCCTAATTGATGACGTTCTCCAGCCCACAATGTCTACATGTTTTCTATGAAGGATACAAAATAATAAACTGGAAAACATTGTAAGAGCTAGACATTAATCATGAGCACCTCAAACAGGCAAAAAGGATACGGTCATATCCCACATTTGAATAAACCACACGACGCTTGAATGTCCGCAATGCCGACCTGCATAAATGTGTTAGGTTCTACTATTAGTATGCAGCTTAAATATTGAATTACAGTTCAATTAACTCGGTACAAAGAATTTTACTTATTGGAAGTCAGAGCCATACATAAAATAATAATCACAAGAATCTTGTATCATGCGTTTAAGCAGTGGATGTTTGCCCTCATCGTTGTCAGTTAGAAAAAGGTGTCGACCTGTTCTCCTAAATATCCAGTGAATGACAAGACGAGCAGCTTTCTCAAAAGCAGGTACGCCAAAAAGAAATGGTACCTGGAAAACATAGATAGTTTGCACACAATTAGTAAGGAAATCTAATCTAGTAAAACCTAATCCTAGCAAACGAGAAACATATAGAAGCACACATACTAAAGATAAATATATAGCCGTTTCATATGGAAATTGGAAAGAATCAAGAATACTTGCACATTCTAAGTTATTAAGAAGATATTATGGACGTAGAAAGAAACATTTTTGCTGAAGTGAAAAAATCAGCTTTCACACATGCCCTTATGTCTGATTTATAAAGCGCCTTGATGCAATCTGCAGGGAATGCTGCCTTTTACCAATCTCACATGGAACACACGAATCTGAAGATTACCATCCGCCTTCCTTATGAGTGATAGAAGAAATAACACTATGATATGTTTGTCATCGCCTCTACCCTCCTTAAATGAGTGACAAAGAAAATAACACTATTGCAATATTAGTCATGGCCTAAGAGAAGCAAAATGTAAAATATCAAGAAACCAGGAACATTTTAATACATAGGCACACGTTAGAATGGTATATTACCATCAGCTTTTGTACTTCACAATTTGTCTTTCTGTCCCTATCCAAAAGAAACATTTTAAGTTTCTTTTTCTGCATATTTCATCTTCTGTTTTCCAATAGTTCCCAATGTGGTTACCTCTACTCACAAATATACAACATAATCAAGTGCACCATTTGTGCTGAAAGAACTAAAAGCTAATTTTAATTGTAAAAAAAGGATACCTGCTTATTCCCCCTTGAACCAAGGTGTGGTGTTGCAACGGTTATGAAGTTCATAGCCTCTAACCCACCAATTGTACCCCTTAAGTCCTCACCTGCAGTCATAGAATCCTCCAAATTTTCTGTCTGGGGTGGTCTATACAATTTTCCAATGACATATCTTGCCACTAATCCTCCAACTGAATGTGCAACAAAGGAAATTTTTTGTAAATTTGGCTTTCTCTGGATTACCTCAAGGACCTGTAATTATGGAGTGGTCAATCAATAACAAGAACAAGAGCCAATTTATTAAACTATCATGACTTGAAAACAACAGTCAGGAAAAGTATAAACTAACTATACATCTTGTCATAAAAGTATAACATTTACCTCTTTAGCTAATCGATCACCCATCACATCCACACCATCTAGAGTCAACTTAGACATATTTCGTTCACTACCTACAATCAATGAAGCCCAATATCAATTCACATCACAAACAACCATCAACAGAAAGTACGTTCCCTTTAAGCTCAACCAAATAAGCATCAAAACCAGATGAATGGATCCAGAATTTTACTGAATTTGAAAACAGAAGGTCCTCCTTACAATGAACGAACACTTTATCGGGAAGCCTTCTAGCAAACTGCTCCGCTGCGAATTTCCAATCTTTGGCACTGAACAAGAAATGCATACCCAACATAAGCCAACCAATCAGACTAAAAAAGAACCTAATTTGACATGATCTACCACTAAATAGACAATAACGAAAATAAAAGAAGTAACAGTTCTTTTACTTCACAGATTGCAACTTGCAAGTACTGTAATTCATATTTTGCACCGGGTAAAAAAGAACATAAACATCACGAAAAATTAGTATTCCCGTTCAATATCCACAGCTCCATTAATTACTAAACACAAATTACACACGCAGAACTCATACATTAAACAGAAAGGAAATAAAAGATCAATAAGACAGAACAAAAAAGCCCAATCGAAACCCTAACAAAAATCAAGAATCAACACTCACAATTCAGTGAGAACCTCAACAAAACACACACACACAAAAAAACTGACCTTCCAAGAATACCGTGGACCATGATAACGAGATGATCAGCAGAGGAAGCCTCGGCGTCCGTACAACTCCACACGTCGCGGCTTCCGCTAACCGATTCCGAGGAGCAAACCCCGTTCTGCAAAACCCCGTTCCGCACGGGTCCGTTCCCCACAATTCCCTTCTCCATACTCTTACCGATTCTCACTTCACGATCCTCACGATTCTCACTGCAGATAGCGCCCATTTGACGATACGAATCGGTGAGGATTTCGAGAAATAAAAGAGAAAAACAAAGCTTGGTAGGGTGTTTGGCTGCGCTATCAAAAGTCCGGAGAGAAACTGAGGGAAGAAGCGCTGAGTTGGATAGGGAGAAAGAAAAAACAAGAAGGACGCTTGCAAATGATGGCTGATCACGAACGAAACAAGAATAAGTTCGTTTTCTGTAAGGGAGTTTTTAATTATGGGCGGTTTCCAATAAATTGCTTCCACGTCAGCATGTTGTAATTTTCTTCTTTAATTATGGCCGTTTCCAATAAAATGTGTCCACGTCAACAAGTTGTGCTTTTCTTTTCTTTCATATTAAATTAATATTTTTTTATTGCTTTAAACATAGTCTAATTAAGCTTAAAGTGAAGATGAAAGAGAAGTCCCCCAACTTCCAAGCCAGCTGGTTATTAACACGTGGTTGGCCGTAGTCAATTGAACGCAATCGGTGAGTCAAATTAACAAATAAGTCACATTCTTTTATTTGTAAAAAAAAATTTGTGATATTAATTTAAATATTGTTTATCATTTTATATATAATTTTCATATTTTTTAAAGTCTCTTAATTTCATAAATTAATTGTAAATTATATTGCATAATAAATCTTACTTAGATAATAAAATAAATTAATTAATGTTTTTATTTTGTTGAAGTGATACAACTCGGGTTTACAATGTCGCTTCTTAAAAGCAGGGTCGTTCTTAGAGATGACAATGTGCCGAGCTAAGCCTAGGCCTAAGACGATCCAGTATGAATTATTATTTTCTAAAAGGACAAAAAGATGTCGTTTTGCAAATACCCATCACTCAGGTTTGATTAGAGGCCCAATTTCGAGTATGACCCGAACCCTTTTGCCTTCACTCAAATTGAATTAGAAAGATTATTGTTTTAAGTGAATATTTCTAAATTACAGTAAAACTTCGATAAATGAATATTGATAAATTAATAATCTCGATTAAATAATAATTTTCTTCGGTCCCGACTTGGGCCAATGGGATAAAATAATAACCTCG
>JANZXV010000006.1:29030128-29042962 GCA_027576455.1 Erythroxylum roigii
CATGATACAGGTACGGCATTACAACCCTAGCTTTCTCTGTTATTAGCAGCCAAAACCCTCTCAAAAAAGCTAACTTGAGCGTTGGAGGGGCCTGTCGGCGAGCAACCCCGGCGTGCCTTATTTGTCTTGCAAGTATTCAACACCAAGGTTTGCCAGAATTATGAACCCAGACAGTAACATTCAGCCCCAACAAAATCTAACTGAACCAGATCCAGTTTTTAAAACCTTGTATAAAGGACAAACAAAGTGGTTACAAGTTGGCAGTAATGATTAATAATTTTCTAATTATTAATCAACGAACTTATTGTTCTTTACACGTGATCTTATCCTCGTACGTTTACACGTGATCTTATCCTCATACGTATACTTCCATAAGAATCAAAAGTTCGTACTTTGAATCATTCCTATGTCCCTTTACTTTGTTCCCAACTTATGGAATATTTGCAAACCAACCATGGATAAAGCGACAGGAATGATAATATACACAATCATTCAACTTTAGGAAAAAAACATTCAACACATTCAAACTTTTTTTTTTCAACGTATCATTGGTTTTTTTTTGAAAGGCAACGTATCATTGTTTATACCTTAATAAATTCAATGATAAAATAAAAAGAGTTTAATAACTAAAAAATAGATTTAAATTAAATTTTATACATAAAATTGTCTGATTAAATATACATATATTAAAAGATAGCCTTGAAACAACCGGTAAAAGTTGCTCATTTATGACCAAAAGGTCATAAGTTTGAATCACGAAAACAATTTCTTTGTAAAAAATACAAGAGGAAGGTTGTGTAAGTCGATAACCCTCCTCAAACCCTCACAAAACGAAGAGCCTTGTGCATTAGATACGTTGATATATATATTAAATTAAGTATTAACTTTCAAGAAAAGAAAAATCCTTAATCATTTTAGACTTTTTAAACGTGTTTAAAACCCAAACAAATTTGAATTTAGACTCGTTTATTTAAGTTCCGTTAAGTTTAAATTTGGACTTACCAAATTAGTTTGAATTCAAACCAATTTATTGCTATCTCTGTTGATAATCTTAAGGAGTAACAAGGCCGAAAAAATGCATGCCCTGAACCAGAACTCTGCAAAACTTTCAGTTATGTACAGACTGCCAGTCCAATATATACAGGAAGAAGTAGCAAATACAATAAAGGAACCAATACTAAGATTCATCTTGAAAACAGCAACCTTAAGTTAAAGAGCTAAAGACTGAGAAGTTAGGAGGAAGAAGTAGCAGAAGAAGAAGACAGGATTTACACAACATCCTGAATTTACCGCATTTCTAGCAGTTGCAGAGGTCTTCCCTAACTGGATTAAACCTGCTTGCAGATGGGGAAAGCTACCACTGAACTATGAGAACTCTTTAGGAAAGTTCAGGACGTTTCAATCCAAAGCTACCATATGGTGGTGTTCAAGGTTTCTCAAGACGAGTTTTGCAAAAACTTTGGCTTCAATAGTGGCTGTTGCCGCTGCCGCTGCGGCGGTGGCACGTAATACTCTTGGTGCTCCTGCACTTTGCAGCATGTTTGAGTGCTGTATGGAATGACGTCCTCCTGGCATTGTAAACTGTAATAGAAAGAAGAGAACAGAGTCGTTGATATGATGCCTGCATTGCAGAAAAACAACCACTTTGATTTCCAAAGGGAAAGAGGGTGGTTGACCTGAAGAAGAGCGAAAGCCGAACAGGCTCTGAGGACAGGGTAAGGACTACGTAGCATGGCGACGAATCTTCCAATCTCTGCTAAGCTGGGATTAGAAGAAACATGAATAGTTACAATGGCTGTGTTGAATGAAGTTGGTAGAGAAGAACCTAGTTATCATAGAACTGGAGAAGAACTATCCTCAGGAAAACCAAACTTCCACACAACCAATCAAGTAACAAGCGTTCAAGACATCAACTATGCCTATTTTTTACCAACAATTCCCGAATAGGCACATCATTGTTGGTTTAAAAGCTGAAAGTATTGACAGCCACAAGACACAGCCATGCATGCACACCATACCATTCAATTACAAAAGGCTCAAAGATAACTGGCACAAGTTCAAGGGGAAAATTGTAGGAATGTACGAGGGTCAGAAGGAAAAATGCAATCTCATTTAGTAGATTATGTTCCTTAGCTGGGATACTAATACTGATATACCAGATTTGAGAGTTCGAAAAATCGTATAGAAAAGGTGAAGTTGATTGGTCAAAGACACTTACCTGCATCTTAGATATCCTGCCTCTGATATGTATGATACTTCTGCGACTTGTGCAAGAGCTGTGGATGCTGACGACACAACAATGGTAGCAAAGGTTGATGGATCCGAAAATGAAAGAACGAATTCTTCAATGCGCTTTAGGCCTATCTTCTTAACCCCATCTAAATTTTCAATTTTTAATGCATCCCCCGATGAATGCCAAGCTGATGCTGTTTCTTCCATTCTGAACAAAAGGAATCAACTATCACAAACCTCGAAAAGAAAAAAAAAAGATGACAATTCTGGCATCTTAATGCAGTCAACGTTTTTTTGCACTGGATATTGCAAGGGTTCTATTCTAGTCCACTCTTGATGTACTATTGACTAACTGCTAATATGAGAACTTTTTATTCATTGTGATTATAGGTAAATATTTTGTACCTATACCTTCCATCAAACACGTATGCCAATGCTAATGCGGCCATAAAACGTGCCATTCTTGACTGTGATGAAGAGCACAGATGAACAAGGGCCGGAACTCCTCCATCCTCCAGTATGCGAAGTGCATTACCAGGATTAAAAGCCAGATTCCAAAGAGCCCCTGCAGCCGTCTCATGGACATCCTGAAATTTGAGGATGTTGAAGATTATGTTTATTGCAGTGGCATGATATGTCCATATATGTCAGTTCTCATTTTCATGATCTTCTTACAAATAACTTTCTTGCTCTGTTATATTCTAGTTCCGCACAGGACCAGAAGTTTCATTTTACAAAAATAATCTGCCATACAACAAGTGATTTGGTGAAAAAGTCATGTTTAAAAAGGACAATAAATATAAAAAACAGTCACATTACTGCCAGGATAAACACAGATCAAGGGGGTCGTGAGACTACAAGTTTTTGGTAAATAAAGAAAAGTTTGGAGTTTGCCTGGTAATTGGGACACGTGATGACAATGCACATGGTCAAAACACTAAGTTTGATTGATGCCTATCCTTTGTCAATACAAAGCAAAAAATCTCTTAAATTGATGTAATTGGTGCAATTTATCAACGCTACCCAGAAACTGATACTTACTATAACATCAGAGCACGCTAATGCAATGAGGGGAGCTATGCCGCCTTCTTCACCAATTGCAACACTACATGAACAGGACATAAATGTAAAAACCAGTGTACTGGATGGAAACAGGAAACTTTGGTCTAACAAGAAATTTGCAAATATTAAACTGTAAATTAGTTCTAGTGATGTTTATAAAGAAAAAAGATACTGTTAGAAACGGTGATTCTGTTATTTGAAATGTTGATATGAACGGCTTTAATATATATTCATAATAGCAGAAGAATAATGAATTCAAACTTGTAGGAAAGGGCTTGATATTTCAAAACCGAACCTCCAGAGCAGGATTGAGCCTACTATAAAAATTTGAGAATCAATGGAGTAAGCACAACAATGTCGAAGAAAGACAGTATCAAAGCCAGAAGTAAATTGCCCAAATCTAGCATGTAAATTACAAACGCAGAGCACCATTTCAACATATCTGAAACATAATTTGTAAGTACCTATTTGATTCTGATACTGACAATCCCCAGAGAGAACCTGCAGCCCTTTCTTGAAGAACCTGGGAGGAATTTGAACAAGATTTTGCCAGAGAAACCTGACAACCATAATCAAATAATAAATCGAACAGCCATAATCAAAGGATAAACCAATAACTTGGAACCTGATACAAGGTCATCAATGCACTGCTATAACAAATAGTCACACATTTCAACCACAACCCCTACTCTTTTATTTTCATGTGAAAGGATGCTGGATCATATTTTTGGTCCAATCCCGGGTAACCACAATAACACATTGAGATTTCACTAAGACCGGGCTATACACCATTTTTCAACCTTAATTGCTGAGTTCTTGTGGCAACTATCATACAACCCAAGATGATACAGGAAAACAGCAAATGAGTTCTTTGAAAAACAGAAACAAGACAAATTTAACCCCCATTTCACGGAGTTGTATAATGCAATCAATAGGAGCTAGAACTCCACAAATTTTCATCTTGTAAACTAGATCTGATATATCACAAAGGCAAGTGAGACTAAATTTAACACAAACTAGAACCAAACACTTAATCTAGAGAAAATCTGAGCAATGTTATACCAAGGCCACAACGCCACCAGCTGCTGTGATTGCTTCTCGATTTTTATCCTCAAATGATAAATTCCACAAAGCACCAGCAGCTTCTTGCCTGCTTATGAGGTACAACATTAAATCCATCCTTTTGTTGAAGAGAAGGAGCTTACAAAGTTAAGCTAAACCACAAAATGGTATTTGATTACAAAATTTACTTCAAGCCCAGCATAAAGTTTGAACTTCAAGAAGACACTGAACTTGAGATGCTTACAATCAAGACAATTCAACTTTGGCAGCAGAAGTCACTTGTCTAAGCAAGAAATTTATAGATACAAAAATAAAACCCTTCACAAAAGTTACATTACCTTACACCTTCATGATGAGAATAAGTGAGTTGGACCAACTCTTCAAGTGCACCAGGCTCCTGTCCAACAGAAGCATTATGGGTATCCCCATGAGCAGCCAAATTAGATAGTGCTCGGGCAGCCTGGTTGGAAGAGAAGTAACATTTAATCTAATTGTTAACGACCCACTATTGAAAAATCGTGTCAGTGGAATGCACTGAAATCTAGAAGTAGGATCACCTGTTCGAGCACTCCTTCAAACTTGCAGCTTGTGGTAAGCATAACCAGAGCCTGAATGCCCATCACTGCTGCCACCTCAATGCTACATTTGTCATCAGCAGCCAAATTTGCCAGTGCCCCTGCTGCACGTTCCTGGAAAAAAGCATATATACATCCAATCACAACTTATACTGTTTAATGCTACAAAAATTTCATAAAACTGTATGAAACTATGCAATTGAAAACAATTCAAACATAGCATATAAATGAGATATATACAAGAACCCCGCAACTAGAGGAGGGCCACTTGAAAATGAGGTCGACCAAAGCTTTTATGCCACCAGCTTCAGCGATGGAGCCCTGGACAGAACAATAATTAATTCATCTGCAATCTTTTCCAAAGAAGTCATAAAAACTTCCAATTTTTTCAACCTTATGCTCTTCTCCAACAGAAAGATTCCATAGACCTCCAGCAGCCTCTTCAGCAACCAATTTGTTCATTGACTTTGCTAAATTAGCAAGAATGCTAATTCCTCCACTTTCAGCAACAAATTTAGCAACTTTTGAATCAACGGACAAATTGGCTATGGCCTGCACATCATAATGGTATGGCATAACTATGACAAACTTTCACCTCTCTAGCTAATCAGATCAATGGACTGAATGTCACAAGAATTCATATTGATAGTTAAGAACCTTTAAACTGAACTTTGCTTGCCACAAATTTCCGTAGTAATTCCAGTTTATCTACTCAAGCTTCATAGAATTGTCAAAATTATATAATTAACAATCTTCTAAATTCTAGAATCGCAGGCATGTATTATGTGAATTATAATTACCTTAGCTGCTTCACACTGAAGTCCCTCATGACATGATCTTGCAAGATCTAAAAGAAGCTGTATTCCTCCATTGCACATAATCATCTCAGCCTTTTGAGAATCAACGGTGGCATTTTCGTCGTCAATGACAACAAAAGTTGCAATTGCTGTGGCTGCTCTTTCTTGAACATCCTGTTTTGGACTCTGCAACAAGTGAACCAAAATTGATGCCCCTTGCTTGATCCAGAAAGCATCAAACTCTTTTGAATTGTTCTCTGCAATGCGCAAAAGCAAATGCGAGAGAATCCATTCTATCCAAGTGATAGATTGACCCAAGATTCTATTAACGTCCTTTAATTTCCTCCAAGAAGCAAACACATTGCACTCACTTTCAACAGTCTTGGTGAATGACGAGGATAATGCCTTGAGAATGTCACTAAAGACTGTGATCAATACCTTACCATTATGATGATATGTAATTCCAATATTCACTTCAGCTTCAAATTCTGGGCAGTTCAAGGCAAAAAAGAATTTTAAGTTTTGTGACAATGCCAAAAATCTCATAACCGAACTCAAACTTATATCAGTTCTGGACACATCTAATCCCTCCAAATTGGGCAATTTACTCCAAACTTGTGATGCTAAACCCCATTTCAGATTTCTTGTCCCAGCAATCGATAGATATCGTACAGAAGCTAGATTCCCTAATGCCAATTCGTCAACTGCATCTGATTCCAAGAATGCAATCTCCATTAACTGCTGACAATTCCTAGCCAACGCATTAATGGCATCTGCATTAATTTCACAAACACCAGACATCTGAAGCTTCTTCAACCGGGGGCAGCAGAGTGCTATAGCTTTAATGGCATCACTGCTAATCCTTTCACATGCATCTGGTCCAAATTGAAGAGCCTCAAGCATATCATGTCGAGCTGCTATGACTGCAAGGGTAGAATCTGTGATGTCCTGACAAAAATCACAACTGATTTCACGGACTCCCCTGGCTTCAAGTCTAATTATTGCATCTGCTGTCTCTAGCCCTCGAAACTGAAGCTTCCAGGTGTTTTTGGATCGAGAAGAAAGCAATTCTACAGCTGCAGCATCCAACTGGTGGAATCTGAGGTCCAGTGTATCCCACAAACAAGGGGAGGAACCTAATAACCTAAATGTTTGACAAGTCGATGACAAGCTAGCTCGGTCTCTATAATTGAGATATGAAAAGATCTGTATAACTGTGTCATCAGGCAAAGTTTTCCAATTAATATCATGAACAGAGTCCAACTGTAGACGAGCACCATCTGCAATCACCGAACTTCTGTCCACAATTGGCGCATCTGTTTCCTTAGAGTGTGACAGCTTTCTCCTTACTTTTCGAGTCATAATTCAATAAAACAAGCCCCAATCTGGACAGCACGAGAACTTCCAGTAAATAACCCTTCAATCTTAAGATACGTTTGACTAGTCAATCACAACAATGTTCAATATTTGCAGACACTTCAAACCAAAAACAGGCTACTCTTCAAGCTTTTCGTGAACACCAAATGAATCAAAAGACACTATCTCGACACTAATAAACAATCTTTAAACTTGACGAAAGAAAGCTAACACTTCTTTCTATTCAATCAAGCAAGCTCTTACCTTTGAAACATTAAAGACTCCACATACATTTCTAGCGTTGAAGATTAACATTAAGCCATTATCCAATAAAACGATCCCCAATTAACTCTATCAAGCTTCGGTATTAAAGCTTCGAGAGAGAAAAACCGAGAGAGGGAGAGAGAGAACTATGAAATAAAGCCAAACTTTCCCCAAGATTAGAGCTAAATCCGAACATGAACATGTAATGGGCTATACCTGCATAAAAACTGAATTGGGTCGTTGTTGAAAAGCCTGAAAAAAGTTCCTTCGAAACTCTAAATGCGAATAAGAAACAAAAGAAGAAGCCTTTTTGCAGGTACCCAGTGGCGGTTAAAGGGTGAAGACAAGAGAGAGTAAGCCTTAAGTTTAACTACAAATCACATCTACCCATCTCCGTTTACTTCTCTTTTTATAGAGAGGGATGTGTAAATGAAGGAGATGAAATGTGAGGACTGTGATATTTCTTAGGCCTGCAATACAAATACCTCCTTCTCCGTTTTTCACCACCTTTTTATTAACCTTGTTTTTAAGTTCAGTGTTCTTTACTTTCTACCTTGTGCTCGTTCTTTGTCCCTTTCAGCTTTTCATTTTTTTTTTGTGTGAAATTTTGTGGTCAACCATATGAAGAAAGCTAAGGAACAGTCTATATTCAATTATCTACAGTATGATTATTTATTGGTAACAGTAAACTAAGAGCTTGTGGGAATGTAATTTCACTTATTTACTCTGACAATTCTGCTAAGCTAAAAAGGCTATATCGGTGTTTCAGAAGTTACATTTGAGGTTCGAGTATGGAACATGTTTTGTAGCAGAAAGATGCCACAGTTTTCGTTAGTTCTTAACAATGGAGTCGTTACGAATGGCTTTTTCTTTTTTTCGGTCTCTTAACCATTGCAATGTGACAGTAGCAATGTATGGCTCACGCGGCAAGTGGATTCCATGGACGTTACTATCTGACAACATTAGCATCAAACCTCCACAATTATGAAGCGTTATGATAATTAGCTGATGATACGGATGTAATTACAAACGAAATACAATAAATCGGGTTAATAATACTATAAACAAATTCATGGATGAGTCAGCTTCAAACCATGTGTTGTCAATGTCCTGATTCAATGAGATCAATATTAGCCCTTCGGCTGTGGAAAAAATGACGGCAAACCAGAAAGGAAAAGGCCAAACTATGGATACATTGGAAAGTAAGTGTCTGGAATGTTGTCATGTCCTATTGTTGTTTCCGACCAGCACTTTCGATTCTTAATACAAGTTTAGCCGGAAGCAATATAACAACTAGATTCGAAGTGATCTTTACACTTTGGACATTATAGTTTTTGGTTTTTGGTTTTTGTTCTTGTCCTTCTGACAAAATTAGCCGAAAGATGCAAGCTTTTAATCTGGAACTGGATGTGGAGTCAAATGTGTGTAAGAACTTTAGTTAAAACGGACTTCTGTTCGATCATAAGGTGTCGTTTGGTGTAAAATTGTTCTTGAAACATGCCATACTGCCGCTAAGGTATATAAGAATTCAGAACTCAGTTATGCCTTCTCAGTCCATGGAAGACAAAAGGTATCATATGGTACATTGGTTTTTCTTTATTCTGATAAAGATTAGCCCTTTTCTCATTGACCGTCCCATGTAGATCAGCCGAATACAGAGGCTTTCTTGTTGCAATAAAGAATCGAGAAAGAGTTGACATCTGCAATAGAAAGACACATTGCAACCTTTCAATTCTATGCGAATTGAGTCAAGATGCAAATAATGACATCTAGAAGCATCTAGAAGCCGAATTAAAGCTTTATAATAGTGTGTCCACGTTAAGTTTGTGTTCAGAATCATATGATTTCATTGAAAACTTGAGGATTCTTTGAAGTAGGCTAATCACCATAATGTTGATCAGAATTTGGTGCAGTGGCAGTCAAATCTTCTAGCAAACCACACAGAATCCTCAGAACAATGGGATGGTTGACAGTGAAAGAATCCAATAATTGAGTTAATATCACAACATAGAAAAATTCTTCCTGAAAGTATCAACTGCAATGGATGGAGGTCTCTCAGATCAAGAAATCACATAGAGAAGAGTACTTTCTTGAGAGATCATGGATAACAATTTGTACATACACTTTAAAATACAAGTTGGAAGCTATCTAAACTACAACAGGTAATGAGCCTCAATTGTCGGAGCTATACTCACTAGATTCTGGCAATGGTGGCACACCAGCACAACAGAACGAGTCCTTATCTTTGAGAAGAAGACAGCTTCCGTCCGAGTTCCATTTCAAATCAGTTATGGTAAACTGTGCTAATGGGTTACTTACGCAGTAGGCACCCGAAGGGGTCCACATATACAAGTGAGTGCTGCCGGTGCAAATAACAAGACGCGAACATGTTGGATCCCAAGCTGCTGCTCTTATTGGATCCTTCTGGACCAGGATGGCAGCAAGCTCAAGATGATTTATGTCCCATATCCACAGTGCAGTAGGCATACTATCATTTCGGGTACATATGTACTGGCTGTCACTACTCCATGACATAAGGCCTGGAATTAAGATAAACAGATCAGTGAAAACGATAATAAAAAAAAGAATAAGGATGGGGAAAGCAACTTGAGATCTATTGAGGCTTAATCAAGGTGACAGAACTGGAGAATATATTGTCAATCCATAATGTCAGCTTTACGACACAAGAAAAATGAGCTTACCAATCCCTTGTTTAGGGTTAGGTTTATCAGCAGGAGGCTTTTGTGAAGGCAATGCTATAGGCAGTTCCATAACCTCGTATCTAACTCTGAAGTGTCCATCTGAAGCATCTAATTGAAGCGGTAGAAATGAATGCAGAGGTTTACAGTCATTAAAAAGTGATCAATAGAAAAGTGATGTTCTCGAGTTATGGAATTATGCTATGTCAAGATCAATAATTTATTTATCATGCTTACCAGAGTTCCCTTGGAGAAATTCGTCATTCAAACACAACTCAGACATATCAATGTTTAACGGTTCATCCACCTCCTGAAAAGTTTAGAGAACAAGAACAGAAATAAATCATAAAAGGCCACTACAGTAATGAAATGGCAACAGGAAAAGATCAATACCTTAAAGACAGCAGCATAACAAGAACCTCGAACAGCAGAAAGGTGCATAAATTCAGCAAATGTCTTCCAAGTCAAGTGGTGCAGAACCCGCAACATTTGATCATAACTACCAACTGCTAGATATTGGCCACAAGGGGACCATGAAACACTTTTTACACCAAGTCCACTTTCATATGCTTGATACTTGAATAGGCACCTCCCATCTGGAGAGTAAATTAGAACCTGTATCAAATTAGAAAAATAAGTGGCCATTTCACCTCTCAGTTGAGAATGAGTGTTGACTTAAGCAGCAACATTTATGTGATACTGAGATGTCTACATGAACTGATAAATCGTGCAACACAAAATCACATAATTGATGTGTTTGATGGCAGGCTCAATACAGAGTTCATATAAATAGATTATTTGTGGTTTAGGCTATGTAGGTGATCAATCCCAAAAAATGCTTGCAATGAATGCCTAACAATACGGCTAAGTGTACTAATAAATTTTAATTCTCTCTTGAATTGGAATATCAGAAACAATGCAAGGTTGAGGCACTACAGCAAATGAAGTTCACCACCTTATATTCTAGAGAAGAATCCCATGCCACTATGGCACTATCATCAGGAGACCATTCAATATCAGCCAAGTCCAATGAGTCAACAGCAAATGTTCCCATTATCTCCCAAGTGTGGCATGACAATAGATTTATGTAGTCCTTGCAGTCACGCCTTGTACAAATTGCAGCAAACTTTCCATCTTTAGTGAAAGCAACCCCTTTAGAAGCATGTTTGGGCCACTGCACGTGAACACATGCCGTGTTAACAAGTGACCAAACTGTCAATCGTAATTGGAAATCCGATGTTGTAAGTATATGTCGGCTGTCTGGACTCCAGCGAGCATATGAGATACCAGCAGGACCTTCATCTATTTTGCATGTCCATTCAGGTTGGTTCAGTGACCATGCCTGTATCATCGGCCTTTTATACAGACCACAAAGAATGTACTCAGAATCAAGCGCCCATTCAATATAACTTATCTTATCCAAGCAAGAAAACAACTGCACAACCTGCATTTGCAGATTACAAGAGATTTCGCATAAAGACAATCTTTCAAAACTCAGCTAAACAATGGCAGTTTAGTAAACATTACAGTGAAGCTCCAATACTATGAAACAAAATGCCATGAGCTATTCACGAAATGCTGGATCTTAATCTATAGGAATCGATAATACAACTCTCCACCACCATAAAGTAACCAAAAAACCTATAATTCTACTAGAAGTTCAACATATTCCCAACTCTGGGCCTAATGTAAGCTCACTTCCAGCTAACCAAAAACATAAAGCATAGTAACGCATGTTTCTTCTTCAACATTCCCCCATTTTCTAGGCACCCAAACACGGCGTTAAGCAGTAAGAAACAAACTTTGAAACCAAATTCAAACCTTAGGAAAAGAAGTACCTTGAACGACAAAGTGTCGCGAATCACAAGACGGTAATCGACGGCGACGGCGATATACCGCGAATTTGGAGAGAAACAGCAGGGACCGGTTTGCTTATAGGCCTCGGTGAACTCCATATCTCGAAATGACAACGTCTCACGTCTTCAGACCGGCATTGTAAAATGTGTGATATCGACGAGTCAAAACGCCATAACTGAGCATCCAGAAGTGAATATCTCTAGGGATCGGAAATCCAAAATAGGGATCTAAAGAAAGAGAATAGAGAGAGACAGAGGTCAAATTCCTCAAAATTTGAAATGAGATGCGAGAAAGGTGACAACTTTATTCATTTGAGTGCTCTTGACCATGGTAGATTCAATACTCTCCTTGCTTTTCCTCTCTCTCTCTCTAGTGGTCCAGCGAAGGATCAAGAGTGGTTTGGTTTTCGGTCGGACCGGGAAAAAGCAATGAACCGGTCTTGGTCCAGGCCTCTTATAGCCCACAGGCGACCCCGAATAGCCGAATAGGGCCGAAATGCGGATTTGGGATTTAAATATGTCATTTCTTAAAATAGATAACATTATTTATTTTTATATAACAATAAAAATAATGTTAATCCCCTAAAAAATTTTAATAAAATAATATTTTTATTAATTTAATTAATATTAATCAATCGAATAATTTAAAACAAATACTTAAATTTAACAAAATTTATAATTTAAAAATATTTATTAATTAAAATTATCTTTATTAAATAATTTAAAAAATCATTAAAGTTTGTTAATTGTTCATCAACCTTCTTTTTAAATTTATTTTTAATTACAACAAAATTTCTTTGGGCTTCGTATTTTGGGCCTTTGAAGTTTGAATTGGGCCGGTTAGTCCACTCCTTCGGTCAACATAAATCAACCTCAACCGAAAGACAAAAATGCCCGTACCACATCACAAGATCTCCAACATGTACCAAGT
>JANZXV010000006.1:29046434-29068857 GCA_027576455.1 Erythroxylum roigii
TCAGCAACTTTATGTTACATACAATTTTTATTTTAGTTTACCTTCCTCTTTATTTTGTAAAATTTTTTAGTTGCAATCTGTGGATGTGTTTCCCAAAAAGGCTTTGGAGATGTTCTCGGAAACTAGGTACCTCATCAGCCCCCTACAACTCTTTTCACATTTACGGTGAGGCATGTAACTGCATATATGTTTCTTTTTCCTTTTTTTCTTCTGATTTCTATGTCTCTTTATTTTGAAGGGACATAACTCACATTCTTTTGGACCTATTGAAGGAGTTCAATATCAGTAGGTTCCTTGCTGTTCTTTTGGAGTCTCTGGTTGACTGCAGGTTAGAGTAATTCCCCCTTCACTTTTTTTTAAGAAACTCTTCACGGTCATTGCATGGGCGTTGATTGATTTTTGTTTTGCAGTTATTCTGATCCAGGATGCCAACATGCATTGGTATCCATCATAAGCGTAGTTCCTGTAAAAGAATTTGTTGATCTTATGATCTCAAACGTTCTCTCGACTTGCATGAAAAAGTCACAGAAGAATAGCAGTTCATCTGAATGTGGTACGCTAAAAGCAAGCAAATTTTATTTTTCTTATTTTACAGCTTGCATTTATCTTATCACTCATCATCCATATGCATAGTCATCTTTTCATTTATGTCAGTTACTCTTGTAACTTTAATAAACTATTCAACATTCACCTTTCTGTTGGAGTGTTGGTTGTACTGACACTTACCTCATGCTCAATCACTATCATGATTTTTATTGTTGTTACTCAGATATTTCTTTCTTGTTGGCTAGGAAGCTGGGCTAAAGAGATTTTGTTTGCTATTAACATGAATTATCCATCAGAATTTCGTTTTGCAGTTCATTCTTTTTTGACGGTTAGTCAGACAACAATTCTCTTCCACCTATGCTTTTCTTGCTTAATGGTTGTATTGACCGTTTATCTTTACTGTAGAATGCCAAAAAAGGCGATTCAGTTTTTGATGTCTTGAGTTCAATGTTGGATGAAAACTTCAATTTCTCAGCTTCTGTGTCTGATTCCAAAATTTGGTTTGCTTTAAACCATCCTAAGGTATTATCTATTGACATATTTGACGTGAAGTTGGGTACTGTTAACATATTTTCAAACTTCTTACTAGTTTTTATATGATGTAGGCTGAGGTAAGGCGTGCCACATTGTCTGGTCTAAGTATATCTGGGCTTATAAGGAGCAAGGGCACTGATTCACAGGTACAATTTGGTGTCAATCTTATCTTATGTAACTTGTTTCTTAGTTATTTCTATATAGTTGAACAAGTGGTGTCATTAGACAGGTATGGGTTTTTTTTTTTAATGAATAAATTGTACCCACCATCATCAACAAAATGCCCGAATCATCAAATTATGGTTCTTGAATGTTATAAACTGATTTTGTTTGATTTCGCTTTTGTTCACTTGCTGTCAGAGGCTTGTAACTATTCAAGATGCCATACTGTGTCAGCTTCGTGATGATGATCTATCAGTTGTTCAAGCTGCATTATCTGTTGAGGGATTGTCTGAGTTGATGAAACCCCCAGATCTTCTTGATTTGTTAGGAGATATACTTAAAAAATGTCTCAGCATCCTTTGGTCAAGTAAGTATTATTGCTCTGATCTTCTACTTCCATGATGCTCGGGTTCAACTGCTGCAATTTTCAAGTATTAGTCTCTGCAAATATTAAAATTGGAAACATGGAAATTGCCAACTTTAAAATGTGGCACTATAGTTTTGTTCCTTACTGTTTCTCTAAATCAATGATGTGCTACAGGTTCATTAGACAAAGCATCTCTGGCTGTTGATGTTGCTGTTTCCGTAGTAAAGATTGCCACTGCAAGCTTCTGTGATCAAAATCAGCATTCAAAGAAAGTTGCTACCATTATCTTTCCTTTACTCCTAATCTTACCCAAGGTTCTTTGCTCATATACTTTTCTTTGGTGATCCTTGCATTGCCATTTTGGTGAATTAAACAAAGGAAACATTTCTTACTTTCTTGTTGATTTATTAATTTCTTTGTGTTACTATATGCAGACAGAGAAGCTTAATAGATCTGCCTTGGAACTGGCAAAAGAATTGAAGTGGCCTTTTTATCGTAATCTTCCTGATGTGTCCACCGAAGAGAGGGTGAATTGTTTTACTCTTGGTTTTTTTTTTCATATGGACATTCATTCGTCTATGTGGAAATTTTTTTTTTAGAAGTTTATGCTTGAGACCGTGTGATCAGAACCCTTTGAAAACCTAATAGTTTAAGACTATAGAAGTCAATATGAAACTCCAGAATTTTGTTGTTGGCCTGGTACAAGGACAGTCTATCATTTAGTGCGCCAAAAAGTATAGGGCTTGTCTCTATTCAACTTATAGGATAGCTAGTTAATCCATGGGGAATTGATTATACAAAGTTGTCACTGTTTGCTCATAAGACTGTGAAGAACTGTGTAAATTTATAAGAGTAAATAGAACAGCTGTTTTTAAAGCTTTAAAACTCTAAATGGTTGTTCTTAAGCTTGAAATGGCTCGCTGAGAGAAGTTATACACAGATTAGATACCACTGTTGCATGTCTAGTCAACTAGACTGCTTATTTCCTTGAAGAAAGTTCTGCTAAATAGTGAGTAGTTTTTAATCCTTGCAATTTTTTGTGCTTGGGCATTTAGTTTCTCTTCTGAAAACATTTTGGCCTGCCTGCCTGATATTTGTTCCTCATCAACCAACTTACATTATGTTTCTGTATGTTTAAACAATGCAGAAATTACGGCGGGAGAGTGTATCTTCAGTTAATGTGAAGATCATTAACAGCTATGCAGAAACAGTACTAGTGTACCCTAATGAATACATGCCTTGGCTTATCCAGAGCTGCAACAATTTTGGCTTTTCAAAAACAGTGGTTTTCTTGGTCTTGATGCAGGCTTTTATGGCTTCAAGGAATGGTATGTTTCTCTGATCTTCCATCACTTCTTTCTTAGGCCACATTCTCCATTTTGCAAGTCGAATCTCTCAACATCATTTCTTGATATTAGGTCTCTAGAACTTAAAGTCGACTTGGTATGATGGTTGAAGGTGTTTAAGCTTGCACGTGAGTTGAGTTTTTTTAGTTCTAGTAATCATTTCATGTTGACTTGAGGCTGATTACTTGTGTGCTTTTCCCTAGTTGGGTTCTGGACAGTATAACAGATATTTCTAGTGTTTGAAGCAGATAGCTGATAAGTGCAATTGTTCTGTTTGACTGTGGTTTATCTATTCTTGTCTGATTCCACAAGACATAAAGAGGGTTAAGCTAGGTGGAGCAAACTTTGTATTCACTACTTTGTGTAAGCATGCCAAGTTGGGACTTAAAACAGTGCAATTACTTGTTTTGTGAAGTTTCTGTTGTACTTATTGCTTATAATTTGCCACATTTGGATCCTAAAGACATAAGGAACTTAGCAATTCGCCTACCTGTATAAAGTTTACTGATTTCACATTTAGAGAATAACAAAATTTATGATTTAGTTTCAGGAAGCATTGTATTTGGTTAATACAGATTAACAGCAATTTGTTCCCATCTTTTTAAGTAGATTCTGATGGTCTCTTCATTTAGATGAGAGGACTTTTGTACCAAAGATTCAAAAATACTTTACTGTAAAATACTTTGTAGGGAGTTTCAGTCAAAATACTAGCTATCCTATAACTTTATAGTTCCAGTCATTTGGTACTCACATTTTGTTGTCTTGTAAATATAGACTGAAATTTGCTTCTGTAGTCGCTGATTCTGTATAAATTACGCTGCTATGTTATTATTCATGGGGTATTAAAAGGCTGACAATATTATTGTGTCTTATTGATAGAAAGTGGACGGTTTTTGGCACTTTTTGAAGCTTGCATTTCTTTTCTGAAGGCTGAGTGGGAAGTTTTGGAGTCTGCTGATGATATTTCTTTCGATGAGGTTGCTTGATGTACCTTGTTGTTTTGTATTTGGGTTTATCTTGGTTTTGGCTTTATAATTTACCCTTATCCTATTTCTTAACAGTTCAAGAAAGAAATACTACAATGGGATTGTGGAAGCTTCCTAGATCAGATGCTGGATACAGACTCCAAAACATTAAATGCACATGTTCTCATTTGCCTCTTTTGGAAGTTACTGGAGGCATTTATTTCTGTGGCACCCACGGATATCATTTTGGTTGGTGGATTTTTGATGTTTTGCTTGTTTTAATTGTTTCTTTTTCCAATTATTTTGTTGACTTTGATTTGTTTTCTGCTCCAGGGTGATGATGGGAAGTTGGTTAAACTTAGAGACTTGTTTCTTTTTTTTGCTTCCTCTAGGTTGAAGCATGTTTTCAAGGAGCACCAGTGCTACCTTGTTACCAGATGCAAAATCTCACCCATTGATTTTCTGAATGGTTTTTTCTTGGATGAAGGTGCTTGTCAACAGTTAATATCATATAATTGCTGGCATACTTATTCTGATTTTCTAGCAACAGTTAAGATCATAAAATTGCTGGCATACTTGTGCTGATTTTCTGTTCAAAGGTGTGGCATCGAGTGGGATGTCATTTTTTAGTTTAGTTTAGTCCACACTTGCATGGTGGTGGTTCTTCCATTGTTATGTTGTCAAGATATCTTTTTGATTACATTTAGCTCTAGTTTGGGTATATTCTTCAAGGAGTTTGTTGAACTCTCTTTTCAGTGATACAGTTATATACTTTTTAATTGGGATTTTATCTTGTAGATATTCCTCTTGCTGTTCAAGTTGAGAGTCTACATTGTTTTGCATTCCTTTGTGTTGAGCCTGATAACAGGCTACTGTTTCAACTTCTGGCCAACTTCCCTTCACTGCTTGTTCCTCTTGCTCATCAAAGCCAGGTTTTGTGTCAAACTTTTTGGTTACCTTATTACATAAACCTTTCTTAGCTTTGTATAACTAAACTGCTCAATTTATGATGAAAAATTTGACCTGACCAACAGCTGTTTCATTCACATGCATTACTTTATAGGGTTAATTATATTGGCCCCCCCTATAGTTTGCACCTTTTTTACTTCAGTTTTTGGTTTTTAAAAACTATCATATACCCCCCAAGGTTTGGTTTTTATTTCATCTGTATCTCCTAACTTCATTCTATGTTAGAAAACCTAACAAAGAATGGACAAACGATATTGTATGGCTTGATTAAGTGGTAGGTGGCACATCACCTATCATGGTTGTGCCATGTAACACAGGATCATGTTGCTGTCGTCTCCAAATCACGATTTCATCTATATGCGGGTCAAACTCATTTGGATGTTATGACTCCCAAACCACATGACATCGTGTGATACGTGGCACAAACATGACAGTTGTGTCACGTTACACCTAATCAAGCCATACGACGTTGTTTGCCCATTTTCTGTTAGAAATCTAATGGATAATGATGTTAGGGGCTACGATTGAAACAAAAACCACCTAGGGGGATGTATGATAGTTTTTAAAAATTAGAGACTGAAGCAAAAAAAAGTTCAGACCAATGGGAAGCCTGATGTAACTAACCGTGCTTTATATATGTGGGTTTTTTTATTCGCTATGTTGTATTTTCAGGATTTAAGGGTCGCTGCCATGGGCTGCATTGAAGGGTTACATGCACTATGCCAACATGTAGATGATATTAGCAAGAAAAATGGTATAACCTTTGAACTTTAATGTCCAAACATTTTGCTTGTTTATTCCCATGTTGTCAGCTTTGCTGTGGCTATATTCTGAATGGGAATGATGACAGGGAACAATGCAAGTTGGATTCATTTCCTTGATGAGCTTCTGGGCCTCATTGTTCAAGTAAAAAGGCTTATATTGTCGGATACAAAATTTTTACCTTCATTTTTGACATCGTTGCTTGGCTCATCCTGTGGTAGCCTTCTAGTACCACAAAATGTTGAAAAGAGGTATCTGCTCAATGGAATAATCCTTTTCTTTCATTCATCTACTTCTGTTTTTGTTGTTGGATTAGTGAGGGAAAGTTCAAGCGGGGTGTTATTGATTATTTGTTATCCTAGTTGCTTACTTCATAGTACAGTATCCTTTTCTATTGTTTATGAAACCGTCATCTTTATTGCAATTCTAGATTTGATCCATCTACAAAAGAGAGTATTCTTGAATTTATTTTGGGCTACGCTCTGCAACATTCTGCATTTGCCAAGGTATGTCCTCTTTTTCTATTTGCTCTCATTTTTCCAATTCCTGTGTTTGTGTAAAGGATTCTTCATTGTTTATAGAGATCATTTAATAGAATTGAGGTGGTATCTTTGGCAGCAAAAGATCATATCTTTACTCAAAGGATTGGGTGGTATGATCATGTGTGTTAGAGATATTGAGTCATTATTGTCTCAACTCCTGAAAAGATGCAGAGAATATCACTATGAGCATAAATCGTCTCAGAAGTTGTCAAAAACCGAAATCAAGATATTATGCCTTCTTCTGGAGGTAAAATTTTGAAAGTTTCAATGCCCCTTAAGCTTTAAATTTTCACAACTTCTCTCATTTTGTACTTACTTTGTTTGCCTCATCTGGTGTATTAGATCTGTGCTACCCCTTCATCAGTTGAGAGACATGCTTGCAGAGAATTTTTGATAAGGGCTTTACAGGTGAGCATTGTTTAACAATTTTTCTTCATGACTGTTTATTATGTATCTTTGGCGTTTGATGGTATGACATTTGCTTGGGGATGTATAATCTTTTAGTTGGGCGGGCACTCCTCAGAAGAATCTGCTGTCGTGGATCCTTGCCTTACTGTTTTGCAGAGGCTGACAGATCAAGTATACAGTGGATTGGAATCTGAAGAACAGGTTACTTATAAGTACTTGTGCTCGTTAGCTAATTAGGACATTAGCTTGTGGAATGCTTACAAAATTCTTTACATATTTCGGCTAAAACAATCTCCTTAACAGGAACTAAGTAGATATTTTCCTTTTTACTTTGGTTGTCATCAATAATTTTAAGAGACATAGTGTTTGCCTACAGATTCTCCGCCAGTGGAAGTGTGAACTGAATTGTGTAATTTCTCTTTGAACAGGATCTTCTGTTTCGCGAGCTTGTATTTTTGTTTAAAAGCGCTAGTGCTGACGTCCAGAATGCAACCAAAGATGCCTTGCTGCGATTAAAAGTTTGTTTCTTTGTTTTCTTAAATGTTTCTTTTTTCTTTTTGTTTGTCTGGTTCTTTTCTCCATGGATTTGTCAAT
Source organism: Erythroxylum roigii (assembly GCA_027576455.1). NCBI lineage: Eukaryota > Viridiplantae > Streptophyta > Magnoliopsida > Malpighiales > Erythroxylaceae > Erythroxylum > Erythroxylum roigii. The sequence goes on from JANZXV010000006.1 coordinate 29,053,630, forward strand.
TTTGATTCATTTTGGGAGCTAATTCTGTGTGGCCTTGGCTGGTTTTTTTTTTTTTTTAATTTGGTGCTGTCATGCTTGGTATCACTTTACGTGTGTCTTGGCAATGTCAATGTCATGCCCATGCTGATTAATGCTTGAATCACCATACCTCTGTTGCCATTTTGCCTGTGTTTGTGCATCTATTGACTTTTCATGTAGAATATGTTCCTGTATCTGTTCCTTATAACCATATGGGACTTTGAGACACAATCAAGTATAGTCTTGCATCAGATGCAAGGTGGTCTTGTGAATTTTTACTTGAAGGTTTACGTACTGAGAGGATCATGGAATGAACTGAAATGTCCCTGCATCTTGCACTGGTAGGGCTGGTGGTGGCTGAAGTGTTCAAGGTGATATGGAGGACAGTTTAAACTTGAGATGATTGTTACATTGCAATCCTTGTGTATGTGGCTTGTAATAGATTGTGGAAAATTTTTCTGAAAATGTTAAAAGTGCAACAGTTGTTTGATGGAGAATGGATTCCCTTTGCATCAATAAGTTCCTCTGTAGTATGCTTCAGTCTGTATTATATTCTTTCAGTGCTTTGACTAGCAGAAGTCTTGCTGATGCAGATTACTTATCCTACGGTTGTGCGGACACTCGACTTCATATTGGAATGTGAAATTCAATCTACTGGTTCGGCACATGGGAAGAAGAAGAAATCAAAACTACACGTATCTAACTCTGATCGTGTTGCAGTTGTCAAAGGAGAAAAAGCACTGATGTTTTTGAATTCCTTACTTGACATATTGATTTTGAAGAAAGATATAACTAACAGGTCTGTTTTCACCAAATACTGAGATTCTTGACATTGAATTATACCTCTATATGGCCCTACTGTTCCATACTTGCATTCTCTAACATGCTCGATTTATTTTGATGTTGTAGGGAATTTCTTGTAGGGCCTTTATTTGAGCTTCTTGGGAAAATCATCTCAGGTGAGTTAATATCATCCGAAGGCGGAAATTGGTCCCATGCTTCATCTGACACTTCCCAGACCATTTCTAGCACTGCGTTTTACACTCAACAGACCCTTTTGTTAGTACTGGAAGATATTGTAGCTTCACTTGTAAATGCCAATCCTCTGAAGGTTTGTCCTACATCAAAAATTTTTGAATTTACAGGAAATGGTATAGTTGTTTGCTTCAAGTAACTCTTCTCCTTGCAGGATGATATTGCAAACAAAATTGATGTTGAAATGTTAGTCAAGGGTGCCCATTCTGTGAAAGATGGGGTCACGCGCAACCATGTATTTACACTTTTGACATCCATTATGAAAGTCATTCCAGATAAAATATTGGAGCATATATGGGATATACTCACTATGATTGGAGAATCAACTGTGACACAGGTTTGTTGATACATCTAGTGATCTCTTACAAGTTATACTATTGTAAATTCGTATCTGGCAGTGTAAACTGCTTGCATCTGTCTTTATTTTGTGCTAATTTTTTTTAACCAAATATTTGTTAGTGAAATTTGTAAATAGAAATATTAATGTCATTTTCAAAAAGAAAAGTTTTAGCTTCTTTATCACTTCTTCCTTTGAATTGTCCCATCTTGAAAACAAGCCTTGACTGTGAAAGAAATAGAAATTGTAAGGAAATTATTTAATGTTTGGCTGTGTATCCTGCAAATGTATAGATTGACAGCCACTCCCAGCGTGTCTTTGAAGATCTTATATCTGCTGTTGTTCCTTGTTGGTTGTCCAAGACAGGAAATACTGACAAATTGCTACAGGTTCTCTCATCAGTTTTAGTTCTGCGCATTAGTTGAGTGTTCTGCTGGGCTAGTTGCTTTCAAACTAATGTTATATTTCTGCTTATGCTTACAGATTTTTGTGAATGTATTGCCTGAGGTTGCTAATCACAGACGGTTGTCAATTATGGTATACCTGCTGAGGTAGTATCCCTAGACAAAGTGTTAGTTCCATTACTTCTTTGAGCTTCTGCTTAAGTTGATATGTCCTGTGCAGGACTCTGGGAGAGCGAAATAGCTTGGCTTCATTGCTCGTTCTTCTTTTCCAGTCATCAATTTCAAGGAAAGGGCAATCTTGGCTTGTTGATATGCAAGATTCAGATGATCTTGCATCTTCTTTACAAAGAGAATGGGAATATGCCTTTGCAGTTCAAATATATGATCAGTATTCATATAAGATATGGCTTCCTTCCCTTGTTATGCTGCTTCAACTTGTGGGAAATGGAAATCCACACAAAGAAATGTTTCTACAGTTGTTATTTGCAATGGAATTTGTTTTAAACAAATTACAGGATCCACAGTTTACGTTCAGTCTTGAATCAATTGAAGATCTGGACAATATACAGGTGCCAAAAATTTTCTAAACTCTTTTTTCTCTATTTCTTGTCAGATAAATGTATTAAATTATCTCTGAATATTGTTTGTGTTTTCAAGAATATATTGCGCTACTATAAATGATGACTGTTATCTTGCCCTTTGTTCCCTCTGCCTGCTAGTTTAGGAATTTTATGCAGTGGTGATTTAACAGAATTAGTGGGTGATGGCTAGATTCTGGTAGGTGACTGGTTGTAACTGTCAGATAAGAGATGGTATACTTAAAACCCCTGCTATCATTCTGGAGGCATATTATAAAAGGCCATTGAAGTACATATCTTTTTTCCCTTAATAAGTACTAATAACCATTTATTCCTCAGGGTAAGGATAATGTCAACAGTTTATTGCATCATATAGTTTTTTGTTTGAATATTCGATTAGATCAATGCTTGTGATCCAGTTTTTTGGTTGCAAATTGTTTGTTTGTTTTTTTTACTGCAGTGAACATGGAAAGTGCACTTATGTTTATGGTTGCTATTTTGGCAGAGTACTCTGCAAGATCTACTGGAGAATGTTGTTATTCTTTCGCAACTCATGGTAACAAAAGGAAAGCAAATCAGTATTGCTGTTGAATTGAGGAAAAAATTGAACGAGCGTATGCATACTGTCTTGAGGACTCTTACAACAGTTATGATCCCCTCGGCCTACTTCAGGGCCATTAGTAATTTACTTGGCCACGTTGATTTAAACGTGCAGAAAAAGGTATGTTGTTTGATATTCTTGGGGATTTCTGACGGAATTAATACTTTTTTTGTAGGTAATATTCATTAATTTTTCATGTTTAATTGTAAAAAATGTCAACTTAATTCCATGGGTGTGCATTATGTTGATGACTTTTTTGAGTATGTATTGGAATAGAGGCCTAGCTATTTTCTTGGCTAATTGTTTGATATATTCTCTAACTTGTATCAATTTATTTTTTGACTACTCTATGTGCCATCAGGCTCTTCGGCTTGTCAGTGAGACATTGAGGGACCATGATTTGATCAAAGCAAAGAGCAGGAGAAGAAGAGAATTAAATTCTAAAGCAAGAGCTGATTGGATTCATATGGATGATAATTCAATTGAGTCTTTCAATAGAATGTGCTTGGGAATTGTTCAGCTAGTTGAATCTAATGACTCTGATAGTTCCCTGAAGTTGTCAGCAGTTTCTGCAATTGAAGCCTTGAGTCACAGCTTTTCTTCTAACCATTCCGTCTTCAGCATGTGTCTTCCCCCTATTGTAAGAGTAATTAGTTCAAAGAACTTAGCTGTATCATCTGCTTGCCTTCGAACAACTGGTGCCCTGGTTAATGTCCTTGGACTAAGGGCATTAGCTGAGCTGCCTCGAATAATGGAGAATGTGATAGAAAAGTCTAAAAATTATTCATTCTCAGCTCATGAAATGAAATATGATCATAACACTGACACCTCCACTGCTTTGTTAACTTCTAAAGAATCTCTGATGCCATCAGTTCTTGTGACTCTTGAGGCAGTGGTAGACCAGCTTGGTGGCTTTCTGAATCCATATCTTGGAGATATCATAAGCCTTATGTTGCTTACCCCTGAGTATACATCAGCATCTAAACTAAAGCTAAAACTTCACGCTGATGTAATACGGAGGCTCCTTACTGAGAAAATCCCTGTGAGTCTATAGAACCTAATTTGTCTTTCTTCCTAGTTTCTGATTGGTTCTGCAATAAATATCCTTATTTCTTCTGTATAGGCTCGACTTGCTCTGCCGCCTATGCTTAAAATATATCCCAGTGCTGTGGAATCTGGGGATTCATGCGTGGTGATTGCCTTTGAGATGTTGGCAAGCTTAATTGGTAAAATGGACCGATCTGCTATTGGTGGTTACCATGGAAAAATATTTGATCTCTGCTTGCGTGCTCTTGATCTTCGGCATCAAAACCCCGTTTCTATTCAAAATATTGATGCTGTTGAAAAAGGCATCCTTATTGCAGTTACGTCTCTGACAATGAAACTTACAGAAACCATGTTCAAGCCTCTCTTTATTAGAAGTATAGAATGGGCAGAGTCTAAACTGGAAGAAACAGTGAACAGCGGAGGTGGGCCTGTTGATAGAATGATATCTTTCTATGCTCTGGTGAATAAACTTGCTGAGAACCATCGGTAAACCAGCATCTATACTCCCTACTGTCCTACTTATTTCTTTCTATTTGTTCAATGTAATTTTCTACCAAGAGAATCACCCTTTTAGATTTCCTGAAGTCTTCTATTGTATTCCAATTCTTCAAATCCAAATGGTCATTTTTTTTCTGCTTAGTTTGTCGCATTTCCTAGGGGAGAGGGGTGTAAGGGGATTTGTTGGGCGAATGTGGTCTTGTGGAAGGAGTGCAGGCATTAGGCTACTATCTCAGCCTGTTGGAGTAGTCAAATTATTGCTTTGCTCATGTGGTTCTAAATAGTATCAAGATATTTCTTTTCTCATGTGGTTCTAAATAGTAAAAAAAAAAATATTTGTTACTAGGAGAACATTTAATGGCATTGAGTATTCTTCCAATATCATACCACAAAGAAAAATATATTCTTACAATATCATTCTTCTGCCCAGGTCATTATTTGTACCTTACTTCAAATACTTACTTGAGGCATGTGTCAAGTATCTTATTGATACTGGAGGTGCCAGTATTACTGGTTTGGTTCGGAAGAAGAAGAAAGCCAAGATTCAGGAAGCAGGAAGTGATAATATAGAGGGAAACAGCATTGTATCTCTAAAAAGCTGGCATCTAAGGGCATTAGTCATATCAGCCTTACATAAATGTTTTTTGTACGACACTGGAAACCTGAAGTTCCTTGACTCCTCAACTTTCCAGGTTTGTGAATTGTAATTTATAGTCTAGCTGATATATTGTGTTTACTTATCATCATTGAATCATTTAACAAATAAAAGTTTGTCCACATCTTAAAATCAATCTGTATGGCCTGGCAAAAATCATCCAAAGAATTATTACTTCCTAATAATCCTTATTTTTTCAGATTTGTTTGAACATTTTGTTATCATTGGTGTTATGTGCTAGTTACAGATTTAAGGTTGTAGAAATATATCAAATGAATGGGCTTGCAAAATTGACCAATTCCCCCTCTTACTACTGTCTATTCCCTACCATTTTCCCTGAATGCTAGATGCAAGAATTTACACCAATTTAGAGAATGATTAAATTCTTTTGGGATGATGAGTGCAAGTTTCCTTGTCTTGGGTAGCTAGTGGTTTAACCTTACTAAATTTGTTTACACAATTTGGTACATGGCATATATCTGCTGGAAGTAAGAAAGTTGGTTTGGACTACACGCAATTGTTATTGTCTATCGTGTTAATGTATTTTCTATGAACTCTTCTCATATGAATCCTATGCCAAATATCTGTACTTGGTTAATTTCTTAATTTTATTGTACTATCGTTCCAGGTTCTTCTAAAACCCATCGTGTTACAACTTAACATAGAAACTCCGACGTCCCTGGAAGATCATCCAGAGATTCCATCTGCCCAGGAAGTTGATGAATTGTTAGTTGTGTGCATTGGTCAAATGGCTGTGACTGCGGGAACTGACCTCCTGTGGAAGCCCCTGAACCACGAGGTAACAATGAGAATTTTTGTACAATGATGATAACAAGGAAGTAAATTGAATTGTTAAATAATGCAATAACAATAATAATCACAACTCTGCTGGCACTTTTGCATGCATTTTGTGGAATGTTGCAGGTATTGTTGCAAACACGGAGTGAGAAGACGCGATCTCGAATTTTAGGATTAAGAATTGTCAAGTACCTTCTAGATAGTCTAAAAGAAGAATATTTGGTACTACTTCCGGAGACCATCCCATTCCTTGGTGAATTACTGGAGGATGCAGAGTTATCTGTCAAATCCCTTGCTCAGGATATTCTGAAGGAAATGGAATCCATGAGTGGTGAATCTCTTAGGCAGTATCTGATGTAGTTTCCATTTCTGATACTTCCATTTAAGTTATCTCTGTCAAGAGCCCGGTTTGTAGCCTAGTCGAAGATTGTCGGACAACATTTGTTTCTCCTCGTCCAGGGTGCGAACATGTGGGCAGATTACAAGGGGTTGGGGAAATTGCCCCAATTTGGTCCCGTTTGAAACGATAATCATACTCTTGAGTCGAATGTAAATTGTGTAACTTAAGCTTATAGAATAGAAGAGTTGGAGTTTATCAGTCGGCCAAAATTTTGGGAGGTTTCTTGAGGTGAGCTTACAGGATATGAGGACAATGACCATTGTTCATGATACATCTGAGTCGAGAGTCTTGTGTTTTTGTAATCAGAAGCTTTCATGTATATAACATAATTTTGTTCCATTTCGTGTTAAACCAGCTGATCAGCCATTATCATACAGAAGAAGATTCGTTCGCACATTTATCTTCAAAGTTAAAAAGAGGTTTTGCGGTGTTTCTCTTGTAACTTGAGCATGAACCTGTTGATCTATTCCGAGATAACTTACTCTAGGTTTTGGATCCAATGGTTGATCCGTTTGGATGCCCCAATACAGTTTTCTTCCTCAGCTCTGGTTATGGCAATGGATATTCTAGTTCTAGGTGCTTCTAGACTGCTCCAAGGATTGTATCTTCATAAATTATTCTTCGTGCTGTGGGATTGAGTAGGCGTGGCAATGAGTTGGTCGGGTCCAATCCTATTCGAACTACTTAAAAATAACTTTATTTTAATAAATTTTATTTAAGACATCGTTTTGATCTTAAATTTTTTAAATTTATAGATCAAAATGATTCGTGTTAAATAGGATATTGTACTGTTTGAGCAAGATTATCAGTCTAAGGCTCCATCTTTTAGACATCTCCGGATAGTTTCAGACAAAGTCATAGGCCAGTCCTGGAAGGGACAAGAACGTCAGACATGGAAGTCTCCATTCAAATGCAGGGCTTATGCTTTTCCAGGGTGGAGAGTTGCTAGGAAGCTGCTCTCTCCTTGCTTTTCCCTTCTTTGCTAAGAGATGAAATAATATGGTCAATGAATTCTACAGTATGAAGTGTCTAGGAGATTTCAATTATTTTAATTTATTAAAAAAAGTATTTTGTAATGTTAGAGATTGCTAAAAGTCCACTTCTCTTAAGAATTTCAGGGGTCAGGTTCTTGTTCCCTTGAAATTGCTAGGTTCTTGTCACCCTGAAATTGCCAAGAGGTCGCCTTCCCTCCTCTTGTCACGTTTCATGTAATAATAATCAACTAAATTGATGTTTCCCTCAAGTCTTGCGTACCCATTACCCCATTCCTGTTCTAGTCAACTACTCTGTTTGAAATTCATCTCCAGGAAATTTCTTACTAGTTTCTTGAGCCAGGAAAACCCAAAATATATTTGACATAGCTCCATTCTTTTTGGTGTTGTGATTATCACAGAGACCTTGTTGCTGAGGCAAAATGAGTACTTGGAGACGCGCAGACGATGGTCTAAAGAATCTCGAAAATGATAATAACCATGAACTTGAAGATTGGTAACAGTCTTCACTCCGCGTATCTTGGAACTGAAACTCATCTTCTGCCAAAGTTGCAGAAGAGCATGCCTTGCACCGGACCTAGATTATCATTCTAAGGCTCCATCTTATAGACATCTGTGGATAGTTTCAGACGAGGTCATAGGCCAGCCCTGGAAGGGACAAGAACGTCAGACATGGAAGTCTCCGTTCAAATGCAGGATTTATGCTTTTCCAGGGTGGAGAGTTGCTAGGAAGCTGCTCTTGCCTTGCTTTTCCCTTCTTTGCCAAGACATGAAATAATATGGTCAATGAATTCTACAATATGAAGTGTCTAGGAGATTTCAATTATTTTAAATTATTAAAAAAAGTATTTTATAATGTTAGAGATTGCTATAAGTCCACTTCTCTTAAGAATTTCGGGGATCAGGTTCTTGTTCCCCTGAAATTGCTAGGTTCTTGTCCCCTTGAAATTGCTAAGAGGTCGCTTTCCCTCCTCTTGTCATGTTTCATGTAATAGAAATCAACTAAACTGGCTTCCCTCAAGTCTTGCGTACCCATTACCCCATTCCAGATTTAGTCAACTACACTATTAGAAATTCATCTCCAGGAAATTTCTTACCAGTTTCTTGAGCCAGAAAAACCCAAAATATATTTGATATAGTTTCATTCTTTTTGGTGTTGTGATTATCAGAGAGACCTTGTTACTGAGGCAAAATGAGTGCCTGGAGACGCGCAGACGATGGTCTAGAGAATCTCGAAAATTATGATAGCCATGAACTTGAAGATTACAATTTATGCTCTTCTGCAACTTTGGCAGAAGATGAGTTTCAGTTCCAAGATACACGGAGTGAAGACTGTTACCAATATCCATTAAAAAGCCTGGATCTTTTATGGTCTAAGGAAACACAGAGACTTCGACCATGTCCATTCTCTTTCGTTGCCCTGGCCGAGGAAGGCAGATTTGGAGACATGAGAGAACTGTTGAAGGAATTGCCTGTGTCTGCTATGGAGAAAACACCAAGAGGTGATACTGCTCTTCACTTGGCAGCTATGAATGGCAATCTTGAAACTATCAGAGCCATAATTAACAGTCAAGAAGTCGGTGGCAATACAACTCTTCACCTTGCCAGCTCCAGGAAGCAACTTCAGGTAATTATCTGGATTCTGCACTTTGTTATTTCGGATAAATAAATTGGTAATTGATCATGAGCTTGTTAAAATTTGACAGCAGTTGGTATGGTTCATCAGTGTTTTCAAATTAAAGCTGTCGGCTTAGGTTTAGTAATGGATCATTATCATACATTTTTTGTTGCTAAAGCTCATGAGCTCTCTTTTTTGTTTGAACATGCTAGAGTCATTTACTGAGTAAAATATTTGAATTTGATCGTGATATCTAGAAACAACTTCAAGTAATTATCTGGATTCTGCACTTTGTTATTTCGGATAAATAGATTGGTAATTGACCATGAGTTTGTTAAAATTTGACAGCAGTTGGTATGGTTCATCAGTGTTTTCAAATTAAAGCCTTCGGCTTAGGTTTAGTAATGGATCATTCTCATACCTTTTTTTGTTGCTAAAACTCATAATTTAGTCTCAGTAACTAGCTCTCTTTTTTGTTTAAACATGCTGGTCATTTACTGAGTAAAATATTTGAATTGGGTCGTGATACCTGGAAATCAGAGATGTTTATTTTCTGCAGCAGAACCAGAAAATGTCAGCAGTTATGTTTATTTCTTTCCTTGAACGGGAAGAATTATCAATGAAGGATATCAAGTGCGGATAAAGTTGTCATAATTTTAGTTTGGTTTTACTGGATTATCATGCACGATGTCAAGTGCCCTCTAATTTTCTGATACCAAGTTATACAGACTCCAAAGCTGCTGGAGGAAGAGAGTCCTAATTATGATGGCCTCGTGGAGGTCAATGCCAAGAATCATGGTGGTTTCACTGCTCTGGATATTTCAGATCTCCTTCCTGAAGATGGATACACAAACAGAAGTCTGAATCGAGCAGGAGGCTTAAGAGGAAGAGACAAAGAAGAACAAAAGCACCAACCATTACCTGTACAGGCTATCAGGTTAAGGTATCTGAAGAGCAGTACTGATGCGGTACTAGTGACGGCGACTTTGCTGGCTATGATAACTTTTCAATTGGTTTTAAGACCCCCAGAAGGTTTTATTCAGACATACCAATCCAAAAGTGGAGAGAAAAATGACGTAATGATCAATCATCTGTTCTTTCTATTAAATTCAGTTTCCTTTTTCACATCACTGGCCGTAATCAATATTCTGATGCAAGACCTTCCCTTCAAACTCGGGCTGCACATTCTAATGTTGTCGTCCGTTGGAGCTTTTATTTGCGGAATAATTGCCAATTCACCTCAGGACCTTGTGATGGTGTTTTGGATAGCAACGATTGTCTCCATCTGTCTGGCTTCATACACAATGTTGTTCAAGTACATTAAAGCAGCATATCCTCGTGTGTCGTCAGTTCTCAATAACGTGTGCTAAGAACTTGTCACACTTACCAAGAATATCGATGCATAATGTATACGATGTGCCGTTAATAATGCACTTTCCATAGTCTTTTGTTCCATTTTATGTTCAGAATGTTTGCAATTTAAGATTGTTATGCCCGTGTAACAAGTCGGTTGTTTGAAATTTAATGTATGATATTATTATTTAATTAATAAAAGGGTTTTTTATCTTTATATATTATGTTAATGAATTTGATGTTTTAATACTAAAGGTAAAATCTTTGTAATTAATATTATGATAAGATTATAATTACGAGATTTAATTTATATTTACGTATTATTCTTAAGGTTTCTAATTGTAGTTTTATCAAGATAAGAACACACATTATGTTTATTTCTTATGAAGAAATTAATTAATTTCGTAAATTAAAGTATAAAAATATTTAAACTAATGTATGTGTGCTTATTAGAGACTAAATTATTGAACTAATCCGACTATCAGGATCCCAAATGAAATATGTGTTTATGGATTTTCTTACCATAATGGTTGTATAATTGAACATTAGACTTGAAATTACCAAGGTATCTCATGTGAGAATTGTTGTATTTTGATGATATTTATGAACTACCTTACGATAATTAAATCGGTAGTACTTGAATGCAGTATGAACCATATGGAGATAATTGAGTAAGTCAATAAAGGATTCATCACTCTAAAGTAATTAGAGAGTATGTTTTACTGCTATTGATTAGTAGTGATTTATAGAATTTTCTGGCCAGAGTGAATTGACGTTTAAAAAGAAAATTTCAAATATCAATTATAAATCAATTGATAAAGTAAACACATGCAAGAGGGGGATGAATTGTGTATATAAAATTTTTTCGCAAGTTATTTCAGTTCAAAAGGAAATGACAGGAGCCTATCTATAATTAATACAGTAAGAGCCTGTTTTGCGATGGGATCCTGTTTAAACGAAAGGAGCCTGTTAAACGATAAAACCTTTTAAACGATAGGAGCCTGCTAAATGAAAAATCTTGTTAAAAACTATTTAAAACAGAAGGCGTCTGTTAAAATAAAAGGATCCTATAGTCAGTTGAAAACAGAAGGAGTCTACTATAACAATGAAGGAGCTTACTATAACAGTGAAGGAGCCTCTTGCTGAAATGAACACACACACAATATAATGCGAAAATATAAAAGTTAAGAGAAGAGAGAGAAGAACGTAGTCGATTTATATTGGTTCAGCCTACAACCCAAGCCTACATCTAGTTCCTAAGTATCCAACTTGAGTATTTCATTATAAAAACAAGTAGTAATTTGACGAGCCTCTTCAAGCTCACAAGTTAATATTTTTCAAGATTCTTCAACCTTCCAAACTAGTAGTATTTAGCTAACCTTTACAAGCTCTCAACAGAAAATGAAGTTTGCTCGATATGAGCTACACTGATCTCTCTAAAAAATATTTTCACTTTCTAAATCACAAGAGATTTTACAATGATATCATTTTCAAAAGAATTATACTATAGTTGTATTTTGAAAGTCTGATCTCCATTTGCAAAAGCAGTTGCTCTTCCCTAATTAGACTTTTCTTTTCAACTAGTTGTTGCTTCACTTGCATTCTTAGTCAATTGGAAGGATTTAATTCCGAATAACTTTGATGTCATCTTTGCCAAAAATTTTCCAGTAATCACGCGGCTAATATTATGACCTTCATAATAAGTAGGATCCTTTCGGATAAACAATTTTTTTTTAATAAAGTAAGTTTATAAAGAAGGTTCCTACAAGAAGGAAAGCAATTATTTCATGATTTTATTTCCTTTTAAGAATTATATCGTTGTTTATATATAAGGAAATAAATCCAATTTCAATTTTAAAATATTATAAGGTTATCATCAAAACCGTTAAATATGAACCTTAAGCTAACAATCTCCTCCTTTTTTTATAATGACAAGCAATAAATGATAAAGCAAACATATGCTAGAGATACTTTTAATTTGAATAAAATGACAGGGGTCTTTTGAAGTTTAAAACAACATAGGAGTATGCAAAGCAAGAAGAGCCTTCTAAAATTAGGAGGAGCCTATTAGACTGAGAGAGAGTTTGTAAGGAAACACAATAGAAGGAGCCTGCAAAATGCAATGACAAGTAGCAGAAAGAATTCATGCAGAAATAATATCAGAGAGTTTGCACATACCAAGCTTTTTTCTTAACATGCAAAATCTATATTTCGAAAATAGCTTGGTGAAAATGTCAGCTACTTGATTTCTAGTATTAACATGCGGAAGATCAATGATTCCTTCTAAAACATGATCTCTAAGAAAATAGTGTTTGACTTCTATATGCTTAGTTCTTGAATGATGCACATGATTTTTAGAAAGATTAATAGCACTAGTGTTATCACGTAATATAGGAATATGAGAAAAGTTTAGAGAAAAATCATGTACTTGATGTTTCATCCATAAGATTTGAGCATAATAGCGGGCAACTGCTATGTATTCAGCTTCATCCATCGAAAGTATTGTGCAATTTTGTTTCTTGCAGGACCAAGATACTAGACATCTTCTAAGAAATTGACAGTGACCGTTTGTACTTTTTCGATCAACTTTACTACTTTCATAATCTGCATCACAATATCCCACTATGTTAAATGAATCAATTTTTGGATACCATAGTCCAAAATCATTCGTGGAGATATCGAAAGATCCTTTTCACTGCTTGAAGGTGACTTTTGGATTTGATTGAAAGCGTGTGCAAAGACAAACTAAGCATAATGTCTGGTCTTGAGCTTGTCAGATATAACATTGATCCAATCATTCCTTTATACTTTGTCTCATCCATAGCTTTGCCTTCTTCTTTATCAAGTTTAGTTCTAATATACATAGGAGTATTCATTGGTTTGACATTCTCAAAGTAATATTTCTTGATAAGTTCCTTTGTGTATTTGTCTTTCCTAATGAAGATTCATTTTTCTGTTTGTCTGATTTGTAACCCGAGATAGAATGATAATTCTCCCATCATGCTCATTTCAAACTCTCCCTGCATTAATGCTGAAAATTTTTCACAGAATGATGGATTAGTCGTACTAAATACTATGTCATCAACATATATTTGCACTAAGAGTAAATTATTCTCCTTTCTTTTAATAAATAAGGTATACCCTTAGACATCTGTTGTGTTGAATTCTAAAGGTATACCCTTAGACATCTGATATTTTAACTACATTCTTTACTAATTCAAATTTCTCTTAAAAAAAAAACTTTACCCATTTCAAATATCTAAAACCTTTTCTAACAAAGATTTTGGAAAGCCATCTTCAACAATAATCCCTCCACATGTCCACGACTCTATGGCTTATGCTCTCACCCAATCAAAGGAAAGCGTCCCAACAATTTTCTCCTTTTTTTTATTTAAGAAAAATATACTCAAAGAACTCAACAAATCATTGATTACTATTATCCCAAGTTTTTTAAAATAAGGATAAATAATTTTCTTGCTTCAATTAAGGTTTTAGATTTTTTACCATACCCGTAAGTATCAGGCATATCATATCAATCAAAAAACGATACAAAATTCAATTGATTGGTATCATTTATCGGTATCAGTCAGTATCGAAAATTTTAATAAGCTTTAGCGGTAAACAAAAATACCATGACAGCATCTTAATCCAAGAAATACTAAGTAACTTCCAAAAAGGCAATTCAATTTAAAGGTTCCCACTTAAAATGAGCTTTTAAAAGGCGTTCAATCAATTCCATTGGAAATTTACGGATTCTAAAGGAAGACATTTAGATAGAGAATGTCTTTCGTGATGATAATTTGAAAAGAGATTTAGATACAATGGGAAGCTTTAGCCTTTAGGAAGACATTCAGATAGAGAATGCATATTTCGTAGTAAGTGAATTTCCCTTTACTAAATAAAGAAGCTGCTCTCTCATTTCCTATTCTCTTCATAAGAAGAACTGATGTTACGAATTTACATTCCAAAGTCCAACGCTGATGAATTTTGCATTTGTTGAAAATTGTAATTTGATTATCCAATTCGTATCCTGTAGAGAAATTGGGATTGGCAAGTTTTCTCTGCCTCTTCCAGGGAAAAAGCGATGCATTTTCTGTATCCTGGAGAGTTGGACTTTGGAATGTAACTTCGTAACATTAGTCCTTCTTATGAAGAGAATAGGAAATGAGAGAGCAGCTTCCGGTGAATTTTGATCTGTTTGAACAGGAAAACAGAGGGTCCATCTCTCTCTAGCTCACAAGATTTCGGAAATGCTGAATCAATATTTTCAAACTTCACATGACAATTATGTTTTCACTTCTATTCCTCCGAATTATTATGGTCAAATATTAACTAAACTATCTCATAGAGATTGCATTAAGAATAGATAGAGTTCAGTTAAACATTAGAAAATGTTTTTTATATAAAAGGAAGTGATTCTAAAGTAGGTATTAATAATCGCAATCATTAAGTATAATTAATAATATTCTTCTATAACTCAAGGGGTGTGGTTGAGTGATATGAATTCATCCATCCTTAACCAAAGGTTAGGGTTTGATTCTTGACTTTGGGTATAGAGCAGCCTTAAATTCTTGGGCTAGTTGTCCCATCCTGTGAGGTGCCTACAAACCAACTAGGAGATTTGTCTCTGAATCCTCCGGTGGATACTCTGATCTAAGACAAAAAAAAAAAAACTTCTATACTTAATAAACTTCAATTTTATTGATAAAAGCCTAAGTTCTAAATTCCTGGATACCTATTAAACAACGTCGCCGCATGTGGAAATTTAGAACACGGCGAGGACGGCAGGAAATGAGGTCGCAGCTTCCGTCCCTCTCAAGTAAAAAGAAACTTAATTATTGAGAAATTATAATCTTTTTTTTTTTTATAGTTGCATTTGATCTGAAATTTACCT
>JANZXV010000006.1:29068957-29079052 GCA_027576455.1 Erythroxylum roigii
GATTTATAACTTTTTTTTCTAGGTACATTAGAAAGGAATAACATCCTCGGTTCAGTTTTATGGTATTTTATTGTGTCTAGTGAATCTCAGTCATTCATTTATGTGGGTCCCACGTGAGCTCCACATAAATAAACATGGAGTCCGCATAAATAAATAACTGAGATTTACTGGACACAATAAAATACTATAAAAACTAAACAGAGGATCTGGACTCTCTATAAGAAGCTGTTTTCTAAAAACCTTGAGACAAAGGTACACGTACAACAGAGGAACCTCCCATCAATCCCAAATCATGACAACAGCAATAACCCCAACCCCAAGCAGAACAGCAACAAACTTGAAGAATGGTGTGTCGAAGAATAATTTAGCTTGTGGTTTGAATCCTTTGGCCATAAGATGGTTTATAGCAACATAAATGAAAACCCCACATGCAATTCCCATTGAGATACCGTAGATCCAATCCGCGGCTTTGCCTTGTGTGGTTGCATCAATGGCAATGCCAATTCCTACTCCAATTGGACTGGAAACGGCAAATGCAAAAGAATAAGCCACAGTCAATAGAAACGGCCTCTTTGGAAGCATTCTTAGTAGTGCAATTCCCATTGCAATAGCTGCAAAAATTTTGTGCAAGGAAATTGTCCACAGGTTTCTCCATGCATCTGCCTCAGTCGCTGAAAGTATCGAAAATATCAGTTTCTTAAAAAGGAATCCAAAACCTATTTCTCCAAGGATTTGTGACAATTGGAATATGTAATTAGAAGTAGTTTATTTGTCACCCAAAAATGAGTACTTCAGCAAAAATATCAACTCATATGGTTTGTTTTCCATTTTCTCCTGCACTTGAGTCTTAATGTAACCAAAAGAAAACGAGTAATTTGATCCCAAACCTTTGAAGACAATGGATTGAAAGCTCAACTCCTTGTTTTTTGGAGGCGTGAATTTAATACAATACCAATGTAAGATCTCATCTTTTTATATTAAATGATAATGTTACGGGTCAATATGCTGACTTGAAAGCACATAAATACCTGCGACTCCGACAGCAATACCCTCAAAAACCGAGTGAAAACAAAGAGCAACTATTAGCAGTACTGTGTCACCAAGAGAAGTGGTGCTCAAGAACAAATGGTTAACTTCCACTTCCAATTCTCTTTCAGCAGACCTTCCTTGTTCAATTTCCACTCTGCTTTCTTTTTGGCTTCCCCTTGTAAGAAACATAACTATGCAATCACCCAGCATGGTCAAAAGGTACCCAGAAGATGCCAACATGAAAGCGAAAGGGTATGTCTTTGTCGTCAGACTGCCAAAAGTATCTGCTGAATCGCTCAAAAAATGCATTAGAGAGGTGCCCAGAAAAACCCCACCAGCAAATTGTGTTCCCAAGAGGAGAAAAGTCTCGTTCCATTTGAAAAAATATGGGGAGACACCACCAGCGAAGGTGGTGACCAGAAGTATGATCAAGCACCAAACTTTCACCAGAATCAAGTTTCTGGAATGCAAGTCTACGGCGACGCCGCCTTCGTGACCGCCATCTTCATCGTCTCCATGACCGTTGATTATAGAGCATTCCAGGAGCAATGAAGAAATCAACAGGAAGGTTGACCACGGGATTTTAAGAGATGGCAAAGAAGCCATGGTTAGTGAATATTGATGAAGCTTGGATTTAAATTTGCCGTGCATAATTAGCTGTATATTAAGGGGATCGGTGTTGTACAGAAAAAATAGATTAAACTGCTACGAAGTACAGATTTGACTTTCCAACGTTGCTGTCAGCTTGTACTGCACAAAACTCACAAAACTAATCAAATAAGTAAAAGTTATCTGTAAATGGCATTAGTCTATCTATCATGAATATGTAATATATATTTTTTTGTTGTTTATATTATTCTTTTTCTTTGTAATTATTTTAAGCAAGTAATTCAGACATTATATCCGGGGACAGAGGGGTACCTACCCAAGGCCCACTCTTATTAGGAGCCCACCTTTAACGCATTTGAGTAGTATTCTTTTAGCATTTTTTCAATTAGAAGGATGGTAAATTCTTGATTGTCGTTAACTAATAAATAACTTCCTTTCCTTTATTAGCTATATTATTGTGAAAGTTACCGTAAACTTTTAATCTTAGGAGCTAAATAACCTTCTTTATTAGCTATACAATTTTAACTTGTTATATTTATAAATACTTCGAAGCATTTGTGTGTATTTTTTATACACTACTTTTTTCACTAACATATGAATCTAACATATTTAAACCCAAAAATTGGTGGTAAAAAAATTTTAAGGTTATGTTTTCTTAGTTCTTAGTGATAATTTAAAGGTAAAATTTATGATTATTTATTTATTTTTAACTTATTAAATATTTGAACATATTATAATTAATTTATAATTTATCATTGACGTGGACATTATATTAGCATTTTAAATCAAAACATAATATTAAATGATATTGTCTTTATTTGTGTTTCTCCTTTTTTATTTTTAAATTACTTATTATTTATAAAAATATAATTAAACATTAATAAATAATTTAATTTTTTAATTGTAATTTTCATTATACTTTTCCATATTTAATAATTATTGGATTTGTGTTCTTATATAGGTTCACATAAATTTAGTTATAATATGATTAGATCAAAAAATTTAAATTACTCAATTCAAAGACTACATAAACAATTTCATTTATTATAAAAAATTGTATAATTCTATTAAACATGTTTGATAAATAAATAATAATAAAAATTATTTGAAAATTAAATAAAACTGTAAATAGTTGGATGTGTTTGATTGATTTTTTATAAATAGGTTTGTTGCTTTAGATTACTACATTTACCATTATGTTAATTCCTATAAAATAAATTTTTATTAAAAAATCACTAATGTTAATTAAATTCAAAAATTACTAAAATATTTGATTTAATAATTTAGACCTTTATTTAGTTGCTTGACAAAATAATATTAGTTGATGTTACGATCATTTAATATTTTGTTGAGTAAGTAGATTTATAAATTAGCTCACTTATGTATAAATATTAAATATTAATAATAAAAATATCGTTTTAAAATTTACATGTTTTTTTTTTGAAATCAAAATTTACATGTTTGTATTTACTTGTATAGCGTCAATTTATTAGGAATTTTTTTTAAACTTCACCTGGGCCTATAAAATGTTAGTAACGCAGAGGAACTTTGGAATGTAACTTCGTAACATTAGTTCTTCTTAGGAAGAGAATAGGAAATGAGAGAGCAGCTTCCGGTGAATTTTGATCTGTTTGAACAGTAAACAAAGAGGGTCCATCTCTCTCTAGCTCACAAGATTTCGGAAATGCTGAATCTATATTTTTAAACTTCACTTGACAAATATATTTTGACTTCTAAACTATATCATAGAGATTGCATTAAGAATAGATAGAGTTCAGTTAAACATTGGAAAATGTTTTTTATATTAAAGGAAGTGATTCTGAAGTAGGTATTAATAATCGCATGCAATCATTAAGTATAATTAATAATATTCTTCTATACTTAATAAACTTCAATTTTATTCATTAAATGTATTTTTTTTCAAAAAGCCTAAGTTCTAAATTCTTGGATACCTATTAAACAACATCGCCGCGTGTGGAAATTTAGAACAAGGCGAGGACGACAGGAAATGAGGTCGCAGCTTCTCTGCAAGTAAAAAGAAACTTAATTATTGAGAAATTATAATCTTCTTTTTTTTTTTAGTTGCATTTGATCTGAAATTTACCTTGTCTTCAACTAGATCTATACTTAATAAATATTGTTAGGAGGCAGTTTTTTAATTCATTTGAACAAGAAATTAAGTGCATGATATCATATATGATTTTTTGTAATTTACAATTTCGAAACATCAAGTTTGGACATCTTCATCTATAATTGATATTTACCCTTTTGACATTGGCTACAGTAACATCGGTAAAAGAAAATACCTATAAAGAGCCCATCTCGTCTCGACAACGGCCCAAGGCTTCCAAATATGGTCCCAACAATGAATTTAGTGGCTCTGTTCTTGGATGCCATTCGCAAAGACTATATTCATGTGGTAATTCCATTACTTTCAACAAATCCAGGACTTCTGGATGAAGCGGAAAGAGCTACGGAAGGGAACCAGTTACTCATCATGGCCTGTGAACACGGTAGCCTCCGTGTTGCGGCGGAGTTGGGAAGAAGAAAACCTGAACTGGTTTCTGCAAAAAACCACAGTGGTTACACGGCCATGCACTTAGCATCCTTCAAGGGGTGTGCTCGTGAAATAAAGTTATTAGCAGAACTCAATTCTGAGGTCTGCCTTGTGGAGGATAATCAATTCATGATTCCTCTGCATATAGCTTCAATGAGAGGATATGACGAAGCCATAAGGGTTTTAGTTGAAGCATGTCCCCAGTCTCTTCAGAGGCTGACCCCCCAGTACGAAACAGCTCTCCACCTTGCCCTGAAGAGTGAACATTGGGCGGCTTTCCAGGTATTGTTTCAGGAGGTAACGAAGTTGCAACTAGAGCATCTTCTGAACAGGAAAGATCACGACGGCAACACAGTTCTGCACATCTCAACTTCTAAAATGTCAATCAGGGTAAACCCAATTTCTCTCATGTTTACTCTTTAGACATGTAACGAAAATGCAAATACCCGCCAATGATTTATGTCATATGCAGGCTGTGAACTTGTTGCTTCCTGATAACTATCCAAGTCCCCGGGTCCTGAGTGTTAATTCCATGAACAAAAATGGTCAGACTGCCTTGGATGTCTACTACCAAAATCTTCATATCGTAACTCCTCGTGAATTCCAAATCGGACGCATCCTTCGCGAGGCTGGAGCAACTGAAGGGCGTTTCTTGAGGACGCCGGAACAACAACATGAAGCTTCCCGACGAGCGTTAACTCAACAGTGGCCACAATCTTTCACGAGAAGGCTACTTCTCTGCCCTTGGCAATTGGAGACAAGGAATGTGATATTAGTGGTCTTAATAATGATCGTTGGGACTGCTTTTACTGTCATCTTCCGCCTGCCTCGTGGATTTGACGACGAAATATCTACAAAGACAACATTCTATTTCATAGGCGTGATCTCTGGTCAGCTTCCGACAACCTTCTACCTAATATTGTTCAACACGGTCGGGGTGCTCTCCAGTATACTCATAATAGGAATTCTGGTATGGTCACTTCCTCTCGGAGCTGTTCTGCTTTTGGTTGTAATTAATACGCTTATTGTCTATGTCCTTATCATGGACAAGATTCTCCCAAAATTTGATGTCAAGATCGGTTCTTCCAACATTTCGAGCTCTTGCTTTGTGTGGTCATCAGCTGTTACTTTCATTTTCTCCGGAGCATTAGTGTACACTGCATCAAAATATGTGTTTTGGCGTATCAAGAGTAAAAGTGGAACAATCGATCACATTCACATGGAGCAAGTGTAGCCTACCTAGATACTGTTTTGTTACAACTTTCAGGTACTTGATTATTTTTGTGGTATTGTCCCTTACTTATGCCCACCCTTCTCTGTATCGAACTTCATTTAAGTTCGAATAGAGAGATGGAGGTGATGAAGAACCACTTTTGCTTGTTCTTCTTGATTGTTTTTTTAAAATGAAAAAGAATTTAAATTATAGTTAAAACTAAATGTTACAACGAGTTTAGGGCTTCAAGCCTGTCATCATATTGCAATATGAATAAAAAAACAAGAAACAATTATAGGCACTATTGAACTTTCATCTTCATGAGAAGGCTCATTCACTATTTATGGTATTTAGGATTTTGCTTTCTCTTCATAACAGATTTTCTTTTTACAGATTTGGATTGCATGCAAAAATTGTCAGGAATGTCTGTGTTGAAGATGCCCCTCCGAGAGTTGAAGATAGCACCTCCACTACTCTGCCTGTCGAGCAAGAATGATGGTTGAAGCTTTTCGTCAAACACCTTCTCCACTGTTCACGTAGACTTCAACTAGATAGAAATTTGGAGCTTCTGATCTTTAAATTGTCATCAGAATATTTCGTCAACTTTGTAACAAGGACTCCTCACTGATTTATAAATGTAAGGCTAAAGATTTGGTGTAATTGAAAAACGAATGTTGCTCTCACTCGAATCCAAACTCTCTGAATTTTCAAGCTAACTGTTTTATGTATACTACTCCTGCTACTCACTCTTTAAGGCTAAGTTTGCTTCTGGGACTCAAAACAAAAAATGAAAATGCATATTGATCTGATGAGCTGAATTGGAGATTGTGTGATGAGGAATTTTGGTATCACTCTCATTTGCAAAAACTAAAACTAACTTTTGGTGGTTTTCAGCAAAGCAGAAACTACTACTGCTATTCAATTTCTAATGATCAACATCTGAAAACATAATGAACACAATATGAAGACTTGAACTTTTGTATTGATAGTGTTTTTCTAATTTTCCTTACAGCCACATGATCATGAGCTTTATATCAACTCCAACTTTCTGATACAACTTGAAAAATAACTAGAGAACAAAAGCATAACTTGATGAGTAAAAAACTAAGCTAGTACAATCTTTACCCGATTTGCAAAATCACAAAAGCAATTCTCTTTGTCTTTTTCATAGCTGAATCTGACATTGGCAAGACATTTAAAACTTGCTACAACATGAATTGAGGGATAAAAGCTAGCCTAGGATAAAAGTTTCTTCATTTGGCAAAACACAAAAGTGATCAAGTTGGCTTTTTGCAAAAATAGGGTCTGATATCTTCAGCTGCTGCATGATTCTTCAGGGGACAATGTTGACACTCCAAATCCGATTGTCAGCTATAGGATTGAGATGCTTCAGCTACATACATTTTGGTTAGCACTAATAAAACTTGATTTTGCTAATTAAACTTCCTTCAAACTTTTGCTGGTTTTCTACTCTGCATTTCTTTGTTATGTTCTTCTTTAAGCTACAATTTTTGGATTCTCCAAGGTTGTTTCCATTCTGTCTTCTTGTTCCCTCTTGCACTGAATTTCCTTCATCAGAGTTTGATCTTTATTCTTCTGACCTTGATCTTCATTGCTTCGATCCATACAACTTACGAATTATGCCTAGGATCATCAATTCCAATTTCCACCTGCACTTGAACTCTTTCGGCCTTCTCTTCAGCTTCTTCTTCTTCCTTACCTTCACTGTCATTGCTAGCTCCTCCACTAGTTTCAACACTTCAGGCTGCACAAGACAAGTTAATTCAACAACTCCTCCTTTGTCTTGTGGAGCATGCACACCAATCATCTTCTTAAGTGATTCAAACCTCCACCTTGGTAATGCTTTGGTGAATACACTAGCAAGTTGGAAGTTGGATCGGCAGAAGGCCATCTTAATTTCCTTCTCTTCAATCAATTCCCTAACATAATGATACTTGACTCTCATATGCTTAGTTCTCACGTGATCATAAGGGGTTTTAGCCATTGCTATTGTTGCACTTGAATCACAATATATAGTCACACATTTCCCTTGTAATTCATCAACATCCATCAGAATCTTCTTCATCCATTATGCTTGTTTAGCTGCCATGTTCACAGCCACGTATTCAGCCTCAGCTGTGGACTGAGCTACCACCTTTTGCTTCCTTGAGCTCCATGCAAATATACCAGTCCCCAAACTACAACAATATCCACTCCTACTCTTGCAATCTTCATTTCCAGCATAGCTTGCATCACTAAGCACATATAATTCCACATTTTTCCTTCTTCCATACCATATGTCATGATCAACCGAATGTTTTATGTATCTCAACACTCTTCTAGCATACAATGCATGATATCTTTAGGGGATATGATTGAAAGCAACTAATATATTAACAGCACAAGCTATGTCAGGCCTTGATGCACTTAAATACATTAATAAATCAATCATGCTTCTATAGTAGGTTTCATCGAATTGTTCACCTGGTTTAGTTACCTCTAGCTTCAGTTGATGCTCCATTGGTGTTGTCATGCCACTGCTATCCTTCAAGCCAAATTTATCAATAAATTCTTCAGCATACTTCCTTTGATGAATGAAAATGCCATCCTCTCTTTGTTGAATTTCCAAACCCAAGAAATATCTCCTCTCTCCCAAATCAATAATTTGAAATTCTGATTTCACTGAATCTTTGAATTCACTCACAAGCTTGTCTTCAGTCCCTATAAGCAACAAATCATCAACATATAAGGAGCAAATCAATTTCCCTTCGGTATAGGTCTTGACATATAATGTTGCTTCACTCTTGCTTCTCTTAAAGCCATTTTGCATCAAGTAGTTGTTGATTCTTGAATACCAAGCTCTTGGAGCTTGTTTCCATCCATACAAGGCCTTCACAAGCTTGTAAACCTTCTTCTCTTGACCTTCTTTCACATAACCTTCTGGTTGTTTCAAGTAAACATCTTCATCTGGCATCCCATTCAAGAAAGCACTCTTGACATCCATTTGATGCACTCTCTACCCATTGTTTGCTGCTAGTGCCAATAACATCATCACCGTGTCTAATCTTGCAACTGGAGCATAGGTTTCTGTATAATCTATCCCATACTCTTGCTTGTATCCTCTCACAACTAGCCTTGCTTTGTGTTTATTGATTGAGCCATTCGGATTTAACTTTTCCTTAAATATCTACTTCGAATCAACCATTTTAGTTTCTGGACTTGGTCAATCCACCAGCAGCCAAGTTCCATTTTCTTCAATTGCCTTCATTTCTTCATCCATAGAGCTCTTCCATACTCCTTGCTTGATTGCTTGCTTGAATGTCTTCGGTTCTGAACCAACAATCAAGGAAGATTCAACAATGGTTAATGCTTCATCCGGTTCTTCATCATCTTTGGCCCTATACCTGAAATAAAAAATGGGGTTAGTTTCTCTATAAATTGATGCCAAGTCCCTGGTTTTGTGAGCACTGTTGGAGCTTGATGAGCCTATTGAGAATCCGAGCTCATTCTCCCACTTTCTGGACTTGACAGATACTCCTCCTGAGTTCCATTGTTGTCATTGTCATTTGAATTTGGTGTATCCGTGTGAGGTGTCTCCTTCTGAGATCCATCACCTACACGATTATGATCAGCATCTGCAACTTCTCTTGCTATTTCATTTGCATTTGGATTAATTAATGGAAATTCAACACCAACACTCTCTAATCTGCCATCCCAGTTCCATTTTTCATTTTCATCAAATTTTACATCTCTAGACACCATGATCATCCCTGTTTCTGGATTATCAATTCTAATTTTCACTTGCACTTGAACTCTTTCGGCTTTCTCTTCAACTTCTTCTTCTTCCTTACCTTCACTGTCATTGCTAGATCCTCCACTAGTTTCAACACTTCAGGCTGCATAAGACAAGTTAATTCAACAGTCTGGGACATGATCTATAGCTAGTGGCATATCACTATCCTCTGTTTGTTTAATATCCCCTGCCCCCTGATTCTTAGTTAACCCAACAATTGCAACTAGAGTCAGCATGTTAGCTAATTCAACTGACAATGCTCCAAATACTAAGAGGTGAAATCATTCACGCCATTGTTTAGATTCTCCACATTGTCTACACTGAAATTATCAAGAGTTATCTTTCCCTGAGAAATATGTGTGACAACTTGTTCATTTCTCAAACCAACTACTTGAATACCATTAGATTGTTGCTGCACAATTTTTCCAATATCTGCATCTACCTGTTCTTAAATTTGGTAACAAGTTGACGAGATTTATTTTAGTATTAAACTTGATTTACAGTTTCAAGATTGATTAAATTTTAGGTTAAAATTCAAACTTTGAACTAAAATTTAGGTTTTACATCTTGTTTAGGCCATATTCTAGTTGAGTTAAAGTGGTATATTTAATTTGAAAGTTAAATTTTTTTATTATGCTAAAATTCAATATAAATTTTGGTCAGATTATGCTTACCTATTAACTCTCTTGTTTTTTTTTGACGAGATTAACTCTCTTATTGAACTTGAACTTTTCTCCTAACTTTACGTTTACGTTATTATATACACATAGACCTGGCAAAACGGGCGGGTCACCCGTTTACCCTCCCGTACCCGCCCTAACAGTCCGGGTATGGGTTGGTATGTTTTTTTACCCGATTCATATTTACCCGGACCCGACCCACCCGTTGATTTTG
>JANZXV010000006.1:29174423-29188587 GCA_027576455.1 Erythroxylum roigii
TTATTATTATGATTTTTAGTGAAAGTGTTAAAAATATACACTACAGCTGTACAATATGATAATGAATTATTTTGTAATTTTAAAAAAAAATAAAGATTATTTTATAAATTTAAAAAATTATTCAAAACAGTACTTAATAATAACTAGTAATACAGTATCATATTATAACTCAATCCGATATCATATTCGTAACTTGAGCGTCAAAAATCACGGTGACAAGTACGAAAAGTTACAATAACCTCCCGAACATCAATTTTAACTTGTTTCGTCAGCCATGCAAATAAAATGATAAAGAAAATAATCCTTAAAATTGAGTTATTTTATTTTTAAAATTGTAGGCACTTGATTTAACACTTTTTAAAAGTTAAGAAATGGAATTAAAATTACAAAAAAGGTTATACTTTTTAATTCGTTATTCCAACTATAGTAGTCCTAATTATTATATTATACATTTAGCGAATAGTAAAATAAATTATGAAAAATAAAAATTAATTTTATAGTTTTTATAAATATAAAAATTGAAAGAAACTAAAATAAAAATACAAACTAGAAATTCATTCAAATATATTTTTTGAATTTAAAAATAAAAATAAACAACCCAATGGAAGAAAACGTGGTTATGTTTGAACTCTTAGCTTCACTCCTTATAAATGCCAACTTAAACAACTTAAGTCTAACGTTGGCTCTACAATAACGAAGGGTTATATAGTTAATATTATATACTATTTGGTTGAGTTTATACCAGTAGAATTTTTATTAGTAGATGTTTTTCTGTAGATTTTTTTTAAGAAGAACTTTTTAAAGAAGTCAGTTGAGTATTTGACTTTTGTTTAAAAAAGAGCTTTTAAAACACTAGACTGTTTGATAACATAAAAATAAAAATATTTTTAATTTTAAGTATATTTTATTTTATAATAAAATTATTTATGAGTATAAATATTATTTAAAGCATATTAAACAATATGTAAGGTACAATATATTGATTATTATATAATTTTAAACTATATGAAACATAAATGAAAATATATCTAACCAAATCTTTTATATAGATTATAACATAAGTAAACTAATATCGAAAATAAATATTAAAACATACAAAAAAAGTCAAATAATATTATATAAATTTTAAAATAAATATCTAAGTTGAGTAAATAGTTAAATACATAATAAACAGGAAGATGAGTGTGTGGATATTATGGGAATTATGTGTAAACCATAAGGGTAAAAGGGACTAAAAATAGGCTCATTAATTAATTTGAAAAATCTACTTATAAAAACGCTTTTTTGAGAAGTTCCAAATTTGAGTTTCTTAAAAAGTTGTATTTTAATTGGCAAAAAAATTCATATTTATTACAAAAACGCTTTTCTATTTTACAACTAAACACTCATTAAATCAGTTTGAAGTTCACGAGTTCAGCTTGAACTGATCAAACCTTGAATTAAATTTGAATACTTTTTTCAAACTTTTGAAATTCAATCCAACTCAAGCAACAATAAGACATTATAAACAAGCCTCTCATTGACATTGGTGTGTTTACTTAGAATAGTGAGATGATGTTGATAGGCGTTTTTAAAAAAATTCAGAAATTCATTTTATTATATTCGATAAACCTTTTATTTATTTATAATTTTAAAATAACTTTATATTAAAATTTCGATTTGGAAGGAATCTTACCAGTTTTGATGGTTAGTGTGAAACTGACAAAGTTCCAATGTTAGAAGGTAGTGGTCGGTCCTCTTAGGTTTGGGGAACCTTTTGGGTGACTATTAAAAGAAGTTCTCCAAGTATCTTGGCAATTTTTTAGGATTCGACAAACACAACGTCGGATGTCGGCACTACCCACAAAATGCGGAAGGTAAAAAATATATATCTTACAAATTTAGGTAATTTAAGAATTTAAACTGAATATATTAGTTATAACATTTTAGTATGGTTGATTTCAAACTTGCAAAGATTTAACATATATTTAAAGAATAATTTCATTCCAAAGCTGTATTATGCTCTAAATTTAAAGAATTAATAAAATATGATCTTTTTATTGTATTGTAGGAATGATTTTAAACAAAATCTAACCAATTCAACCTAAAAATAGCAAAATTGAATTAAAAAAATGTTCAAGTTCTAGCTGATATTTTAAAAACCGAATCGAAAATTAAATCAAAATAAGAATTTTAAAGTTTAAAAGTATGATCTGTATTAAACTATCATAAAATTGGTATATAATAAAGATTAA
The DNA here is from genome assembly GCA_027576455.1 of Erythroxylum roigii. Taxonomy (NCBI): domain Eukaryota; kingdom Viridiplantae; phylum Streptophyta; class Magnoliopsida; order Malpighiales; family Erythroxylaceae; genus Erythroxylum; species Erythroxylum roigii. The sequence goes on from JANZXV010000006.1 coordinate 29,176,658, forward strand.
ATAAATTTAAAATTTTAAAAAGAAGCCTATTCTTTTCTACTAAAAAAGTTAAAGCTTAATTAGAAAAAGACAGTCAAATAAAAACAAACGATTTATTCTAATTAATTTAATTGACCAAAATAATTCAATTTTTTAATCATTAGTTGTAACTAAATTGAGAACAAGGGTGTCTTTATATGTACAACTCAAGATAAAAATGTTACATTTAATACTATTTTTCCAAGTGAAGTATTAGGGATTAAAAGTTTTGAGTAATAGGGTTTAAGGGTTTTAAGTATTAGGGTTCTTAGAGTTTAAAGTATTAGGGTTTGGGTTTTGAATTTTAGGGTTAGAAACCTGCAATATGCATTTTCCTGGAATTCTCTGAGAAGCAGTGTCATTTTGAGCCTGCAAGCGAGAGTAACATTTATACTTATCCAAAACAAACCCGAAACCTGAAACTCCTAACCAATTTAAGTGAAACAAGTTATTTGATCATATCTGGTAATATCATATTAAGGATGCATTTAAAATTTTGACTCACCTGTAAATTCTTATGAAAAAGATGATCAGAGAAAGGAGAAAATTGACACGAGTGGCACTAAGATTACTAAACCTCCTGCCAATCTTGACTTGGTATGTATAAATTTAAAGGATTAAAGATCATAGCCTTCACATTTTAAAGTGGAAAATCATCTTATGATACAAAAACTATTCAATTGTTTGCTATTTGTCTTTCCTATTTCAATTTAATTCAGTTGCCTCCAATAGCATTTGACAAGAAACAGTTGTAACCCACCAACTGTTTCCATGTCCTGCCCCTAAAAATTGGTTCCCAACCAAACATGTCATCCTGGCACTATGCAACGCTCAAAAGGTACAAAACTGGTCATGAACAAGGATCAAAAGACCTGTTGATAAGGTGTGACCAATTATACTTCAGGGCCAGATGCAAATAAACTAACAAGGCCGCGAAATACTTGCGCCGACAGCTGATGTGCAGGAAAGGGCTCCCCATCCAAGTTCCAAATACTTTCATTGCCAAAAGAAGTAAATGTGAAGACAGGAGTCTGCAAACAACATCATTGTTGGTTTTCTGACTGATATAAAACAAGATCGAACTAGTCGAAGTTACGTACTTTATGATGTTCTACAAATTCAAAGTTCAGGGGCCTTCCACCTCTCCGTGCAAGCTGGGTAAGATGACTGCAAGTTCAAATCAGGGTTAACAGTAATTTTCTACTTGTATAAATGAAATAATTTAGCAAGCAATATATTCTAGTTCAATTCTTTATCTTTTTTTTCTCTTTTTGTTGGTTTTCCTTTGCCTGTTGATAATTATGATACACATTCTGTAATTTGAAGTATCATCATTATCAACAATCACCACATATCAGAATCTTGACAAAGAAAAGTATTATCAGCATAACACCACTGTAACAACATAACCTGATAAAACAGACAAAGGCTTTCATAATACCATAAATATGATGCTCGAGGACAGTCCCTGACCAACAAAAGATGCAGGAAACCATCTGAAAGATGTGCATCAGCCACCAGACCATCAGGTGCTCTTTCATTTCTGTTCGAAATTATGGCAGCACCAACACTAAGAAAACTTCCTTTGCATCTCTGCCATCTAGCATGTTCAGAAGATGGATTCGGCTTTGACTGAGGACTACCAGTAGACAGGTGAACTGGGTTTGTGTTACAGACACCACAGTTCAACCGACAAACGATTCTTTCTGATTTATCTGGACGCCACACTGCTCTTATCCTGTTAAGCAGAGGGCCTTTATCAAAAGTTGGACCTGTTTTTTCTGATTCAGTTTCTAAATAAGCTACTTCTGCCTCATATGACCTGAAGAACAAAACTATAATTTCAATCAGAAAGATCTCAAAACTTGCTTCAATCAAGTGCTGCTTACATAAAACATTGATCACAAACAAAAAATGACTAAGCCTACCACATGGTACATTCACATGGCACATTATAAAGGAAAGTCCAAGTAGAAACTGACCCTAAAGAACGTATACTGCAGCTGATGATCAAGGAGAATCCAAAGACAAATAACTGTTAATTTTAGTATTGAACAAAGAATAGCCCTGTGTGCATCACTTGAAGATAAAATCAGGGCTTTCTATAAAGAACAGAATTTTAGAGTATATTTGACGGAAGCACCAACTTTCAAGATCAACTGCTGTTTCTACTTTTAAATTATTAATGCAAACTAAGTACCTATAAGAGCGACATGGATCTATATATGCATCAAAGTATTTCTATTATTTTCCTTAAACATATAATTGGAAAATCTCCAGATTTGATGAGTTTCAAGAAAGGTACGGAAAATATTAAAAGAAAAAGGATTACCTATGCCTCAAAAATACTTTTGTTCCTGCATAATCATAGCGTTTTGGGCCCATCCAGCGATACTTTTCACTCTCCGTAATGACATCCCCATAAAAACCATACCTGAAGACAATGAGCAGATAAATGGAAATGGCCATTGTATTTAAGGCCTCACTCTCCCTCCATAATAAAGCAGAAAATTCGTATGGCTGAAATCATTCAAAGAATTATGAGAACAATGATTTAGAGATTACCCAGCAAAAGAAGCCGCGTAGCGTACACAAGACTCATTTTCAGATATAGATGTTGTCTTCCATCTCACAACTTGAGCAATATCAAGGTGCAACTTTTTACCCAGTACAATGTGCAATGCAGATGTTATTGGATCTCGCGTTCCGGTGGTACTGCATTAGAACAATAATGCAAAAACAAATCAGCTAGGCCAACTGAAAATTTTGATATAACCTGGTGCAAAACATTGATATATACTTAACACGCAATTCATAATGGACCATGCATCATCGCAATGGAAAATCATGGGTATACAAGTGGAAAAAAGCTCCACGTGTTATGAAGTTTCTCTTTAATTGATTGTAAAAAGTTAAGTCAGTATTATCGAAGGGTTAATATGACAATATTTATGTTTGAAAGACTACATTTAAAAGCATTATGCCTAATTAGAAATAAAGAGGGAAAACCACAGGAATTTATCATTTCATCTCTTATCCTTTTCAAAGTATAAACTTGTCGGATATTGATGGTAATCCCAATCATGAAGGATCAAGTGTTGAGCCAACTAGCTACTTGGATGTGCTAGTCCACCAAATTAACTCGCCAAAGCTCTATACCAGGAAACAATCAGGTTCTGATGCAATACCCTCTCTCTCTCTCACTCTCTCCCCCTCTGTATGTGTGTATCTTAGGGTATGCTGAAAAGAAATGATTCATATTCCCGAATAAACAAACAACTGTTTATAAGATGAAATTACCACATCACTATAGCATCAGTTGAACCCGCAGGAATAATTCCAAACCTAATCCGATCATTTAGAGGGGAGAAGTCAAGTTCTTGATCTGGAGGTGGTCAAAGCCAAGAAAAAAACAAAGAATTCTTGTCAAATATCATTTCATAATGAATGCAGATGGACTTCTATCTGCTTCCTTTGGTTCTTTTCATGATAGGTAGAAGTGAAAAAGCACTAATAACACTCTGCAACAGCAACTAATCACCCATGTTTACAGTACTGGATAACTAACCAGTATTGCCAGGACCATCATCAGTTCCTGCAATTTAAGACGTGCACAGATGTTAATGATCATCCAAAGCTAGAAACTGTACAATAAATAGGTCACTGTGGCGTTTCAGACCATTATTTGCTAATCCTGATCCACCAAGTGTTCCTTGTGATAGTAGTAGAGGAGAAGAGTCCTCAGATGGATACGAAGTTTCAGCAATTGCCTCATTTGGATTCTGAACTAAATCACTGCTACTACCCTCAACAGATCGAGCAAAATCTAAAGGATGTGGTGGCAGAGGAGCTTTGTGCCTAGACAGAAGAAACCCATTAAGGATTTCATTAAAGAAACCATCACCACCCTAGAACAATAACCCAGAAATCAGGAATCAGATGGACAATTTTGTAAGAGTTGAGCACAGTGGAGAAACAGATTTGAAAAAAAAATGCAACAAACAGATATGTCAGTGTCAAGTAAAAGTTGAACAACTTAAGCATATCACCATAAATAACAGCATGCTCGACCTATATGAGCAACCCTGCTGTAAATGTACAAAGTAAAGATATAATGTTGGTCAAATAACTGGTCACGTTGAAAAATGGAAGTTAAGGGATGTGATGTTTACAACGGCTATGAAACCATCATAGGAATTAAGCTCCTTGTTTGCCATAGTTGCCATGACATCAAATGCATGTCCTTGCCTCTGCGTCACAATCACCTGATACAGAAAAATAAGATCAAACAAATTGGCCAATGATTTGTAAAAGACATTATAACTCAAGACCACTGCTTCAATAGGTCAGTTCACAACAAAAAAACATGGAAACTGCTTGACATTTTTATATTGCAACAAGAGGATCATCAATGAAATGATACTAACTGCAAGCAATTAGCACAAGGATGTTGGATAGTCTAGTGTCCCAATAAAGCAAAAATGAATAAATAACACAAATTACTCTACAAAATTACCTTTGTTTCTACTTTTGCACGAGAGAATACGTGAGCAACATTCTCCCAGGTTTTACAGCCATTTCCCTTCCCACTCTTTGGATTAACAAAAAGCTAGTGAAAAAGAAAAAGATTCTGGAGAAATTTATCAACTAGTTTACGATCAAAATCTACTATATGACATCAATGTTAACTGGTTGTAGAATGTAGGACAAACCAGAAGATTCTTTGGTCTCCCCACGTATATGTCCAGAGAAGTATTAATTTGATCAATCCATCTCTTACACAACTTCAAATCACTGAGACCAAAAGTGTATGTGGACAAGACCCAAAGACAAGGCTGAGTCTTAGACTTCTGAAATCCATGCACAGAAAAGCGATACATCTGCATCAACTTAAAGAAAAATGTATCACCTCTAGGATCGCAATGCAATAGACTAAACAATAATTCATCAGCTATATGAATCTAACAAACCTCAAAGTCTTGAGAAACTCGAGCCAAGAAATGCTTTCCAACATTAGGTAAATTATATCCATGAATTAAACCATAATTCAGGAACTCCACGCCATACACATCAGAAATTTTGATCTCAGTTGCAAAGTTAGGGTTAAGTTTAAGACCAAAACATATTGATCTGTCCTGTTTCAGCATGCATGAAAAGCCATTAGTAGAAGAAAACTGAGCTTCTACGTAATCTGACAGAGTACTAAACACCCAGAAAAAAAATAAACTCTCAATTTCTGTGGAGAAGTTCACATTTCTACTTGTTTCAATAGAGCGGAAAAGAAAAGTCATAGAAAGAACAAGACTACCAAAAAAACAAAAAAAGAAAGTGTATCAAAACCTATCTCACATACATGAAACATAGGGCTTATGCTCCAGACCGAGAAATGCATTATTGATACAGATGAAGCTCAACAAATAAAAGTCTTCCCCGCTTTATCAATATAACAAGCCACAAACCAAATATATCCATCGCCAGAAAATCACAGCTAGCTAATCAGAGATTCATAATAATCTTGAAATCGAAAGCAAAGATCTTATTGGGGCGGAGGTATGAGTAATAAGGTACTTACATTAAGAGGGGTATCAAGCAATTCCCAATACAACCCATCGGAATTGAATGAAAGAAGAACCTCCCCGACGTTGTCCAAGAAAAGGGTCGACCTGAAAGTCGACGAAGGTGACGATGATGCACCTTCTTCACTAGTGGGGTGAGAATTATCCCCCATCATACGTGCATTACTACTCGTATCATCTTTGGTTCTTTCCATTAGATTTTTTTTTATAAAACAAGCAGAGATCTTTATTTATTAATAATAGATTTACGGGATGGGTTAAGCTTAATTTTGTAAAAAACAAAATTAAAGATAAAAGTCTGACTTTTTCTCCCAATTCTTGAAGTTAAGAAGATTGAACTCTGTCCCGTTTCCAAAAGTAATTCCTTTACTAGACAACCGTCAGCATCCCACAAAAATTAAGAAAAAAAAAAAGAATATATCCCTTTTGTGGATCCATTTGAATATAGCAATTTGGCAATTCAAAAACCAAGAATAAAGATCTTTTCAAAAAAAAAACCAAGAATAAAGAAAAGCAATTCGATATCTTTATCAGTACTTTGTTGAGCTTCCGCCATTTTAGCATGTCGTTTGCATTTTTTTTTTTGGGTTTTTCTGTACAAAAGAGACGTGGAGTGATCTTAATACGACATACCGTTGGAAAGAAATCTAAATCTTTTGTCTAATATTATAGTGTTTTATTGTATCCAATAAATTTTAATCATTTATTTACGTGAGCTTCACATAAAACTTACGTGGATCTCACAAAATAAATAACTGAAATTTTATTAAAAAGATCCGGACTCGTTAGAAAGTAGTTTGGCATATGAAGTATGGACTTGTCATTCGCTTCCTTAGAGGTACTGTTGTGGTACTTTCAAAGTTTTGACTTGTAGGGGCAGGAATACTAACGTCACTGGTAGTTTCAAAATTGTCATTGGTGACTGTGAGCCGGACCAAGGTTGAGCCAGGGTGTACAGGGTTAGACCTGCTCAAGCCAAATTTGAACAAAAACTCGAACTTGATTTTAAAATTATTTTTTAAAAAAAATTGAAACCTAATTTGATATCCGATCAATCCTGGCTGAAGCAATTGATTTCAAACCGTACCTAATCAGACTGAGAATCTAATCACAATTAGAGACATTATTTTAATCCAAGTCCATTTTTCTGAAGCTTGATCAGACTTCGAATGATATGTAAGGAGATTTTAGGTTATAATGGTCCTGAACTTCCTTTTTCCTTCTCTTCTTTTGATGTTCCTATAGTGAAATAACCAGAACAGGAAAAAGAGCTAAGAGGAGGACAGGACCTGTTTCATCAACCAAAGTATAATATATAACAAGCAGTAGGTCAATAAATTACAAGTCTTGATCACCCTTCCTGGAAGAAAAATATGTCAGGGCAAACACAAACGAATCTCCAAGTAAAACTTCCCTAACCACTACAAATTTACATTCTCGATTTGTCCAATATCTGTCCAAATTTACATTCTAGGTTCGTCAAGCTATCATGAATCCGGGATGATATGTATTGCTGGTTACCTCCAAACAGTCTCATTTGCATCTGTAAAAATGCTGTTGTGTTGCTCTATAAGACACTGAATGACGTCGATGGCACCAATGTCGACTGGGGCACCATCATCAAGGGAAATGGGAGAGGAAGCATCCATATCTTCACCCTCTTCTGCATCAATAGGAGTAAAATTAACATTTTGCATTGGTACGGTTCAATTACCGAATGTAAAGATCAAGGAACAACCATATCGAAAAGGTAGAGAATCGGGTTAATAATTGAGATCTGCAGATACACTCACCTGAAAGCATGTCCCACGCACTGTAAGTAGGTGATGGATCCATGTTCTTCTTGGAAGCATCTTTTGTTGAGTGACTCCAATACTGCCTGTAAAATTCTGGCTTTTGCTCTTTCTGCCACATAATAACAGGGGCCATTTCCATGGCAAGACTCCGAGCATCCATCTGCATAAGGGTACATAATCACGATGAAGTGTGCCTATAGATCCTCATTTCATACGTTTCTAAGAATCTTATCTCAACTTAATTCAAAGGCATCAGGCCATTTAAGGTCTCATTCAATTTATTATCCCAGGTAAGAAACGCCATGGACAGATATAAAAGAAAGCAGGCAGGCACAGTATGGAAATATGGATGAGCATTATATAGACTAATGTAAACAAGTAGATAAATGATCAAGAGATCCTATAAAATTACACAGAAATTATCATCAGAATTCAGACAATCAAACTTGCCAGATTTAAGTCAAAAAATGATCTGTATCATAATTGACAAACAGAAAACTCAAATTTTGTTCTGAAAGAGTGCCAAATAAGAAAGATAGAGACAATAAGGATAGGAGAAAGTACATGGAAATAGCAGCCAACTGCATTTAGATTACTTCATTCAACCAGATACAAAAATTGAAAAAAAAAAAGAAGAAAACTTTGAGGTAGCAACCATCTCGCCAGCCAGGAAGAAAATGACAAGTTGTAGAGCACCAAGTATTTGCATACCTTGTTAAGAAGTGACTTCTCGCTAACACGGAGCAGCAGCGCAGTGATCAACTCAAGAGTCATGTAGTTTACAGTAGGGAGTTTCTTCAGCGTGTTTCTCAAAGCATTAATGCTAGAACGGGCACTCTTGATCTCATTATATAGCTCAAATGTGGTTAGAGGCTCAGGAAGGCTCGCAAGATAACATTTAGTCAGTGCTGCCACGTCAGTTGTGTTTACTCCTTCCGGTAACAATGCATTGGAATCTATAACAGATGTACGACAATGAATTACAGATGTACAACAAGTTGACGACACAAAAAGTTCAAATTTGAATCTTATATAGACCTTGGTTGTATAAAGAAACCAATTGCTGAATAACCTTTTTATCTCCTTCAGCTTTGAACAAATTCATGGCGTTTAAACCTAACAATTTGAAAGAATAATCATTAATCCTTAACTAGAAATTTTGGAGTAATAAATGAGAACCAACTAATTTATCAGAATCTGACATCACTTACCTGAAAAAATGAGATAATCTGCACATCTGTCTAGAATATGGGGAACAGTTCTGCTGGAATTTTGTCGTTGTACAGTGATCTCAATTGGAACTCCAAATACTGAGAACCAGGAAGGAAATAAGACTATTGATATTTATATTCACACATATATTACTGCACATTACTTTCAGTCTGCTATATTGCTATTCCAGGTAATTGCTTTTATCTACGCCTATAGAAGCCAAGGCTATGCATTTCCTAAGCCTTGTAAGATACTGAACAACCTAACAAGCTAAAAACTATTTATATGTAAGACTAGCATCTCATTCAATGAAAGAAACTTTCAGATACATTTCCCCACACTGAAGAAGATGCGAATTTTGAACTTTACCATCACTGCTAGCAACTCCCTGGGAAAGAGAAAACAAATTTTGAAATCAAAACATTGTAACCAAAAGCAAAACAAAGAAATAAGCAAATTGAAGAAAAAAAGGGAAAAAAAGATAATCCAAAACCTTTTGCCATCTTTCAATGTCCGTAAATATTGTCTTACTCTTCTGAGCAGTCATTTTCGCCACCTACAGGAATTCACCACCAAATGTGTTGACTTTAATTATTTGCCATATGGGGACCATCAATCTAGACGAGAGCATTCAGTTTGACATGGAATCACATCATGATCAAATATTTGTTTAACTTAATTAAAATTTTTCATGTCTATTCAATGCTTTTTTTTGCTAACCAATTCGTATTATTGTCAGGTCAGTACTTTTGATAGCGTCTAAAATGAGAGAGAGGTCAAATTAGATAAAGCTCACTGCCTACATTAGAATAAAACTTCGTCTCAATTCCATAAGCACCTTGTAAATAAATTACCTCTTCAACTTTTGTCTTCCCAACAACAACCTTGTCCTTTGTCCCCAAAATGCCCTTTCTCAGAAACATGCCAGTTGTAGCTGCAGCAGTTATAACACGTTCCTGCAAAATGTGCCTAGTAGCCGGCTCTCGAAGATGCGCCCATCGATTCTTGACCACTGACCCAAAACGGTCAGCCACCTCACTGACATTACCTTTTGCATCCTTTGCAACTTCACCCACAAACGTTCCAGCTGACTGTCCAGCTTCCTTAAGCTTGACCCCTGCATTAAAAACCACAATCCTATCACATAATCAGCAGAAAAAGAGAAGGGAGACTAAAAAAGGCATCAACATATGAATGAACCTGAGGAAGAAAAGAAACCCGTGGCCTTTTCCTGCCATTGAGGTGAGAGAGCGGGACTCATTGTTCCGACAAAGATGGATGACAATAAGACCAAAAGAACTCCAAATTTTCTACTCTGTAGCAAACTCATAAGAAAATTAGTTTGAAAATTAAATAAGCAAGTGTCTGTTGAGATATGGAGCCTGATAAAATATTATGAACTTTACACCAGTCCCCGAGGCGAAATATCGTTATGCCTTTTTTATTCTATTCTCCTAGTGTATCGTTGTATCAAAAACATTCATAATGAATAAAGAAACCCTAGCAGCCTGTGGACGTAGCCATATTTTGGTGAACCACGTAAATCTGTGTGTTAGTTTAGTTTCTGCACTGTTCTTTGATTATTGTAATTGATCGTGCATACAGTGTCTACGCATCCATAATCAGAACTATCCTAAAAATGCCAGCTTTTAACATGTACCGACTATAAATCAATCACCAATCAAGTGATCAAAGTCCAGACTCCCAACTTTCATCAACTTTACAGTAATATCAAATATCACATTCTTATAATCAGCTAAAGTAACGGAAAATTTCAAATACATCTCTTCCCTCCGTTCAAAAATTCCAAAATAAAAAATTCAACAGAAATTAACAAATCATTGCTCATATAGTTTTTCAAAACAACATACAGATCAAAGTTCACCTCCAGAAGATCCTAAAAAAAAGATGCAAAACCTCACACGATCGATTGACAAGCACAAACCCTAAGTTCGAACAGACGAACTCGACGTACCTGAATCTTTAAGACGGCGTGTGGAGAGCAGATTCGAAGAGAAGGAATTTTAGTTTCCGAGTTCAAACCTTAAACCACCCAGTTGGAGAGTCGCAATTTAGCTTCGGGTGCTGCGTTTCGATACGGGTTAAACTATTGAACATGATTGCACGACTGCTTTTATGATTGGTCCGTGACTAAAGGAAAGAGAACCAGCTAATCAGGTAGAGCCGCGTGGCTGATCATGATGGCGGATTATAACGGCTTTCACTGCGACGTGTTTCTCTTTCAATTGGTCAAAACTCAGATTTTTTTTAAATCTCTGCTGTCACTTTCCTTATTTGACCAAAAGGTTAATTAGGCAAAACGGATTGTCGTTTTGTTTGATTTGTTCAACAGAATGATGCTGCTATTTGGAAAATGACAATTTGAAGTTAGTTAGAATTTAAAAGAAAATAAACTCAATATATCCTTTAAACTTTTATTAATAATTCACTTAAGTATTTAAAATTTTAAATTTTATTAAATAAATTATGAAGTTGAAAATTACGATTTTACATACTTATCATCACCATCAACACCTAGTTAAAATCCTATTGATACGCGGAATATAAGGACGTATGACAGTACACAACCTTACCCCTACTTAGTAAAGAAACTGTTTTCAATAATTTTGCATGCTCTATAATTTAAAGGATTAAATGGTCTCTTAAAATAATTTATAAATTTTAGAATTCATTTAATAAAAGTTAGAGTTTAATATGTTAAATTAATTTTTAATAAAAAAATCAAGAGACTTTTTCTTTTTGTTTCCTCTTTTAAAGGTATGTAGCTTAGCACACAAAACTTGTAAGTGTGAAAAACATGTTTGGAGTTTAGCACAAAGTCCAAATAACTTAAATTGATTTGTTGACTTGAGATTAAGACAAATCCAAGTTGTCATCCCAAAGTTTAGGTGGAAGTTGGTAGTACATAAACATGATGTTTTAAGTTTTGATCTTTTCTTTTGTGTACTTTAATGCAGAAGAAAAGCACAAGCATATTGAATCCTTCAGTATTGTAATACTACATTCAATCATTGCAAGATTCCAACTTTAGACAATTGTTTGTATTACAATATATGTTAAACACTTCACTTTAGAAATCATGTTTTACAATGGAGACATCAAGCAGATCCCATCTTACTCTTCTCATCCACTTCTACAATTCTCTTCCAGAACCAGTGCTCTTTCCATACTTTATCCATCAACTCAATCGGCACCATTTTCGTCTCCGGCAGCAAGAGGTACACAAATATAGTCATCACTGCAACCCAACCACCAAAGAAGAAGAAAATTCCAGACTTGAAGTGGCAAAGCATAGCCAAGAAAGTTT
>JANZXV010000006.1:29218063-29237078 GCA_027576455.1 Erythroxylum roigii
TGTTGTGTACCCTTTGGTGTTTTTACTTGTGAGATTAGCTTTGATTTTGCCTATTGCTACTGCATCGGTGGAAAGAGTATTTTCTATAATGAAGATAGTGAAAAATCGCTTGCGCAATTGAATAGGAGATTCTTGGATGAATGACTGTTTGATCACATATATCGAGAAAGATATCTTCAATAGTATTGACAATGAGAAAATTTTACAGCGATATCAAAACATGAGGACTCGTAGGGTACGATTGTAATAGATTATGTACTTATATGTAAGAAGCTCAAGACAATGATGTAATTTTTTGTTTATCAAATGTACAAATATTTGTATCTTTTTCAGTAATATAAGAGTACTTTAAATATTTTAACCCACTCAAAAAAAATTATGGATCCGTCCCTGGTGACACCACCGAGGAAACACAAAAATTTCTCTTGTACTTGAAAATTTCATTGTAAAAATAAAATTGCCCAGTATATATATATATACAATCATCGGTTTTGTCTAAATAGAAAAGCATGAAGATTTTCAGAACCCAAAAACGTCACGGAGAATCATACAGTTCACAACCAGATGCTCTGATACCACATGTAATACTCTCACTTCATTATACGATTATGCAGGATCTTAAACATATATAATTCTCACATATAAAGTAGTCGTACCTTGATCTATAAAGTTGTTTGATGTCGGTACGAAAATTAGACTCTTCAAAACTCTTGATTCCCTTCTGTGTTTCTATATATTCTTTTTCCTCACTTTTTCACTTGTGTCTCTTATATGATGGTTATTGACAAAAGCAACTTAATAGGCAAGAATATTACCAAGAGAGATGACACTTATAAGTGGTTTTTGAGAAAACCACCTTTTAACTACCACACTCATCATGTCGATATTAAGCTTTATAAACGTTTATTACATGAGACATTAATAATATAACAAAAACAACTTCAAGCATGGAATAAGGGCTACCATTGCATTACCCAAAGTCCTGTTCAGAATATGGATAATTTGAGTGTTGATGACTCTAAAGTATATATGTAAATTTTGGATGTCTTTAGGATTCAGAGAACAAATAATTAAAAAGCCCTTCAACAATTTTTCAAAAAAAAAAAACAAGGCTCTTAATTATAAGATGACTAAATTTACAAAAGGAGCAAAATAACTATTTAATCCATCTACATCTACAAAATTTAAAACCTAAAAACTTATACTTAAGAGATATTAAACTTTTCCCCACTTGAGTTTCAATTAATTTGATCTTAATTGAATAGACTTGGAAAGGGATAATTACAAAGCTCGTAATGAACCTATTTATTATATTCATCAAGACTAGTTGATCTAAAACTTATTTAAGAGGGATTAAATTTCTCGTCACTTTACCACATAAGTTGGAATATCATTTTCAATTAGGTTAAAACTACATTTTGAATCTCAATATTTATAACAAAATACAAATTGTAGCTTCTCACTAATCAACAGCGCATCCACCGAGGATTCACTTCGGATACAACCTGCTACCATTGCCACCTCGAGGAATCCTCTCTCCATGTAGTGCGGGACTGCTCCCAAGCATGCTCCCTATGCATGAGATTTCCCCCTCAAGTCATCACGACGTAATTCTTTTCCATGGACCGCAACGAATGGCTCATAACGAACCTACTCTCGCACAGGGTGATAGGGGGCTTTGACTGGGCTATTATCTTTATAACAACATGTTGGTTTCTCTAGTCTTGGAGAAACCAGGCCATCTTCGACGAATTCTTCTCCTGGCTGACCTCACCGGAGCAACCCGCCTTGGAATATGTTAACCATATTCACTTGGCTGCAAGCTGGCAACATCAGACTCAGCTGACCACTGACACCCGACGAGACCTACATGTAGGTTGGAGCAAACCTGCACCTGGCTGAGTGAAGCTCAATACTGATGGTGCTTTCAAAAGTTCCAGCAACTCTACCACAGCAGGAGGGCTACTGCGCGACAGCTCCGACATTTGGTTGAGAGGATTTGTCCAGAACATTGGCAGGTGTTCCCCATTGACAGCAGAATTTTGGGGGGTGCTTTCGAGCCTTCAGCTAGCTTGGTCCTTGGGGTACCGTCACATAGTCTTGGAAGTGGATTCGCGCAATGTGACCGATATGCTCTATTCTCCGCAAGCGCATGCTACTTCCTTAAACCCTTTTGTGTTAGGCGTTCACAAACTGCTTTCCCACAACTAGGTTGTAATAATTAGGCATATTTACCGCGAGGGTAATCGAAGCGCAGACTGGCTCGCTAATTTTGCATGACAGTTCTCCTTAGGGATCATTACTTTTGAGCACCCACCTAGGGGTTGCATACCTCTCCTAGTAGAGGATAAGTCGAGGGTATGCCCCTTTATGTTAAAAAAAATACAAATTGAACATTAACATTTCAAAGCATTCAAATTGTACCCTAACGTTTTCAAGATATTTAGAACATACCTTAAATAGATGAAAAATTTAACATGATTAATTCTCTTTTAGTTAAATGTCATGTCATTACTGACATAATTTTTTTATTTTTTATTTTTTTTGTCTTAGACCAGGGTATCCACCGGCGGACCCAGTGACTAATTTCCTCGCTGGTTTGTAGGTACCTCACAGGGTGGGACAACTGGACTAAGGATTTAAGGCTGCTCCATACCCAAAATCAAGGATCGAACCCTTGACCTTTGGTTAAGGATGGACGAGTCCCTGCCACTCAACCACACCCCTTGAATTAATATATATTTTTATTTTATTTTAATTAGTAGACAGTGTGTCTCATTCAGTCATATAATAAAGAGTCTACTTTTTGATTAAAAATAAAAAATATCACGTAAGTTGATGTGATATTTAATTAATAAGAAATTAATTTAGTCAATTTTTCATCTAAATAAATTTTGTTCTAAATATTTTGAAAGTTATAGTTCAATTTAAACACTTTAAAACAATAAATTTTAAATTGTATATGTTGTTGAGATAAAAAAATTTAATGTTTTTTTATTTTTGTAACTAAAAAGCGCAAACTCAATATATAAAGCTCTCCATTTTATAAGAATCGGGTGAAAGTCATTAATTATATCAGTCTTTCTTTCTTTTATATTCTACAAAGAGATTATTTTTGTAACTGAAATTCGTAACCTTCCTTCTGATTATAAAGGAGCAGTTAATGGTTGCTGATAATCTTGCCATTACTTTTGTAATTATAAAATTGTATTCACTAATTTTTTACAGCAGAACAATTTCTACACGATATAGAGTACGTGATTACGGCTAAATATAAGCATAATAAATGGCAAGATCCATGGAGCTAAGACTAGGAGATGATACGGTCGTTGAAACTTCCTTCTCATGGAGATAATTGTAAACGCTTATTGGATATAGCACTGACCGTTAATACAGGTATAGTCCAAAACAAAATTCCTTCTTTGCATGTGCTTATACACCAACAAGAAGGCTTTTCCTTTCCACTAAAGCAAGTCAATCAACGTCACTAGGTTTGATTTCAGGGACTCTTGGGATTGAGTATTGGCCGTCCGATGGAGGGGATCTTTAGGTGGTTTAAATTAACGACCAACAACCAACATCAACGGCAAAATCCTGGGAAGTTGTAAAGACAAAATTGGTAACAAAGATCAAAAGATACGGACCCAGTTCAACCGACAATGCTTTTCATTATAAGAGGACTAAATCAAGCCACCAAATTTTAGTCAAGAATTATGGCCTTGATTGCCTTAATTCAGGGCTATGCTTATGCTTGGATTAAATATTTTTTCCAAGTGATGTAATGTTTCTTATAAATTCAAAATTAAAAAAATTAATAATGTTTCTACTTATAAATTCATAATTTAAAAACTTAATAACATGTCCTCCTAATGTCAACTTTCGCTGCAGACTCTAATTGCAAAATTAAAAACGACGTCGTATAGTCCCACGTGTTAAAAAAATATCGTTCCACTTTATAATTAGAGTTTTTTTTAATAGAAAGTTCGTATCAAACAATAATTAAAATTATAAATTATATGAAGACTATCAATAATTTTAATTATCATATGATGCCCTAATTATTTCATACAATATTATTTAATTATCACACAATTCTCCTATTCCGACTACCCTTGATCAGAATTCAAGTCTACAGATTGGGACTCTCGGTGAATATATACAATTGTAGTATAGTATACCCTCTCCATGCATCTTTCTGTTTATAAATGCTTGTTTCGATCACCCCAGATGAAAGATTATGCTTTTAAGCGTAGAATGCCCTTTGCAATGAGAGAAGCTCAAAATATGTGATGTTATTAGACTTCAAGAATCGAGAAAGACTCTTCTTATTGTAATGCATAGACTTCTTATTGTAATGCATAGACTCGATCGTGAAATATTTTAAATAATTAAATATAAGAGAAAATATTATTTACTAATTAACCCTTAAGACAAGCAGATGCTGATAATTTTAAAGTAGAAGTATTGTGAAGTGTAATTAGCCCTTACTAAAAATATATTTAAGAGATAACTTGAAATATAAGTAATATGCCTAATTTCAAAGACAAAGGCTTATCTCTGTCTATAAATACTTGCATTGATATGGGAATGGAATACATAAATTCAGTAGCCTATCTACACGGAGCTAGCTGAAGCAGCGACATAGCGATAAAGTAGTGAGATTCTTGATAAGCTATGACGACCTCACACTTGTCCCTCTATGGCTTCGTCACTCCTTATTTATTTCTATTACTATCACTACTCGTTAGTTACTTGGAGCTGTGCGTTTGTTTCAATACAAAACGTTTGAGTCTCACCAGTACTGGCACCAAATGGTCATCAGCCGGAGCCACCTGGTACGGTAGCCCCGACGGCGCAGGAAGTGATGGTAAAGAGAAAACTGTGTGTTTGTTTGTTGATTTCTGTGTATTATATGGCACCACCATGAATGCCTGACTAAGAAAAAAAATTGTTAATAATGGTTGCAGGAGGTGCCTGTGGATATGGGAGTGCTGTTTCACAGCCTCCATTCTCTTCGTTAATAACTGCGGTTGGTCCTTCTCTATATGGTTCCGGCAAGGAATGTGGAGCTTGCTATCAGGTAGGTAAAATCGAATTGGTTCACGTATCTGCAATTCGTTCTCATTCTTCTTCTCAGGAATGAGTTGTTCGTTCGTTTGTTTGTCCGTTTGTAGGTTAAATGCATAAACCATCAGTCATGTTCTGGTAAACCAGTGAGGGTGGTGATAACAGATTCGTGCCCAGGAGGTCCTTGCGCGTCGGACTCCGCTCATTTCGATCTGAGTGGCACAGCTTTTGGTGCCATGGCGGTTCCCGGTCAAGAACAACAACTTCGCGACGCCGGAGTCCTGCAAGTTCTCTACGCGAGGTGGTGATGATGATATTCTTACATCTCTTACTCTCTAACCAATCTTTCTTGCACCATGTTCTAAGAAATAAATCTGTTGCAGGGTTGCATGTGATTATCCAGGGAGGAAGATAGCGTTTCACGTGGACCAGGGTTCGAACCCCAATTATTTCGCAGTTGTTGTGGAGTTTGAAGACGGAGACGGTGACCTTGCGGCTGTGGAGCTGGAGGACGCTGCATCGGGGACACAAACTAACGGTCAGCAATGGAGGGAACTGCAACAATCTTGGGGTGCAGTGTGGAAGTTGGATGCAGGAACAGAACTTAAGCCGCCATTTTCGATCAAACTTACGTCACAGTACTCCGGCGAAACTCTGGTGGCTAAGGATGTAATTCCAAATGGGTGGCAACCTGGTGCTACTTATCGATCAGTAGTAAATTTCCAGTGAAGGGTAATACGTTAAATCAGTGTTCAATCCCATTGGAGGTCATTGGTCATGTAGGTTAGAGCCTGAACCAATCACATGGGGTTTTATGTAGTGCCTATTGGCCAATATATGCATAATTTGGTGTGTTCCGCTGCTTGTTAATGTCCATGAGGACATTGTTTGTTGAAGTCAAATGTTGTAATCTTCATAAGTTAAGACTAGAGTATGTTCTTTAAGAATTTAGTGTCTGGTCTTGACTTTGAAGTACTCAAGAAGTCCTTATATCTTATAGTTTGATAAGGTTTGGAAAATTTAACCAATAGATCAAGAAGTTCAAAGTAAGTTTTTAACAATAAGGATTATTAAAAAAAAATTATTGGAATATTAAAAAATGAACTTGAAAGTCAATAGGTTCAAGATTTTTATAGTTGAACTGAGTAAATTTATTGAATTTTTTAATTATTAATTTTGAACTCTTTAAATTATTTTTATTAGAAAAGGACAAATTATTGACTCACCAATAATATATCAAAAAAATATATTGTAAACAAATAAAACAATATTCATTATAAAGAATAATTGAAGTAATTATGTAAATGAATGATGAAATCATGTAACTAATTAGGGTGATTAATTCAAGGGTTAATAAATTCATATTCATTCTAAAATTCAAATGTTTTATGGATTGATTCTACTTAATGTTTCCTCTAATTTTTAGTCCATGCAAAATCTTGAGTCTTAATGAAGGCTTAATTATCAATAAACCATTTTTTTAAGAAATAGAGAATATGAATTTGGAAGTTGGAAGTTGGTTTAAAAAACCATAATTTTAAAAGTGAGAATGAAGTTGAGTTGAGTTGGCTCGAATTTTTTAACGTTTAAACTCGAACTTGAATTTAATTCCTAAGTTTAAGTTTGATTCAAATTTTGATTAGATCGTGAAAAAATTAACTTAATTTTAAATTAAATTAAATTTTAACTCAATTCAAAAAACTTTAAATTTATAGTCAAAATAAAAGGAATACAATTGATATTTAAGTTAAATTTAAGTTTGAGTTCAATTTAAAATTAGATTAAATAGTGAAAAAGTAAACTCAATTTCAATTTCAATTAAGCTTATTTTTTTAAATTATAACAATAAAGTTCACATTTTTATTTCTTAAATATATAGTAAATAATCCTAAATGGGTTGATTAAGGCACAAGTTACTACAAAGTGGGACGGGATCTTTTGTCCATTTTATTCCGTCCTTACTCTGTCTTATAAATTTTAGCTATTTATTTATGTAGAAATTATATAAATAGATTGCTAAAATGTACAGACCAAGATAAAGATAAAGAATTAAGATAGGATAAAATGGATTGAAAAATGAAAATCCTAACAGCTGCAAAGCATTAGCTCATTGTCGTTGCCACTCCTACATCACCCTCGTCCAAGGTGGACGAGTTTCATTGGAAAATTGGCAAACAACAAGCACAGCCTCATTACGATGTTAAACCAAGAAAGGTTGGTTGCAAGAGAGCTTGTTACAGTATCAGCTGCAAAACCCAGTAGCAAATGGTGCAAGCTATTAGGGTTCATGAGCTTGGTGGTCCTGAGGTTTCTCTTCTTTCTCTCCTTCCATGCTTTTATTTGGTTCGATCTTTTCATTTTGTCAATGTAGTTCAGTTGGAATTAGTTTAACTTCCGAGCTTCTTCAAGGGTTCGATAATGTCTTGCCTTATCATGGTTCTGTGCCCTTTCAATTCGCAAATTCAATTATTTGTATGAGGAATCCTTCAATTTTAGTGATGCGGACATTGTTAGGACTAAAGTTTACAGCTTTCTCTATAGGAAGGTGATTTGGGCTACGCAAAGTGTTATTGAAACTCAGGACCTAATCCCTAAGCTTGAACTATCTAGTGAGGCAAGACCCATGAGGTCAATTACTTTTAGGATTCTTTAATTGTTTTTGATGTTTAGAGGTCTGGTCTCCTTCGTTTAGAGTGTTTTCACTAGCTCTTTCTTGACTGTAATAACTTTTAAAACGATTATTCTTGTCAGGTTTGTGGTTCTTCTGTTTATGCTCATAATGTATGCCTTCAATTCTAGTGATTCGGTCATTGTGGGAGTAAAGTTTACAGCTTTCTCCATAAACTTGAACTACCAACTGAGGCAAAACCCATGAGATCATTTTCTTTAACATTCTTTACTTTTGGTATTCATGTTTAGAGATCTGATCCCCTTCGTTTAGAGTGTTCTGACAAGCTCTTTCTTGGGTGCATTAGCTTTTGGAATTATTCTGTTTGTTCTGATTATGCCCATACTGTAAATTATCTCAATAATAGGTGCTGAAGTGGGAGGACGTGGAGGTAGCGGCACCAGGGGAAGGTGAGATACGTGTGAAAAACAAGGCTATTGCGCTTAACTTTATCGATGTGTACATGCGCAAAGGAGTTTACAAGGCTCCTTCCCTACCCTTCACTCCAGGTCCTCATCTTCTCTTTTATGGTTGAGTTCAGCGGAATTGCATTCCAGCAACAAATGATGTCTTTGTAGTTAGTCTCTTTCTTATACCAGTTTACACTTATGTTAATAACTTGAATGATTTTTGTGATGAACTAGTAGAAGATGCAATATTCCTCCCAAACTTTTTCTTTTCGCCTTTCCTGTTATTTCGGTTCCATATCCTCTAAAAACTTCTCTTAACTTGAGATATTGAAAATTATTTCTTGTTTCAGGTAATGAGGCTGTTGGAGAAGTGGTGGCTGTGGGTCCTGGACTCTCTGATGTAAAAGTTGGAGATATTGTTGCTTATGCTGGTAGTCGTATGGGTTCATATGCTGAAGAGCAGATCTTTCCTGCTGATAAAGTTGTCCCTGTTCCTCCTTCCATTGATCCTATTGTCGGAGCTTCTGTCCTAAGTAAAGGCATGACTGCTCAGATGTTACTGCATCGTTGCTTTAAGGCATGTTATAAAGCAAGCTTTTGTTAATTCACTTCCCACTGCTGCGGAATACTTAGTTTCAGTACTACATTAATGATTACTCATAAAAGTTTGTTCATTAGAGAAAAATAGGTGATGTGAAATCTCCTTCTACTACAGGTTGAACCTGGGCACACTGTTCTTGTTCATGCAGCAGCAGGTGGAATGGGTTCATTATTATGTCAGTGGGCGACTGCCCTTGGTGCCACTGTCATTGGAACTGTCTCGACCAAGGAAAAGGCAGCACAAGCCAAGGAAGATGGATGTCTTCACGTAATAATCTACAAAGAGGAGGATTTTGTCTCCCGTGTCAAGGAGATAACATCAGGAAAAGGAGTCGATGTTGTCTATGATTCTGTGGGTAAGGACACATTTCAGGTAATGGAATCCTCTGTTTCTGTTAGGATTCACTTTTGTAGCAACTAATGATTGAATTTTGATGTGTTTTAAGGTTCTTGTCATGACATCTTATGTTTTACGATTAGCTGCTGCACCACTTAGTTTGAGTAGGCTTGGGAATCTGATATATATCATGTCCTACCCTTCAGCTTTGATTCATCTCAGTTGGTTTCAATCAAAGTCGTTACAGCAGAGCGTTCTGAAACTTCTTGTCACTCATGGGGAAAACAATAATTTGTCAGGGATCATTGGATTGCTTGAAACTTAGAGGACACGTGGTGAGTTTCGGGCAGTCATCTGGTACGCCGGATCCCGTCCCATTGCCAGAACTTGGGGCGAAGTCTCTGTTCTTGACAAGGCCATCTCTGATGTTGTACATCACTACTCGGGAAGACCTGCTCGAAACTTCCATGGATGTTTTTGCCAAGACTGCTTCAGGTGTATTGAAGGTTCGAGTAAATCATCCCTCTGTCTAAGGCAGCACAGGCACATTCAGACCTTGAAAGCCGAAAGACCTCAAGATCAGTCGTGTTGATTCCTTGACAGAAAATGATCACTGTCATTACCTACCCATCTGCAATAAATTTCAAGTGATTTGCTTAGAAATTTTCTACTTTTTTACCCATTTGTTGTCTTCATCTAATTAACAACAAAACATCCAGTGAAATTCTTGCTAAAACACGAATTCTGAAAAGATTCAATAGTACACATTATTACTCTTTTCATCTTCATATAACTAAAACATTCTTGGATTGACAACTTTTTACAAAACTTAACTAAAACAAGTGTTTGAATCTTGGTTGTAATCTAAACAAAAATTGAATTTTAAAGTTTATTAAATTTTAATTTTTTAAGTTATTTTTTATAACAATAGAATTCGGTCGGATCAAAACTTTGGTTTTGACAATAATTTGTTAATCCGACTAATGAAATCTTTGTTATTTATGATATATATTCAGATAGAAAATTTTCACGTAGACATTGACATTTAATTAACAACAAAAATTTTGTTAGTCAAGTCAATAAATTACTAAACGAAAGTAATGTTTTAAACTGAGCTGTTAAAATTTTTAAAGTTGGTCACTCACTTAAAAAAATTAAATATTATATTAAACATTTTAAATTTTGGAAATTTTAGAATTGATTAACCAAAAAATGCATAATTAATTAGATTTTGTCTTTCAATTTATTGGGTTGAATTAGTCGACAAGGAAAGGGAAAACAATGATCAGATATTCTGTTCCGGTTAATTAGTTTTTATCATATTTTATTAAATTTTATCCATATATTTATATAAAGTCTATGCAAATATATGGATCAAATTAAATGGCACGTAATTGATACATGGCACATAATTGATACACCCTGACATAAACAGGATGCTCCGACCCGGTAGAAATGCAAAATTTGGGAAGCCGTTATAATCAAAAAAACAAAAAATTTTAAAAGGGAGAAGGGCCACGTGAGGCGAATCACGTGCAGTGATCATCATTACCGGCAAACCAAATTCTCTCCTCAGGCACACAATGCAACCGCCGCCTCATTTGCACTCATAACAGAAATCCTACTCTCTCTCTCTCTCTCCTTAGTACGTGTATTTCACTCGATCAAATGTGCGTGGGAAACCCACACGTCCAAGTTGGTTACTTGAAAAGGAAACAGAATCGAAAAGCTATTATTGTGTTTCTGTTTTGCATCGAAGGCGAGAGATAGAGAGAGATGTTTGTCTGCGTTAAAGTAACAAGAAATTCTGATGACTGATCATACGCCGCACGATCTGAGAAGGAATGCGCGTGTACTACATTCAATCCGAAGACGAGTGTAATAGTATAGCAGTGGTATAGTACACACCTTTGTTTTTTTTTTCCCTCTTTTTATTTGCTTCTGGTTCGTTCGTATCAAAGCTTTTGATTTGTACACAGTACACACACACTCACTACAATGGCTCAGAGTAGTTTCATGCTTCAAGATCCTGCTGACCATATCAAAGTGAGCTCTTTCTACGAGATTGATCCTTCCAAGCTCCCTTCCAAATCACCTCATCACCTTCTCAACTGTATCAGAATCGTCATGGTGAGTCATTTCAACGTATCCCATTTCACCATTGGAGCTCACAGCTTGCTTGCTTGCTTTAGTTAATTTGGTGTTTTGTTATCGTTTGCAGGTAAATGAGAAGACGAGGATGAGAGTATCTCTGAGATACCCGAGTTTGCATTCTCTGAGAGCGTTCTTCGACGAGAGTAGTGATCGTGGGAAGTCCGATGTCAACTTCAAGAAGCTGCCGGCGTTGGACGAGAGGTATATTATTGGGTCGGAGGTCGCTGCTGAAGCTCTTTACCGGAGAATCCGACCTCATGAACTTACTGAGAAGAGAAACTCGTGGCGGTTCTGGAGTTCGAGTCCCAGGAGTGCTGTGGTCTCGAAAGAGGGTTCTCTGTGGTCGGAGCTAAAAGGGAAGGGGATGGTCAAGTGGGGAAAACGCCGGCACGTTAAGTTTTTGATTCATCATGAGGAGAGCAATGAGTGTGGAGCGATTGTGCCTTGTAATGTTTCGCGTGAATCGAAGAAGGAGAGAGTAGAGGAATCAAGTGATGATAATGAAGAGGAAGAAGAAGAAGAGACTGATGAGGAAGGTGATGTTAGGAAGAACGGCAAGAGAAAGTGCCGTGAGATTATGAACATAACCCAGATAATCAAAAGGCCAAAACGTGAAGTGAAGAATCAAGTCGCGATCTACAAACAGAAGAGGAAGAACAAAGAGGTCAAAACCTCCATACAAAGATGGTCTACTGAGAGGTATAAACAGGCAGAGGTGAATATGCTGAAGATAATGAAAGAGCAAGGAGCAGTGATCGAGAGACCCATACTGAGGCCAGCACTGAGAGCTCATGCCAGGAGGTTGATTGGTGATACGGGTCTGTTAGACCATTTGTTGAAGCACATGTCAGGAAAAATAGCACCAGGGGGAGAAGAGAGGTTTAGGAGGAGGCACAATGCAGATGGAGCAATGGAGTACTGGCTTGAGAATGCTGATTTGGTCGATATCAGGAAGGAGGCTGGAATCCAGGATCCTTATTGGATCCCACCACCCGGGTGGAAACCCGGCGATAACCCAACCCGGGATCCGATTTGTGCCAAGGAGATCAATGAGCTCAAGGAAGAGATGAATAAGATCAAAAAGTAAATCATAATTCTTTATTGAATGTATAGTATTGTATTCAATTAATTTCCTATTGATTGTGTTGTTTCATAAAACAGGAAGATTGAGGAGTTGGTATCCAAGAAACAAGACCAGGAACAAGCTGTTGAGACTACACCATTCTATGCTGTTGCTAGTACAAACATAAAGCAAGACTGCTTTTTAATTCCATTAAAGGTATGTATGTAGATCAATAAGTTGGATTGCATATTTTGACCAACAATGTACAAATGTATCTTATCAATTCCTAATGCAGGAAATGTATATTGATTTGGAAAACAAAAAGGCTAAGCTTGAGCAGCAATTGTTGGAAATTTCCCAATCTTTGACTGGGATGGAGGTATGGAAGCATACATTTGAAGTGGGATTATTTGCCTCTAATAGAATAGTTGTCAATACTGTATTGGATCTCTTTATTGGTATCGGTTTTGGAAGTAGTACTGACCGGTACGGTATGAAATACAAAGCACTAGTCATAATAAGTACTTATTTTGGTATCATCCACTAAATTGCTAAATTTTTTCAATATATCATTCTAAGCTGAGTGGTTAATCATGAAGTTTGTCCACTTTATTGTTCCTTAAACATCAATATAATACTCTAAATGCCATCCTGAACTGTATGTTTGATGACATTTTTAATGTTTTGACTAAAGATGTGATGAAATGAGATTGAGTGAAAGGATTTCCTGAACTGTGCTTGCTCCAGGAGGAAATGGGAAAACTAAAAACACAAGTGGAAGAATCAAACAGGACGGAGATACAAGCATCTTTTGGAGTATCATCGGATTCAAATCTACCAACTGAGATGAAGGAACAAAGCCCTTCGCAGAACAGGAAAGTAATGATATTGGGGGAGTCATCGGAAAAAGCACATTGTCACGGCGGAGGGAAAAATCTACACATTAGAAAACCACCAAAACTAGTGGAGGACAAGGCAGCGAAGATACAGAGGTTGAAGGGTGGATTCAGGATATGCAAGCCTCAGGGGACTTTCCTATGGCCAAACACGACCTTTCCTTCCTCTCAGTTTATGGTCCAACTCGAAGAGTATCACGCCATTCCTACACCTCCTTCTGTTTCATCCACATCTGCAAAACAAGCTCTCGTTCTGTCACCTGTGAAGCCACTTCCTGACAAAAGGCTAGTCACTGTTCCTCAATCCAAGACTGTTGCCAAACTAGTTCCTTCAACCCCTGAAATATTCCACACTCAACATGAGAACAGCAGCACCAACAACTCTGCTTTTAGTACTGTCACTGTCTTAAACCTCAATGAACCTCCCAACGATCAAAAAGATAACAACTTTTTTCAAGGTCAGACCTCATCCTACCCTGTCACCTATCATAGACGACAACAAACCTCGACTGCAACTTCTACAGAGCAATGGGTATGCACAGAGACCAAAACTCTTAATAACCCATGTTGGCAAATCTCCTTTAGCTTCCGTTAGACTATAAACCTCTGATTATCTTCCGTTGTTTTGCATTTTCTACACCAGTTGTCACCCAGAAAACAGGTTATGAGCCAGTCCAATGAGGAATTGAAGGAAATAGCTAAGCTCAACGAGAAGCAGCAAAGGGGATACTCAGACAGTGGAGGAACTTGGCTAGCTCTGGCTGCATCTAACCCCTCCTCAGATGACAAATCTAAACGGGGTTAAACGGATTAATAGGTATTATTATTACTCCATTATCACATATATGTTATTAATGGGAAATTGGGAACCATCAAAGCCCCAGTATAACAAGTGACAGATGTTACAGGTTTTTTACTTCATGTGGTTATTCTATAGTTTACTGTTTCCAGGAGACGGAGAAAGCACAGGAAAAGAGTGAAGTAGGATTTAAGCAGAGATTATGATTCAAGCTGTTGCATTCTTTTCAATAAATAAATAGTATATTGATTTTTGCAGACATTATCTAATTTTGAACCAATCAATTTTTATTTCAGTTTATTTTAATAATTTTTATTATTAAGATTAGTTAACTTATTAATTAATCGCATAAATTAACAATTTTCATAAATTATAATAAACTAATTAATTTTTATTTAACAATATTCCTCGATTAAATTTTAACTTCTTCAAAAGATAAGAATAATTTCTTTCTTCAATTTATTTAACAAAAACACCCCGAACAAATATCCCAGATATGTGAAATCTGAGGTCTTCAATTTATTTAATATTTACTATATTTTAGAACAATTTAATATCGGTTAATTTAAACCTCTTATCTTAACGGTTTAATATTCAATCTCATTTTTAAAGAATGGGAACTCGAACCCTAAGTATCCCACTAAATACTTGCAACATAATTGCTTAAAAATGTTAAGGCTTTCTTAAAGAATGGCCTAAAGGGTAAAACTTTTTCAATGTAATGCTAACAGATCATGAACAATGAGTGAGTTCTATAGTTTAGCATGACCCTTTAAACGATTGCCTCTGATGTCTTCAAAATTAATGCAGCAGGATAATGCATCTGTCAGTTTCTTCAAATCATCAAATGTGTGAGCTGCGCAGAGAGTCACCCGCAACCTGTTTCAACTTTCAAGATACTTGATATGAAGTTATTGCAAAGCCAGAATTATTACTAAAAGCTCAGGAAATGGAAAAGAAATAATCAACTTGAATAGCTATGGCTCCTTGGGTAGGATTCAACCTAAATCATAACCTTATTTGAGCTTTATGAAATAGAGAATTAGCTCTACTTTAAAGGGAGCTCGTGTATGTTGCTACTAAGTGTAGAACCTCTCGGTAACACGAATCGATACCAGTGGATCAGGGAATGAAGCAAACAGTGGATTTGAACCCGAATCCCACACAAAACCATATGTATTTATATATATGTAACCAGCACCGAAAGAGCAATCAAGAATTTGAAGCACAACCTGCATGAGTTTGGAGGCACTGTTGGAGGTCGTATCGCTGTAACATGAAAACCAGATTTCAAGAGGAACCTGATTCACAAAGTGAGAATAGGTTAGGAGCTGTTACTGAATATACATTTCACAAACATACAGAGAGAGAAAAGCGAGAGGAGGCCTAGATGGAAACCTGCTGGCTTGCAAGGCTTTCTCTTCACTCCCCACAATTAGTGAAATTATGGGACTTGTGATGGGAAGTCCAGTTAGAGCTTGAAAGTCTCGTACCCTGTTCCCGATTTCCCTTCTGCGCCATACTTCCTTCTTTGCCACCATCACAGCTGCTGCTCGGTCATAATCAAGTTGTTGAACATAAGGTAAATGATCAAAAAGGAAATATGTCATAGAAGTCGTAGTAACTTCGCATACATGCAATCATTATCTGACTCTTAGTAATAACTTATGCAACGAGGAATACTTAGCCATCAAAATACATTCTTCTACATTTAGAATTGAGATCAATGCTTAATGTAGATATAGGAACAAAATAGACGCATAACAGTATCCATGAAAGGGTTCCAGCATGGGGTACTGAAAACTGTAGTAATAACCAATTAACCATAGGAAATGCACATCTTCCAAGTTCTTTTGAACAAACTAAGTTAGATTTGGCCAACAATACTAACTAGCCAAAGGTGAACAAAATAACCTATTGCCTGAAGAAAAAAGAGAGAAAAAGCATGACCATTTACCATGTGCAGCAGCAACAAGAGGAACTGGTAAAGCTGTTGAAAATATAAAAGAGCGTCCCCTCGATTGAATCAGTTGCTTCCATTTCTTGCTGCTCATACATCATCAGCATGGACTTATTAATTGCATTTGCAGGACAACTTTGATGGAACCAATTTTTAAAGGCCAAAATATAACTAGGAATAGCTGATAGACAGAAAAACACCATTCTGGAGGAGCATTAAGAAAGACTTCCATTCCAAGCAGGAAAGAGCTCACCTAATGCGATGAAGCATCGCTTATCCTTGGTGAATTATAAAGTAAATAGGTTTTATCATTTTGCTTTTACTTTGTTCCATGGATACAGTTAAAACGAAAGTATAGGAAATTCTTTACCTGCATGCTATAAATCCACCATGGCATCCAGCAGCCTTACTCAGAGTTCCAACACATATGTCAACATCTTTTTCACAATTGAACTCCTCAGCAACTCCACGCCCATGCTTTCCACAAACAAATGTTCCATGAGCCTACAAAATTCTGAGTAAATTTGAGCTTTTCTTTTCAACTTGATTTCCATCAAATGACAACAAAGTGGCAGTTGACAGCAGGCAGTGAATCTCATAGTTCCATAATCTATAGAGTGAAATCTCAATTGCTTCATGTGGAAAGAGAGATTAAAATGGTATCTCAGAAGAATCTGAACACTTACATCATCAATGACTAACAAAAAGCCAAACCTCTTCCGAAGACTCACTAGGTCAGCCATTGGTGCAAAGTCTCCATCCATACTAAACAAGCTGAAAATAGGCAATATTAGGTAACATATAAACTAGAAACAGGTTAGCGTTTCACTATTCAGAATGCCTCTAGTTTCTAAAACACAGAATTACACTTCCCAAATAAAACAACTCGCACATAACATGTGCAAACACTAGGATACAGAAAAGAAGCAGATACAAATTATAAAAGGAAAACAGAAGAAGACAATAAAGAAAGAAAGAAAGAAGTTGCTGAATCTCAGCAGCTAGAATAGCCAGACTAACCTATCAGTCACCACAATTTTCCTCTTCCATTTACAACTTGCTCTGTCAAGGAAAATGCCCATGATGTTAAATATGACTAATACAAGCTACAACATAAAAGGTGCACAACGGTAAATTGACATAAGACAAGGGCCTACAGTAATGAACTAAGGTGGGACATGTCACAGTGTCTATACACATAGACCTCCACGGTCCTTTGCCGTTCAGCAAGACGAATACCATCAATTATTGAAGCATGGTTCAACGCATCAGAAAATATGGCAATCTTTTCCTTTTTATAGGGTTCTTCAGTTTCAGCCAAAAGTGAACCAATGCTTCCAAAAGCTACCATTACTGCCATATTGGCAGAAAATCCTGTAGGACAAAGAAGACAATCCTATTGCACAAATTAAGAACAACATAGATCAGTCTTCTACAAAATAACCTATTCAAAGGAAAGTACATTAAGCCACAAAGGATATACAACTCCGATAAATGTAAATTATGTCATGAATCATTTGGAGAGTTCAAATGGCTAGTATCAATTTCATCATCTTGGTATCTCCTCCCCACTTCTATTCTAATAATAGTTAAGCCAATATAACTACTTTCGTAAGCAAGTTCCAGGACTGTGCAGAACATCCAAAATGATTGCAAATTACATGTGTTATGTTTAATGCCCATCCTGTCCATACTACGATTCAAGTTGTGTACCAAAACATTTATTAATGAATATGGCAGTTATCACTAATCAAAGGGCCAATAAAAATATATAAACAATTTAAGGCTACAAAATCCGTACCTCTTTCTTCTTCAACTCTGCCAAACTGGACTCTAGTAACCTATGGTAATTGGTGTATCCACATATTAAAGCAGAACCTCTAGGCCCCATTCCATAATCTTGGGATGCCTGTTTTAGTATTGAATTCAACACACTTTTTAACTGCCTCAGAGAAAAACATTCAAGTCTACATCAGCTAAGTAAAAAACAAACCTTTGCAGCAGCTTGCCTAATAGCGGGGTGTGATTCTAAACCTAAATAATCATTTCCAGAGAACAAAAGTAGCTTCTTGAATTGCCGAACTTGAGGAATTAGTCCATTACTATACCCATCATCATCTCCTGCACACAATTCAACTTCTCACCAACAGAAAACAAACCGTTCACCCACAAAAAGAAGGTGAAATATAAAGAAAGAAAAGAACTTTTAAAGAAAACAACCACATTGATGCAAGCGAGGCCTGAGAAACCAGTGCAACACCCACCAACAATACACGGCCAAACTTACACTCAAAAGAGCAAGTCAAAGAGAAACGGGAGAGGAGTACCACAACTATGAATGTCAAGGAGCCATTTCCGACAAGTTTCCTCCGAAATCGAGATTTCAACTGAGGACCGATCCCATGGCTGCTTTTCATCGAACACCTCATAATCTCCTCCTTCAAGAGTTTCGAATTTTGACTGGTGTGGTTCGTTAGAGATGTAAATGGGTCTGAGAGAACGAAGAACTCTGAGTGAATCAAGCCTCGCAAGTGCTTCCTCTACCCACTGGTCCCATGAGCTCTTCTCCGTCTCCATCTGCCAGGTTAACAAATGGAGACAGGCAAAGAGAGAAACGATTGTAATAGAAGTAGCGTAGTGACTGATTGGTCATTATGTAACAGTTAAAACGATTCAGCTATTTCGTTGACTTTGTTTTTAGAATCGAGTCAAAACACGTTACTAGGATTCTCCTGTCTGTATGCGAAGCACCATAATCTCGTGTTGCTTGATTTTACTTCTTAACGACTCCTGACAAGAAGATGAAAAAACAAGCATGGTAGAAAAAAAGAAAAATACCTTTATTTTAATAACTTATAAATAAATTAATTTATTAATCAATTTTTATAAACTAATAAATTTTTATAAATAAAAATAAATCAATTAACTTTTATAAATAAAAATAATCAATTAATTTTTATGTAACAATCTCTTTTTTAATTAAATTTTAAATTTTTCTACTAGTAAAAATAACCTTTTTCAATAATATTTCAAATTATTTAATTTTATTAATCTTTAATTG
>JANZXV010000006.1:29245600-29259715 GCA_027576455.1 Erythroxylum roigii
TAATAAATTAATTAACATTTATAAGTTAAAATAAATAAATAAATTTTATTTAATATTTTTATTAAAATTTAAATTCTTAAATATTTCAAAATTTTAATTTTATTTAATATTTAAATCTTTTAAAACCTCTACTCTCTCAGTCTGTCTTTCAATTTTAGGGCTTCTTGTGATCTCAATTACTGATCGATCCCAAAATCTCTATTTTCAATTTCCTCTGAGAATTTCAGAGATGGTGCTTTCACAGAAGCTTCACGAAGCATTCAAAGGCACAGTGGAGAGAATTACTGGGCCACGCACGGTCTCCGCATTCAAAGAGAAAGGTGTTCTTAGTGTCAGCGAATTCGTTCTCGCTGGTGACAATCTCGTTGCTAAATGCCCTACTTGGTCCTGGTATGGTCTCCCAATTTG
This sequence comes from Erythroxylum roigii, assembly GCA_027576455.1. Taxonomy (NCBI): domain Eukaryota; kingdom Viridiplantae; phylum Streptophyta; class Magnoliopsida; order Malpighiales; family Erythroxylaceae; genus Erythroxylum; species Erythroxylum roigii. The sequence continues at coordinate 29,246,009 of JANZXV010000006.1, forward strand.
ATTTTACGTTGCTCAATTTCATCAAAAATTTTCTTTTATTGCATAATTTGAGATACGTGGTTCGAAATTAGTTTAGGGCGGATTAGTACGTTTCTAGTTTGTGTTGTAAAGGTACGTACTTTTGACTTGGTTTTGGTTATTAATGTAAATTTGCGGGTTGATTATGGATATCAATTGTGTGTAGGAGTAATGGGCATATCAATTTGGGTATTTCCTAATTGCTTTTGGTATTGTTTGGTTTATTAGCTCAACTACCTTATATAGTTCTTTTGATTACATGTCACTTATGCCTTACTGATTGGTTTTACCAGAGTTTTAGCTTTTGCAATCGGTCACCTGTGTTTTGACATACGATTATGAGTTTTCTACTTTTGTTATGGGGAATCTGGTGAGCCGAACAAGAGAAAGCCTTATATAGTTCTTTTGATTGCATATGACTTATGCCTTACAGATTTGTTTTTACCAGAGTTTTAGGTTTTGCAATCGGTCACCTGTGTTTTGACATACGATTATGAGTTTTCGACTTTTGCCATAGGGAATCTGGTGAGCCGAACAAGAGAAAGCCGTATTTGCCTGCCGATAAACAGTTCTTGATTACGAGAAATGGTAATTGTTGTCATGTCTTTTCATGCATTAGTTTTAGTCCTTGTCAAAGTTACATGAAAATTTTTATGTTTACTTTTTAGCCCATGGTAGCTTTTTCCATGTGAACTTCCAACATTATTGTGAGAATTAAGAAAATTTTGTAAGAGATGAAAGGTGAGAAAAGTTTGTAAGTCACTGCGTCTATTTAATAGGAGATTTTGCTCTTAACTTGTTTCATAAAAAAATTCAGAATTTATCTACATATTTATGGCAAATATCATACTGGAGGATCAAGGCTAATGAGAAAATTGAGCTTCATTTCAGTACCATGCCTAAGAAGAGTTGCCTCAGTAGAAGAAGAATATGAAGCCGCTGGAGGTGAAGTTTTACTTGATACTGAAGACAGTGAAGGCTGGTTGGCAACTCATGGGAAACCAAAAGGTAAATTGCTCTTGGGGCCTGGTAATCTTGTGATAAACTTTTGTCTTCTGACTTCATTGTTTGTGTTCTTTTGCAGAAACCAAAGGTGATGAGGATGAGAACTTGCCTTCAATGGAGGCCCTAGATATCAACAAGCAAAACCATATTCAGTCAATCCCTTCGTATTTCGGAGGTGAGGAAGAAGAAGATATACCTGACATGGCAGACTATGAAGATCCTGACAATCTTGTTGACGCGGATCCTGTAAGTGTTCAATTTCTTGCTCTATAAGGTAATCACTATGATTTCCCCTAGGAAGGGAATCTTCTTATAACTGACTACTTAATGCAGGCAACTCTTCAGTCCACATATCTTGTGGCTCATGAACCAGATGATGACAATATTCTGCACACTAGAACTTATGATGTCAGCATCACGTAAGATTTAATTGGATTTTAAACTTACTAAAAATGGACCTCCTTTACTAATCTACATTATCAGTTCTCTGATCTTTTTTGCAACTTTTCATGGCTTGAATTGCTGTAAATTCATTTAAGCACAACATAATATTTTGTAATTTTGCAAAGAATTTTATATGAATGTTAATCAAATATGTTTTTCTAATCAATTATAAGCATTATTTGTAATTCCAGGTATGACAAATATTATCAAACTCCTCGAGTGTGGCTTACTGGATATGATGAGGTATGTGCTCTTTACTGCTCCACGTGCTTCTGTCGTTGAGCAATCTTTATTAGTTGTTATTGAAATGCTCATAATAGTTGGTTATGTTATTGATTTCTGTTTCTGTGAATATATCCAATTGATTAAATTTTCATCAACCTGATTTGTTATCTTTCTCCTTGGTGCTCGCAGTCAAGGATGCTTTTGCAACCAGAACTTGTGCTTGAGGATGTCAGTCAAGATCATGCCCGGAAGACGGTGAGAATTATTGTCTCAAGCATGCAGTCTCAATTTTCTTCATCCTGCTTCTCTGCATGCGCCTGTCCCCTTGTTTGGACTATACTCTTTTTTGAATCTCCTAAGAACTTAATTACATTAGGATTGCGCCAATCATTTATCACTCTAGACCTTCTATACCAAATTAAGCTTACCAACTGAGTCTGTCAGTTATTCAGGCATTTATTGCTTGTTATTTAGATTCTGGAAATAGCCTTTTTATATTTTCTTCTGAACTCAAATCTGTGCAGGTAACTATTGAAGTCCATCCTCATCTATCGGGGAAGCATGCTTCTGTTCATCCATGCCGACATGGCGCTGTCATGAAGAAAATTATTGATGTTCTAGTGTCACGTGGGGTTGAACCAGAAGTTGACAAGTGAGTTTATTCTCTTGCATTTTAAGGAAAAATTTGGATATTGACTAGAAAATTATTATTTCTGCTTATATTTAAAGCAAACTGTGTACAGTTGATTCTTTTATCTGTTTGAATTTTTGCCTCATAATTCTTTCGTTGGTATTTGAACTCTATGTCAAAAAAAAGCCAAACTGTATTTCTGTTTTTGTGTGATTTTGATTGAGGTGTTCCATGACATGGGGGGTTGTTTAATGGCTCATGGTCCGCTCTCTTCTTTTTTTTACTGTTTTATTTTCCCATTTGTTCCTTTCTAGTTCTCCAATTTTCTTTTATTTTATCTATATTTACTGTGTGCTTCGTGTTTTATATTCTAACTTTCCATGTTTTTCCTTCCATTTTATCTATCAACTTATTTATTTTATGTTCTTATATTTTGAGTATGCTCCTTGTCTGATCTTCTAGTCTCCCCGTTTTAACTTTCATTTGCATGTATAAAGAACTTGCAACGACAATTTTATTTTCTGCAGGTATCTTTTCCTGTTCTTGAAATTTGTAGCCTCAGTGATTCCAACTATTGAATATGATTACACAATGGACTTTGATCTTGGTCGCTCTAGCCGCTGAAATTAGGTAACTCTCGTGATTATTTAAATTATCATTCTTACCACTCTTTCAAAATGAAAGTGATTCGTGGAACCGTGGAAGTGCCCAATTATTCTTCAAAATGAAAATTCATAACTTGAGACCTTTGTTAACTTGCTAGGTCTTGAATCACTGAGCTTATTTGGTATCACAAGAACTTTCATACTGAACCTGATCAATGTTCAGTTAGAGCAGCCTTTTATTTAGCCTCTGTTGGTCTCCAATTCTGTTGGGGTTTGTTTTTGGTACTTGTAACTTATTTCATCACTCTTGGTCTTTCCAGGTGGAACTACAGTGGATTGAAGAACCTCTGTTCCGAAACACTGAAATAGTGTAAATACATATGAAAAAAAACTTCACCGCCAATGAAAGACCTATGCAAATATCAACACGAATTTCAGCTGGGGCTTCACTATTTACATAAGAGTTATTGATACTTCTGTAAATTAATTGAAGTTCTATAAACTTCCTTTAGTCTGTCATTCAATGTCTAATAACTTTTGGTTTGTAAAGGGTGACATTGCTGTTTGCAAGAAAACTGGAGACCTGTGCTCTGTGCGAAAGAAACAGACCAAAGTTAGTCGATACTACTCATATCAGTTTTCAGTGATGCGTATCCTTTATGTAGTCAATGACGTAACAACTATTTTAATGATTTACTTAATCATTATTTTTGCGATTTATTTTAGCTACCATGATCAATAGTATCCAAATGTACAGAGTTTACATTTGCTCTCTTCTTTTTTGGAAATGAAGAAATCCGCAGTTATTATATTTTGGATGCGCAGGGGATAAATCTCTGAGTTAACACAATAATTTATAAATTACGTTAACGGAGTACTTAATAACAAATATTGATCGAATTTGAATCTAGATTTGAATTGGGATGTCAGTTTTTGGTCCATAATTAAGTCGGATTGGGAATTTTACTCCAATATGTTTTATAAGAAATTAAGCAACAATGAATGAAAAGTAAAAGATCTGTTCACACTAAGGTTGCAATCGTGCATCATTCAAAGTTTTGTCATTGCGAATGCCCAGAAACTCAGAACTGTTCATATCTCTTGAAGGTGAAACTTAGCCTTGGCTCATCTCAACTTCGGATGTAAGAAGACCTCGTACAATCCTAGTACAACCACCATTAAAGAACTTGCTTCAACACGTGTGAGCATTCCAAGTTTTGTTTAACGGAATACTACATAGTCGTGACTTACTTCCCTAATAATAGAAAGTTGTAGTCCTCTTCGCATGGAAATGGTCAAGTCGAAAGAGATGGTAGTCACTAGTAGCATATATAAGCCGTAAGAGTTAAAGGGTTTGTTCATGATTCAACAATGGAGTATCTCCACTTCTCGTTACTTCTCTTGATCCCAATCTTCTTCACTGCATCTGCTCTTAACGACGAGGTAGGTATCTGCAGATCCTCAGTTCTGTGTCACTTGTGTGAGATTCTTGACTGGTTTTTGGTGTTGCAGGATAATGTGTGCGTCTATGCCCTCTACGTGAGGACTGGGTCGGTGTTCAAAGGAGGAACAGACTCGACGATCAGTGCCACCATCGGAGACTCGTATGGTCGATCGGTATGGATCCCAGACCTCAAGTTATGGGGTCTAATGGAGCCTAAACACAACTACTTCGAACGTGGTAACCTCGATATCTTTAGCGGCCGTGGTCCTTGCATCGGAGCACCCATTTGCCGCCTCAACCTGACCTCCGACGGATCAGGATCACACCATGGTTGGTACTGTAACTACGTGGAGGTCACCTCTACAGGTCCGCACACTGAGTGCAGTCAGACCATCTTCCAAGTAGAGCGGTGGCTGGCTACAGATGTGCCACCTTACGGGCTAACAGCTGTGCTTGATGGGTGTGGTTCGTGGAGTTCTGTTCCGGCCAAGCATGTGAAACGAAGAAGACGATTTGTTGTTCGTCATCCTATTGAAGGATCTGCAGTGAGTTGATTGATTAGTGGGAGAATTTGTTTTGGTCTTTTGAGTTTTGAGTTGTTTCACGTTGGAGTTTATGCGTTAAGACTAAATTTGATTTAAATTTTGATTAAATTTAATTAATATTAGATTTTACCGAATTGATTGTATAAAATGTTTTAAAAATCTAACCTTCAAAATAACCTTTCTATTATGCAGAGATAAGGCTGCGTACTATCAGACCTCTTCATATTCTATCTTATCGCGAGACTTCGAATTGGGTGTGATGATAATGACGATGATGATGATGATAAAAGAATTTAAAATATGATTGGAAAAAAGATTATCCTTAATTAAAGTTTAATTGAAAAATATTTAGTTAAATAAAAATGAATTAATTTATTTTAGTTTTAAACACTTATTAATTTACTAAATATACCGATTAATTAATAAATTAATCAATTTTAACAAGAGTTATTAAAATAAATTAATCCAAAAGTTAAAAGCTGAATTAAAAAGTTTAATGGTTCAGCGTTTTTATGATTGAACATGTTGAATCGATGGGTTAGATTTTTTGATAATTGATTATATATGTCATATCTAATTTTGAATTAAGAGTACTTTACTTATCCTTTTTTATCAATATATGTAATTTGTAAGTTATAACATATTTATAAGTTATATAATATAAAATTGAAGGGTAATAAAACCAATAAAATAAAGAAAAGAACATATATTCTTAGCAAAAGTTCCAATTTTGAAATTTATTAAATATCATTTAGTCTAATTTATACTTTGATTAATATAAATAAGAATTATTGCATATATTTAAAGATTTAAATGCACTTTTAAAAAAGTGAATATCCATTTTATAATAAAATAAAATATATTATTTAGTATATTTAAACTGATACAACAATAATAACATGACAACCCAAAAAAGTTTAATAATATATTTAAAAATTTTATTTTTAAATTAAAAAAATAATGTCATTTTATTTAACATGATATCGTTTTATTCAAAACAGTGTCGTTTTACTTATAACCCGAGTACAAATCCGCATTCACAACTCACAAGGGAGTACGCAACCGCTCTGAAGTGAAATCCTCTGTACCTACTACCCAATGCTAACTTTGTGCTACTCAAGCATAGCCACCAATTTGTCTGGGTTCTCTAAAATCTATGGTCATGCTTGAGTGGCACAGGGTTGGTCTTGGGTAGTAGGTATGGATTTGGTCCCGCTCTCCACTTGTATACGAAAGATCGTGCAATTCACTCGCACTTCGTTCAATCAAATTAGTTTCTTCTCTGCAAACCCTAGAAGTGTTCCCGAAATCTATGGACCTATCTTCAATCCCCCAATCTCAAACCCTAGATCCCTCTCTTTTTACTCCCCCTCCACCAAATGAATCATTCGATGGCGGGGACCAGATTCATCCTCCCCGGCCACTGGAGGATCATCAATTCGCGGATCCCCAAAACCCAGATAAAACCCTGAATCCTACTGACAGTTTCCAAGACGAGCCTCAAAACGGCTACGATCGCCAGATCGTGGAATCCACTCCGAAGCCGGAAATTCTGAGGCCTCTGTTGTCGGAAAATGGTTTCACGAACACCAACAGCGGCGATAGGGATCAGTCCGGAGGAGAAGAGGAGACCACTAGTCGGCGCAAGCGAAGGAGTCGTTGGGAACAACCTGGGGATTCTGGTAACAATCAGTCGGCGGATGGAGACGGGAATAGTGACTCTGGCACGGGAAAGAGAAAAAGGAAATCGAGGTGGGCTGATGAAGAGCCGAAACCTGTTATTCAACTTCCTGATTTTATGAAGGATTTCACTGGAGGTATTGAGTTTGACCCAGAAATTCAGGCCTTGAATGCTCGGCTGCTTGAGATTAGTAGATTGTTGCAATCTGGTATGCCTCTTGATGACCGGCCTGAAGGAGCGAGGTCTCCTTCTCCTGAACCAATTTACGATAATATGGGAATTAGGATTAATACTAGAGAGTATAGAGCTAGGGAAAGATTGAATAAAGAAAGGCAAGAAATCATATCTCAGATTATTAAGAAGAATCCGGCTTTCAAGCCGCCTGCTGATTATAGGCCGCCAAAGCTTCAGAAGAAGCTATATATACCTATGAAGGAGTATCCCGGGTATAATTTTATTGGGTTGATTATTGGACCGAGAGGAAATACGCAAAAGAGAATGGAGAGAGAGACTGGAGCAAAGATTGTGATTCGTGGTAAAGGGTCAGTGAAGGAAGGTAGGTTGCAGCAAAAGAGGGATTTGAAGCCAGACCCATCGGAGAATGAGGATTTGCATGTTTTGGTTGAAGCTGAAACCCAAGAGGGTCTTGATGCTGCTGCCGGAATGGTTGAGAAGTTGTTGCAGCCTGTTGATGAGGTCTTGAATGAGCATAAGAGACAGCAACTTAGGGAGCTTGCTGCTTTGAATGGGACAATCAGGGATGAAGAGTTTTGCAGGCTTTGTGGTGAGCCAGGACACAGGCAGTATGCTTGTCCTTCACGTACTACTACATTCAAGAGTGATGTGCTATGTAAGATTTGTGGTGATGGGGGACATCCAACTATTGATTGTCCAGTGAAGGGCACCACAGGGAAGAAAATGGATGATGAGTATCAGAACTTTTTGGCAGAGTTGGGAGGGACAATGCCCGAATCGGCAACTAAGCAAAGTTCAACCTTGGCTTTGGGTTCAAGTGGTTCTGGAATCAATCCTCCCTGGGCAAGCAATACGGGTGGTCTTGGTAGTGCAAATCAAGCAGGATTAGGAATGAATGGAGCTAAACCCTCTATGAAGGAGTACGATGATACGAATTTGTATATTGGTTATTTGCCACCCAATCTTGAGGATGATGGTTTGATTGGTTTGTTTACACCTTTTGGTGAAATTGTAATGGCTAAAGTTATTAAGGACCGAGTCACTGGATTGAGCAAAGGATATGGTTTTGTGAAATATCGTGATGTACAAATGGCTAATAATGCCATAGCAAGCATGAATGGGTACCGATTAGAGGGTCGAACTATAGCTGTAAGAGTTGCAGGCAAGCCTCCACCACCCGCTGTTCCTCCAGCTCCTCCTGCATCTACAATTCCCAGTTACCCAATTTCAACTCATCATGCTGGCACTTACCCATCGCAACAATTTATCCCCGGTGGTCCTCTTCCAAGCATGCCACCTACTAGTTATGCAGGTGCCCCTTCAAGCTATACTGGGACTCCAGTTCCTTGGGGACCACCAGTTCCACCTCCTTATGCTCCTTATGCCCCTCCTCCGCCTCCTCCTCCTCCGGGGTCAGCCATGTATCCTCCAGTCCCTGGTCAGCCTATGCCTCCTTATGCTGTGCCATATCCTCCAACATTACAGGCAAATCCGTCAGGTACTCCAACTCAGACTGTCTCTTCAGGCGAATCCCAACAAAGCTACCCACCAGGAGTACAAACTGAAAATAGCACTTCTACTGCACCTGTGTCAACAAATGTCTATGCGAACTCTGTAGTTCCAAATCCATCGAGTGCTGCTCCAACTGCTTATCCAACAGCTTCTCTTGGTTATTCATCTTATTACAGTGCAGTTCCTCCTCCGCCTCCTGCCCCCGTCCCAACCAATGACTATTCACAGAGCATGGCTAATGTGCCTTGGGCCTCCAATCCACCTGTTGCCCCTCCGTCTTCAAGTGCTGAGAAAGTAACCCATGGTGCAGATTCTGAGTATGAGAAGTTCATGTCTGAGATGAAATGACCTGCCGTCTAGTGGCACTATCTTTTGGTTGAAGGTACAGAAACATGTACATTTCTTTATTTTGTTTTATTTGTGGTTATATGCTTAGTTGACGTATTTATTTTAGTTGCATATTTAATTTAATAGACTCGTATGCTGCTAGAAGGACACAGCGCATGCTGAAAGATAGTTTTTGGACTTCATCCCTTCTTTGGGACTTCTTTCTTACTGAATATTCGTTTAACTTAAATCCTGCAAGACATCTACCTTTGTTGAAATGGAGCTTATTCTCAGTAATACTGTGAATATTGCTTCAGGAACTTGAAAATTAGTATCTAACATATATCTTAGCTTCCATCTTTGTATTTTATCGTGCAGTTTTATCTGATTATTTGTATGTCCAAGGATATTTTAAGGGAAGATGGTGAATGTTATTGCAAAAGGCCACTTCTTTATATGCAGTAGGCATTGTATTCAATTTACATTTTATACTCAGTAGTTTTTATGTTGCACCATTCCTAGAAATGGACAATTTTAGGTTAATTATTTTTGTTTACATTTTCTCATTTACAAGACATCCACCTTTGTTGAAATGGAGCTTATTCTCAGTAATACCGTGAATATTGCTTCAGGAACTTTAAAATTAGTATATAATGTTTAGCTTAGCTTGCCATCTTTGTATTTATCGTGCAGTTTGATCTGATTATTTGTATGTCCAATGGTAGTTTGAGGGAAGATGGGGAATCTTATTGCAATTTTATAAGTCCGCTTCTTTATATGCAGTAGGCTTTGCATTGAATTTACATTTTGCAATCCTACTTTCTATGTGGACATCTTTAGGTTAATTAATTTTGTTTACATTTTCTCATCTATGTTTGAGGCAAAGCATCTGTGGAGTTTTTCGGTTCCACATTGTAAATTTTTAGTGCCATACTAATCATTTAGAACCACGCCCTAATAACCACATTTTCTATTATCTTTCTATTCTTATGTCTCTTAACCCTTTTTGTTTACCATTATGGACTAATTTTTACAGGCCTGATGTTTCTTGGAGCAACCTGATTTCTTACCTCTTGCCATGACTTTGTTGGAAGTTTGGGACTCACATCTTTAACCTTGCTGTACTGTTATGACATTTGCAGACATTACGTCTTGAAGTTCTGTTCAGGCAAAGGCAACTTGGAGACGCAAGTCACAGCTTATTATTATTGATTTTGTTGTCTGTTTTGTAGGAGATAATTTCATTTACTTCTGGATGCTTGTGCTGCCTATGTGGTCTGTTATTGCTAATCATCCTTTCCATTGTCTCATTTGGACTTTCTAAAATAACTGTTTATGATATTCAAAATCTTGGGTTTTTTAACTCGTTGTACTTTACCTCATATTGGTTGTGTATTTCTGATATAATATCCAGTTAACCATGTTAGTAGTGATGCTTGAAGCTTCTCTGGGTCAGCTTTCTCAAATCATTTTCTCGAGGTGACTATGCCTTAGTGTGAAGGTAATTTGGGTATGTGGAAGAAGCTCTTATATGGCTTTCTTGACTCTTTTGTTTGTTGTTATTCTTTATGAGTTGATGGTATTCTGATGTCTGATTTCTCCCTAAGCTTTTGTGTGGCAGGTAGCAGAACATGAACCATACCTTGGGTGTAATTATACTTGTTTTCAACTATAAAATGTTGCAACTGTCACCATTCACTTTCAGTTGGAATATTTTAATGTTGTTGTTATGATTATGGTTCGTTTGAGGTTTGCTATTTAAGCATTTAACCTGCCTTGATAGCTGGTTATGTTGAGGGATTACATGGTCATTACTCTTTCAGAAGCTTAGCTTAAGTTCTCCATTATGGAGGGTTTACTACCGACTTTTGTTTCTCGATATTTCACCGTCCCCAGCTCCCTAGCTGTGTTTTCTTGCATTTTTTTTCCTGGCATCAGAGTTTACTTGCACTTTCCATGTAGATTAAGCGGCTAAGCACGTGTCCACCAAATTGCAGCCTAAATTTTAATATATCTTACGTCATTATGGTGGTTCAGGGTGGTGCTGGTGAAGAATTCAAATTCCTGATTATATTGGCTGATGATTCTATTGCATTTTGTCATATGTTCAAATATATGCGCTAACATGCCTATCTGAAAGTTTGCAAGGTATTTGTGGTGTCACTGCCTTTCTGGACCCTGTGAAGGAGGATATTTGCCGGTCTGCCTTTAATTTTTTTAATGACAGGAGGATGGTTTTCCTGATTTTAGACTAGGAATTTTCTTTTCTTGGTGGTGCTGGTCACTCAAATTTTGTCTGGGTGTATATTTTTGCTTCGAAGTTAATTCTGATCTTAACCAGTTACTTGGTTTCAATCTGTGTTGCCTTTAATTCCTAATGTCAGTCAACATATCTATAATTAATTTCCTTAATTTGACAATTTTCGATTTATGTTTTGTATAACAGATTGTTACAAGGACAACATGAGATTCTGTCAATTGACCTTTTTTTTGGTTGGGTCATTTTCTGCATGTTTAGATGTGTGGTTGTGCTTCTGTCTATGGTTTTTTGTTTTCTAATGATTATTCATGTTGCTGACTGACTAATTGTGATAATTAATTCCGAGTACATTTGACTAATTGTCTATTACGATTATTTAACATACATTTGAAGTATTGAAAATTAATTAAGATAATGTTATTTTATAATTTAATAATTAAAGTGGAATCAGATGATTCTGAAAGTGGGAACTTGGTGCAAGTTATCTATCATTTGCAACTTGGATTAGCAAGAGTTCCAACTTCTTTGGCAGATAAAAAAGGACATTAAAATTCATCCATTATGCACAAAAGTTTCGTAAGAAGTATTAGAACTGAAGACTTGGAAGTATCCATGAATGATAATTGACTGTCATGTCATGTCGTCGAATTATGGTCAAGCCCCGTGGCCTCGAGTCACCACCACAATCAGCAGGACCATTACACACAGAAGGAAGGAGGATCTAAGCTTTTCCTCGAATGGATCAGTGGTGCTTCCTTCTTTAATCTTCTCATCATTAGGCTTAAACAACTGGTTCACCAGCTGCAGCATCTTCTCTGCAACCCCCATGACTCTGGCCTTTGTGTTCTCAAATATCCACTCAATCGCACCCATTGAAGGATTGGATGAACTTTCAGAATTTGGTCGACCAGCTCCATCTTAATACAGAAAGAAGATGAGGGTCAGCTAGAAAATTTTTGTTACTGTTATGAATACTAATAAAAATCCTTCAGAAATTTCACAAACCTGCATGGTAGGTGTTTCTCAGTGCTTGTACCATCTCATTGTTCAAAATGGCATCCCAAACAGCTTTATCAGATGACAGCGAAATCACCATTTCCTGCACCAGAAATGGTTTCAGGTAAATATGAGCTTTAAAACCTATACATTCTAAGCCATGGAGTTATAATCTCAGGCACCTGCACGGATGGATCAGTCTGTAACATACGGAAGGCGTCATAAACTCGACTCGGTCCATAAGGACTCGGTGCTCTTGAACTGTACATATAGATGGAGGGCTCTGTCCAATCTAACTCCGATTCTGCAGTAGGAATTGAGTTTTGTTCTTCTGCATCCTTCTCCAACTCATTAGCAAGCTTATCCTTTATGACCCTGTAACAAATTGTCACAGCTAAGCAAAAATCTGTGTTTTGAGAAACTGATAATATTCCAGCAGTTCCAGGATTACTGGATAAGCTAGCTGGCTTGAGATGACGAAAAGTACGTAAATAGTAGCATGATGACACCCATATCAGTAAACCCAAAGAAGAAATGAAGAAAACGATTGAAATTCCTTTACATTTGAAGAGCAGAAACAGCATCATGAACCTCCTCTGCAGAAGGAGCGGGTCCCAGATAAAAATCATCAACCAACCCATCTCCAGCCTCAGAAGCCCACTCATATTCATCAGAACAAGAACCACCGCCATAACCAACAGAAGACCAGTGACTGAGGTTTGGTCCCCTGGAATATCCAGACACGGGTACACCAGAAGCAAAAAATGGAGACGACCCAGAATCAGGACCATGACATAGACTAAGATTGTTGTTGTTGGAACTTGGCTTGTGCGTTGACCTCGGTGAAGTAGCAGCTACACAATTAGAAGATATCGGTTCCTGTAAGTTGGTGACACCAGCTCTCGCCACCGTCCGACCAACAACCTTCAAAAGGGTGTTTCCTCCGCCACCACCGCCGAACATAATCTCTGTCTTCTTCTGGACTTACCTTACGTCGGGTGTTACGGTTATGTAATACAGAAAATCCTGCTAGTTCCGGGTTTCGTACTTTCCCTGTTACAAGATTCTGGGAGACTTATTTTCGAAAAAGATTCTGGGAGACTTTAAATATCCATTAGCTCGATCGACACTCACGATAACTCTTTTATATGGATAGGATCATAGGATAGAGCAAATAACAAACCAAACTCTCGCAGAGTTTTTATGTTCCGTTCATGACTGCCACCTGATAAGCGTTGGAGATCACTAAAATGTAAGATTGCTATTGGACCACCTTGAAATAATTGGTATTAATTAAAAAATACATGTATTTTTCAATGCATATAAATCAATTTTAAGGTCAATTTCAGTATTTCTTTTCGATGTTTATAAGATAAGAGTATCTTATCCGTACTCAACATTTTTACTTGTTGGGCAATTCATGTGTAGTTTAGAAGTTAAAGAGGTCCAGAAAGCTACTCCTTTCTTCTACATTAGTTTATAGAAATTCATTTTTGGATTCTTAGAGGCACAAATGCCATAGGGATGACAATTTTTGTCCGATCCGACCCTTCTAAGTTAAACAGGTTTCATGTTCGATTTAGATTATTCAATCTGACTCGTTCGGATTGATTAGCTTCGGGTTGAAATCGAACTAACCGACTCAATTCAGCCCAAAACTCGAATACATTAAATGATACCACGTTGTTTGAGTAAATTGATATTACATTTAAATTTTAAACTAAAAAAGTTTAATCGGCCGGCCTGATTTCACAATGCCAAACTTCCATGGCGTTGTTAAAGACTATATATTATACTTTTATATATATATATATATACT
>JANZXV010000006.1:29260340-29275916 GCA_027576455.1 Erythroxylum roigii
AAAATTAAATTTTAATTACTAAATTTCAATTAATAATAACAAGTAAAACTTTTTTTACCATTTAAGAAAAAGACTAATATGAGTAGGGATGATAATGTGTTGATCCATGGGCTAGCTCTGCTAATTACTTTAATATTAAAAGTATAAAATAACATCTTTTTTTAATAAGAGAAGCTGGGCTATCCAGACCCAAGCTTATTCGATTCCTAACTCTTTTAAACAAAACGAATATAATTGCTTTAAAAGCCGTGAATGAGAGCTTTGTTATCCAAAAGGGTCTTACTTAACTCGAATCTGGATTAGTCGATTGTTCGTATGATTTAACCAAAAAAATAAAATTGAGGTGCTCCTAAGTCAAACCTCATGAACAAATCATACAAGAATTTCCCTTTTTTGTTATTGCAAATTCCATCCAGATATTGAGTGATACATTTAAACTTCTTAATATTAAGGGTAGAAGATATAAACTTCTTACATATTTAAAGAAAATTTTAATAAATTTTAAAATTTTCAAAAAAATTCTTATAATGTTTAGCTTTCTAAAAAAGCATATTATCTTAAATTTCAATTAAAAATAACAAAAAATACGCACAATATGAGTATTAAACTTGACAAATCAAATATCATATATTTAAATCAAATTAAATTTATTTGACTAGTTTAACTTTTGGTTCAATTATTATTATTATTGTTTGTATGCACATTAAATAAATTGATAATGCAATTTTAATTTTGATTGCAGATTGAACTCCCGCCCAAAACCAACGGGCTCGGCCCACAAATGGCCCGAAACCTATTATCGGTGAGGAGGGTAAATTGGTCATTTGACCACTCTCTAAGACCCTAGCGGATAACTAAAAATATAAGCCGAAACCGGAGAGCCGAAGATCCCTCCCTCCATCGACAGAGCTAAAATGGGTATGAAAGCTTTCATCTTTACTTTGATTTTTCTCATTTATAGAGTTCATGTTGCATTACACCATTTAAACCGCACTCTGTGATGTGAGTTTGGTACTGGGTGTGTTTTAAAGTTATAAGACCAAGGACAATTCTGTTAGAAATGCGAATTCTTGATAATGCGGTTTTAGTGTGTTTTTTTTTTTCACTAGCTGTTTTGATTGGTGAAGTAGATTGAATTTGATGAGAATTTTGTGACCAGTTGAAAGATGGGCAACCCATTCTTTTAATTTTAAGAGATCTCGTTGTTGTTTTGAAATTATCAGGGGCATACAAGTACGTATCGGAGCTATGGAGGAAGAAACAATCAGATGTTATGAGGTTTCTGCAGAGGGTGAGGTGCTGGGAGTATCGCCAGCATCCTTCAATTGTTCGGGTCACTCGTCCCACTCGCCCTGACAAGGCTCGCAGATTGGGGTACAAGGCTAAGCAGGTTTGTCTAGGACTTGATTACAATGTTGTCTGTGTACTATTTGTGTTATGTTTTGTGAAGTGCAGCGACATTATTCTTATAGGGTTACGTTGTATATCGTGTACGTGTGAGACGTGGTGGAAGAAAGAGGCCTGTTCCAAAGGGTATTGTGTATGGCAAACCCACCAATCAGGGTGTCACTCAGCTCAAGTTCCAACGGAGCAAGCGCTCTGTTGCTGAGGAACGTGCTGGTCGTAAGCTTGGTGGCCTTAAGGTTCTCAACTCTTACTGGATCAATGAGGTAATGTTGTAATAACATGGCAGAACAATCTGTTGAATGTCCATTGTTGCCTATGTCATGTAAATTAGGATGGGGATTTTTGCCATAGTTTTTGCTTTTAACTTAAAATTTATGTATGTTGATGTGCCTGATCGAGATTTGATCTATGTAGGATTCGACATACAAATACTTTGAGGTAATTCTGGTTGATGCTGCCCACAATGCAATCCGCAATGACCCAAGAATCAATTGGATCTGCAATCCTGTCCATAAACATCGGGAGCTTCGTGGACTTACATCTGCTGGTAAGAAGTACAGAGGACTCCACGGGAAGGGGCACCTGTACCACAAGGCAAGGCCGTCAAGAAGGGCAACATGGAAGAGGAACAACACACTTTCTCTCCGCCGGTATCGTTAAGCTCTGTTTCTGTCAATCGGTGTGTTTGTCATCCTGGTTTTGTTTTCTATATTGTAGGATCGATCGCCTGTAGACATTTGGGCCTTTTTGGTTTTAAAATGTATTCATATATGATGAAACAAATTGAGTTGTTTATGTACTGGAATTTATTCGATATTTTTACCCCATTATCCTCTTTGAAATGTTTACAATATTCCTTACAATGTTGAGTGACTGTACTGTTTCTTTTTGAGCCTGATATTGATTGAATTCATTCTTGAGTACCTGATTACCCGACTTTGCTGATTTTTGCAATCACAAATGAATGATATATGAAAATTTTCTCAAGTAATTTTCAAAACTGTCATATTGGTATGTCGAGAAGAGAACAAATCCAAAGTAGAACAAGAATAGTTTATCATACTCAACTTGGGATCTGCTTCTCTTTACCTTGTATACTTTTTAGATTCATGTTAGGCATATCCTGCACTGTTCTTGAAAACTTTTCTGACTATTGCCCCGCCTTCAACAAGATTTGTCAGGATTCTGAGCTGAATTGTTTTGTATCATCCATAACTTCATTAAACAAAGAAACTGGACCTTTAATGGGATTGGAACATTTCAATGCTCAAACTGCTTGAGGCCTACCCCATAACCCTATTCTTTTCTCCTGCAAACTCGTGCAGACCTTCAAGGTGTGTAGATTCTACAGTTTGCACTTTTAGCAGAAAAAGTAGTGAACATTTAAGCAGCCATAATGACCATTATGAAGGTCATACTTAATGGCCCCATTCTTGTTGTAAAAAAAGTAAACAAGTTCATCATTGATCTCTCCTGTCAAAATTTAAAATTTAATGACAATACTAACTTAAGAGAAGTAAGAAAGGAAAGGTTCAGTTTGGTCTAAATTCTACAGTAGCAGAAACAAGAACAAAGAACAAAGCTGATGATTCAAAGGAGACCCAACTACTCTTATTGTTACTAAAAAGAGAAGCACTTGGTAATTATAAGCTTTGAAAGCTTGGTAAAAAGTAAGGTGTAAAGGGAAAGGTAACAGTTTGGAGCTTATGATTTAGATACAGGCTAGGGGATTATTGGAGTTTAGACAAGGATCCAACAAACACAGAAATGGTGTTTTTGTTTTAGCTTAGTGTAAGAGGTTGAGTTCCTAGTGGAATACAACCTCAGAGTTTGGATACCATTTGGATGTTGATTAGTTAAGTAACATCCTGGAAAAGGTTTTAGAACAAAAGGGTGAGTATATAAAGATAATGGGTTCATTATATATTTAAAAAAAATCAAAATTCACTTAATTTTATAACTATAATTAAAATGATAATTAAAATTTCATATTCAAACTTTCAATTTTTTTCAAATATAACTTAATGTTAACATCTCAGTTAACGTTACTGAGACGATAGCTTTTTCTTTATCACCGTTAATTTCTTTATTTTCTTTCATCTCTATAAACATAAGAAAAATCCGAATGAAGCATCCAACGTTCATAAGAGCTATTTTTTCACACCCACCTTTTCTTTGAAAATATCACAATCATGCACAAAGATAAAAACAGTTTTTTCTTTCTTTTTTTCTGCAAAAATGTAAATTCTCATATACCCTTCTTCTTCATCTTTGGTTCTTAACCCTTACTTTCCATATCTATTCACTTTGGAAGGTCTAAATCATTTGGGATGTCTAATTCTCTTTTTTCCTTTTCTCATATTGTCTGTTCTTAGCTTCTCGCAATCTACGTTTAAAAACAAGTGGGATTAATGATGATCATGGGACCCTTCATTGAAACCAGCTTTTGTTTCTTTGCTTCAAATGTGTGATTCTTGTTCACATGTAACCAAAAAGCTTGTTAAATTTTGCAGGTGTTAATCATTCAAACAAAATGACATCTAATCGATACTTTTCCAGTACGTAATTGTATTAGATCACAAAATGAAATCTGCTAACAACCGTTGAAGATCATCTTAGTAGAATATATAAAAAGTAAGGCTAGTTGATTTGTTAAGTGTACCTTTTAAGTCTTTTGGACTATAAGATGTGACTCACATGCTCTATATCACTCACCTTCAAACCCTAATCATTTTGTTCTCCACTAACAAGGATTAGATATATGCCATAATGGGAATTGAAAAATGCAAGAAAAAAGAAAACAAAGTGTGACTGTGAAGTCTAACATGAACCCTTTTATGTCTTGCATCCAATCTTCTTTTAACTTTAATATTCTATTGTTTCAATCTACTGTTTTTGTGGGGTTTGTTCAAGTCCTCAGTCACTCATTCACTAATGTTGTAAATCTCTTCTCTTTTTTTTTTTTTTTTTTGTAAATTTATATTCATTTTTTAAAAAAATAAACTAATAACTATACATACTAATTGATAGATCGTATATTTCGAATAAATCATTCAGTTACTCGTATCGGGTTCAAATCAAATAATATTAAAAAGAACATTAATTTTTGTTACTTAACTAATTTGTACTTCAAATACTTCAGTGAGTCATAAATAAGGATGATAATGAGTTAGGTTGAATTGAGTTCATCGTTAATTCGATCTGACATTTTTTATGTGTAATTAATCAAAATAACGTCATTTCACTCTTAAGTTTCTTAAATTTATATATTAAAATAATGTCATTTTGATTAATTACGATGTCATTTTAATGAAAGGGTTCAAATTATTTGTTCTGTTTTGAGCTAGTTTTCAAACTCAAATCTAACCTAAAGTCCAATCAGTTATAATTAATTAATCTCGTTGAATTCAAGCTGGATCGGATTTTAATTGCTTAACCCTAATGATAGCTTTTACCAACTTCCTATGACATTATATTGGATCACTCTTTGTCACGACATTGTTTTTGTGCAATTAATCAAAATAACGTTGTTTTACTCTTAAATTTTTTAAATTTATATATTAAAATAACATCATTTTAATCAATTACATCATACTGATGTCATTTTAATGAAAGAATTCAAATTGCTCGTTTTGTTTTGAGCTAGTTTTCAAACCCAAATCTAGCCTAGAGTCTAATCAATTATAATTAGTTAATCTCGTTGACTTCAGGCTGGATCGGACTTTAATTGCTTAACCCTAATGGTAGCTTTTTGTAACTTTCTACTATCACTCTTTGTCATGACAATGTTTTCGTGCAATTAATCAAAATAATATCATTATACTCTTAAATTTCTTAAATTTATATATTAAAATAATGTTATTTTGATGAATTATATCATCGCGATATCATTTTAATGAAATGGTTCAAATTGTTTGTTTTGTTTTTAGCTAGTTTTCAAACTCAAATCTAACGTAAAGTCCAAGCAATTATTATTAGTAATCTCGTTAATTGCCAACCCTAATGGTAGCTTTTTGCAACATTCTATGACATCATATTGGATCACTCTTTGTCTGTGTCATGAAGCTTGTTTACAGCATTGTCAGCTGCCAAATGGTTTCTTCTGCATTATCTGTGGACACATTATTAGAAGCTAAAAAGAGGAACAGGATCGGCTGTGAATGTGTGGATGTCACGCAACTCGGCAACAGTACTTGGTTATTACAAGTACGTAGCTCTTATATTTCAGACCTAACCAGACCAACCTTTCAAGTTCGTACGCTAGCTAGACTTCAGGCTCAGACTGCAACACTTGGAACATGGCTGTTGCTTCATGGCATCTGTCAAACAAAGATGTAACAAAAGGGTCACCTATCGGCTGTGGATTAACCCCACTCACGTGCCTTTGATTTTGGACGGTAGCTTCTTGTGGGTCGAGATATCATCTTTGTTATTAAGTCTCTAACCTTAGAGAATAATATTCATTTCGTGACAGTAATATTTGTTCGATCCGAATCAAAGTCAATGTAATTAGTTCTAATTGATTATGTTCAGATTAATTTTTAATTTTTGACTTCAAATTTAAATTAAATAAACTAAAAATTATTTAAATTTAATTTGAATCTAATCAAATTTCAAGTTAGGCTTAAGTCCGAACATAAATTTTCATATTAGACTCGAAGTTAGCCTAATCTAGTGTCATATTGTTAGAATGTCCCATATTGAGTAAACATGAAAATGTTAAAGAGTTTAGAAGTGATAAAGATCAACTATCTAAATGACTAGTTCTAGTCATTTTGGTAATAATTGACTCAAGCCCAATTCTTGTTAATAGACTCTACATTCTACCCATATTAAAAAATATAATATGGTATCAGAGTAGGTTTGATAATAATTATTAGTTTTTCAGTTGTCCGTTTGGATGTCCAGTCCTAGTGACCCTTGTCTAGTTACCACTGCATTTATTTCAAATGACAACTGGATGTCCAGTCCTAGTTGTACCTAAGGGGAGAGTATTAGAGTTTTTCATATTGACTAAACATGAAAATGTTAAAAGGTTTATAAATCGTAATGATCAACTATCAAAATAACTAGTTCTAGTCATTTTGACAATAGTTGACTTAAGCTCAATTCTTGTTAATGGTCTATACTCTACCCATATTAAAAATTTTAATTTATATTTTAGAATATTCAACACAAAATGGCATAAGAAAAAGTAAAGGAAGAGAGCCTAATATGAATAAAAAATGAAAAAATAAATCAATAAAAAGTTGAAGGAGATAGGTTTGTCTTTAGCACAAAAGAAGAAGGACAAAACCGTAAAAAAAAGGGAAATCTCAGCGTGAAATCCAAAGGGCACGCCTTCTCCATCTTCTTCCTTCGTCATCATCACTCTTGTTGGACTATAAGGTGACACCCATCACCATATGATACAAAAGATTTTAAAAAAAATTATATTTTAAATTTATGAGATTCTACTTAAAATTTAAAATTTCAGAAAATGTTCAAAAGTCCAAAAAAATGACGTCGGATTGAATATATGACTCAATTATTTAATTAATTAGTGTAAATATTTCTTAATATTTTTATAATATTTATAGTTTATAATAATTTAACTTTAAATAATATAAAATTTTGGTTATCAAATTTCTATCCATAATATAATTTCTAATTCAAAATATAATGTTTTATTATTTACGTATTAATTCAATTAAAGAGTACAAAATTTTATTAAATACTAGAAATTTGCATTTGGTAGAATATTTAAATTTATAAAACAAGAAGATTAAGGTTTAAAAGGTTCAACAAATATTAAACCGTCGTGTCAAGAACTTCACATTAAACAAGTGTGAGTGCATTCAACTATTTATAATAATGTGCAAACCTTCCCTCTCAAGCTAGCTTTTGAGAGTGAGTTAATCATTTTAATGTGATATCAGAACCCGTTTATCTTGATGGTTTAAGGCGGTGTCTATTCTATCCCTTTGGTCAATATACCTAATAGATATCCAACTCTGTTTTGAGCTGAGAGGGGTGTGTCAAGAATCTCACATTGAACAAACATGAGTGCATTCAGCCATTTATAATAGTGTGCAAACTTCCCCTCTCAAGTTATCTTTTAAGTTTTAAGGATGAGTTGGGCTTAAAACACGTTATAAAATAGGTTAAAGATTAAATAATATCGAAGAATTTAAAAAATATTTGAAAGAGAATGATAGATGAAAATTATTTAGTTGTTTAATTAATAAACTGATCATTTTTAATAACAAAAATAATTAAACTAAATCAGTCTATCGAATAAAAAAGTTACCGATTCAAAACTTTCACTATTAAACCAATCGATTCGGTTCGGTATTTAAAACATTCCACTGGACTCATCCGTTATAAACAACAGCTGTGTTTTCATATTGCTTCCTTGAACTAACAAGGAAACGCTTTCGGTTTTAATTTTTTAAAAAAAAAGACAAAAATAAACTCTTTTTCGTTTGTTTAATATAAAGTAAGGTTAAAACTATATAAATTCTGTTGCAAAAGAAAGCGGATGAGCTCAGAGACTGAGGGGTCTTTGCTTGTAGTTTTTTAAATACGGAACTGTCCTTATCAAAGATAATCTTTTTTCTGTAACAAAACAATCCTTCCCTCTGCTCTCGTCTTTTTATTTTTTTATTCCTAATAATTCAATTTTAAATATACTTTAAATAAATTATTAAACATGTATAATATTTTTTAATTAATAGTGTTATAGTATTTTTATTTTATGGTAACAAAATTAAATAATATAATTTTTCTAAATATATTAAATTAATTATTTAATAAAATTTT
Organism: Erythroxylum roigii; assembly: GCA_027576455.1. Taxonomy (NCBI): domain Eukaryota; kingdom Viridiplantae; phylum Streptophyta; class Magnoliopsida; order Malpighiales; family Erythroxylaceae; genus Erythroxylum; species Erythroxylum roigii. Next base: position 29,268,549 of record JANZXV010000006.1, read on the forward strand.
ATACCAGTAAAATAAGAGGTTTAAAGTTTAAAGATTTAATCAGTATTATCATCATTATCATTCAGTTGAAATCTTGTTGGTACTTGAGATCTGTAGAGGTTCGATATAATGCAGTCTTATCCTTACTTAATAGAAAGACTATTTTTGACAGACCTACATGTAATACGACATGAAGATATTACAAAAATTATACATGTATGTGCATACATCTTTAATGATTAATTAATAAATTGGTCGATTTTTATTAATAAAAATTGTTAAGATAAAACTGAACTTAAAAATTAAAAACTGAACTAAAAAATTAATCAATTCAAAATTTTTGTAATTGTTGATGCTGGTGTCTTGGTCGCTGGTAGGCTTGACAATCAAACTCAAACCTGACCCAGCCTAACCTAGTCAGGCTTAAAGTTGATGGACTAAGTCTCAAGCCTTATTTTTTAAAAAAAAATTGACCTGAGCTCGGGCTCGGGCCATTTGGGTTCAAAGCCTAAGACTCGACAACTATAACGAAATAACGTCGTTCTCTATTTTTTAATTTTAAGAAATGAAAAACAAATTAGGTCAAACTGAGTAGGAGTCCGACTATCTCGAGCCCACTTGGGTCTATATTTGGGCAAAACTCGGGTTCAACTCGGCCCAACCTGTTATATCCCTATTGAACTACCTCCATTAATGGAATCCATTAGTACATTTTGGGGAAAAAAAGTCTAATATATAACAGAACAATTAGGGAAAAGACGTTGTGTGGAAGTATTCAAATGATTTACACCTTAAGTCAATTTTCTACAATATAAAAAAAAAAAGACTAAAAACATCATATGCCGCGTGAAAATTTGTCATTGTCTTAAGAAAGTGCTTTACACTACATTAATAATAACAAAGTAAAACCCACGTTGTCTGTAGCGGAGTTGCACGGACTCTTTTATTCTTAATCAAGATTTTAAATTTGAGTTTTAAAAATTGAGTCGTTTTAAAAATTCGTGAGAGGGAGCTTTGTCGTTTAAAAAGGGTTATATCCGGCTCGTATTCGGATTAGTCGATTGATTATGTGACATTGGATACTGGTAGCTTAATAAAAAATATAACAAAAGTAAATAGTGATCATCTTGATGTTTTCTTCCGACTCCATCCAAGCAATTATACAATATATTCAATTAATTTTGATAGATTTAAAATGATAAATAAACTATAAAACTAGATTTTGTTTTTAAGATTTTTAAGTTAGTAGGCATATGAATTTTAGATTAATATTAGTATATTCAAATAACTAATTTATCAAGGGTAAAAAAAATCTAAATATCTCTTGTAATTAATTTTTTTTTAATCACTTAAAATTTTAAGATTTCTGAAAATTTTATTATAATTTTAAATTTTACATAAAAAATTATTTTTTTAAATTTAAGTTAAAAATGATAATAAAATATGCACGTAATAAACGTCACATATATACTAATCCAATATTATTTAAACTAATAGTTCAAATATAATTTTAGTCGAGTTTAAGAGCTAAGTTAAATTGTTATATTATTGATATTTAATTATTTTATAATTTATATTATTATCATGTGTATATTTATTATTTTTATTAAAATTTAAAAAGAAAATTTCTAAAAACTAATAATTAAAAATCAATATTTTTAAAAAAAATTCAAATCCCAGCGACAAGTCGTCGACAGTTAATGATCCCAAGGTGAAAAAAGGGCATGACAGAGATGGATCTTATAGTTATAGTTTCTGAGGAATTACTATTCTCTTTCTGGTACTATTCCTATGTAGGCAAACTATTTAGGAATCTAAAGGATGATGAAACGATCATAATTCACAAATGAAAGTGGTTTACGTAAGTTAAAATCTATAAGAATGGTTATGGAACTAAGCATCTCAATTACAAGCTTTGTCCAATGATTAAACTGAGGTAAAAAAATGGTAATGGTGGTCCAGGAGCCTAGTCCCTTTCAGGTTCACCTGGAAACTCTATGATGGTGAATGTTTGGAGATGAATATAAAGAAATAGACACAACTTTCTTGGATCCTGTGAGAGACCATTGTCACACTGTTACTTGAAATCAAGTTTCTGAACAAAAAAAGAAAGAATTTTGGTAGGCAAAGGAAAAAAAAGAGAGACAAGGAATAATGGAAAGTGGAACAAAAAGAAGGGCAAAGAAAACCAAGAAACCAAAAGTATGTGGGAGAGAGCAGACAAATGAGAAATACTGATAAAGAGCAAGTTCTGATGATGGAGGTAGAGAGTATCTGTAGTTTCCTTCTCCAGGGAAACACTCTCTGAGGTCAGAAATCAGAATAAAAAAAGCATCGTCTGACTTCCCTGACCAAAATCTCAGAATCCCACCAAACATGAAACATCATTTTCTCTTCACATGCTACTTATTCTTCTTCTTCTTCTTCTTCTGTAGACCTCTATTTGTTTTTTCTGATAAAGCTCTGCCTCTGCAACTCCGTGCTCTCCTTTCTCTGAAATTGTCATTGCAAGACCCACATGGCACATTCCAGAATTGGGACCCTACTACTAGCTTCTCCAAGAGTGATTCACAGGAACCAATTTGGTGTTCATGGTCTGGTGTCAAATGCAACCCCAAAACAGCTCAGGTCACATCACTCGATCTCTCACAGAGAAATCTTTCAGGTGTTATTCCTGCAGAAATCCGGGACTTGAAGAGCTTAATCCACTTGAATTTAAGCAGAAACGCGTTTGATGGTCAATTTCCACAAACCATTTTTGAACTAACCGACATTAGGACTCTTGATATAAGCCACAACGTCTTCAATTCAACTTTCCCACCGGGGATTTCCAAGCTCAGGTTCCTCAAACACTTCAGTGCTTATAGCAACAGTTTTGTTGGACCACTACCCAAAGATTTGATCTTTCTACGCTTTTTGGAGCAGCTCAACTTAGGGGGGAGTTACTTCGACGGAGAGATTCCGCCGACTTATGGGAAAATCCCAAGATTGAAGTTTCTTTACTTAGCCGGAAATCAACTTGAAGGTCCATTGCCACCACAATTAGGATTCACGAGCCAGCTCGAGCACTTGGAGATTGGATATAACATTATGTTGTCAGGCAGATTACCACAGGAGTTCTCATTGTTGACCAATCTCCAGTACATGGACATCTCAAATTGCAGCCTCTCCGGCGAGCTCCCTCCAGAACTTGGAAACTTAACAAAGCTTGAATCTTTATTGCTATTCACGAACCAGTTAACCGGAGAAATTCCAGTAAGTTTTACCAACTTAAAAGCTCTAAAGAATCTAGATTTGTCAGATAATCGATTATCAGGAACCATTCCAGAGGGTTTCTCGTCATTGACAGAGCTAACCAGATTGAGCTTGATGAGAAATGAATTAACAGGAGAAATACCACAAGGAATCGGTGAGCTTCCAAATATTGAGACACTATCACTGTGGGAGAATTCACTATCAGGAATTCTCCCACAAAAGCTTGGCTCCAATGGGAAATTACAATGGCTAGATGTGTCATCCAACTCGCTTTCAGGTCCAATCCCACAAAACCTTTGCCATGGAAACAAGCTTTTCAAGCTCATACTCTTCTCCAACAACTTCGTCGACAAAATCCCACCTTCACTAGCAAACTGCACCTCACTGACAAGGCTCAGAATCCAAAACAACCGTCTCAATGGCACAATTCCAGGCGGTTTCGGCCTGCTTAAGAGTCTAACCTTTGTGGACATAAGCAAGAACAATCTAACAGGCGCAATCCCTTCAGACCTCGGGAATGCGCCACAACTACAATACCTCAACATCTCGGAGAACTCATTCGACGCCACTCTTCCATCAAACATCTGGAGTGCGCCGAATCTGCAGATTTTCTCAGCCAGTTGGAGCGGAATTGTAGGCGAAGTTCCAGACTTTATAGGTTGCAACAGTGTATACAAGATAGAGAGTTGCAAGGAAATTCTCTCAACGGCAGCATTCCTGGGGACATTGGTCACTGCCAGAAGCTCTTGTCGTTAAATCTGAGGAGCAACTCGCTCACCGGAACAATCCCATGGGAGATATCAACGTTACCGACGATCACCGCCGTTGACCTCTCCCACAACCTCCTCACCGGCACAATTCCCGCCAATTTCGAAAACTGCACCACATTGGAAACCTTCAATGTGTCATACAATCTCTTAACGGGTCCTATCCCAAAATCCGGTTCCATATTCCCAAACTTACACCCGTCATCGTTCTCCGGCAACGACGGCTTATGCGGCGGCGTTTTGACAAAATCATGCGCCGCCGACACTCTGAAGCCCCTAGAGGTCGAACCACGTGAACGACAACAGCCCAAGAAGACGGCCGGGGCAATAGTGTGGATCATGGCGGCGGGGTTCGCCGTCGGACTAGTCGTGCTCGTCGCCGGAACAAAATGTTTCCGGGCAAATCACAGCCGTCGGTTTGCTGACCAGCGCGAGATCGGACCGTGGAAATTAACCGCTTTTCAACGGCTGAACTTTACGGCAGATGATGTGCTGGAGTGCCTGTCAATGACTGATAAGATCATAGGGATGGGGTCCACGGGAACAGTGCACAAGGTCGAGATGCCAGGTGGCGAGATCATAGCGGTGAAGAAGCTGTGGGGCAAGCAAAAGGAGAGCATCAGGCGGAGGAGAGGGGTTTTAGCCGAAGTGGAGGTGTTGGGGAACGTGAGGCACAGGAACATAGTGAGATTGTTAGGGTGTTGCAGCAACAGGGAGTGCACGATGCTGCTTTACGAGTACATGCCCAATGGGAATTTAGATGATTTATTGCATGGGAAAAATAAGGGTGAGAATTTGGTAGCTGATTGGGCTACGAGGTACAAGATTGTACTAGGCGTTGCTCAAGGGATTTGTTATCTTCACCATGACTGTGACCCAGTGATCGTTCACCGTGATCTCAAGCCCAGTAATATATTATTGGACGGTGAGATGGAGGCCAGAGTGGCCGATTTTGGGGTGGCTAAGTTGATCCAAAGTGATGAATCCATGTCTGTCATTGCCGGATCTTATGGTTACATTGCACCAGGTGAGTTCATTTCATCATCATCTTCTTTTCTTTTTAAAGCATTTTTTAATTAATTTTCAGTTTCAATTTTATTCGTTATTTTTATATTTAACTAACCATTTTTGTCTTCATACGAATCTTTCTCTTTTGTAGTTCACCTTTCTTTCAAATCAATGTCCTTTCTCATGTTATATCCAAATCATTAAGGGTTAAAATAGGAATAGCAATTTTTAGTCCTTCGATCTGAATTTAATTATTTTCAATAAGTAGCTTATATAAATCATCCAATTATCCTAAACAAAATAACATCATTTTATTTATAAGAATTAAGGTTCTGTAAATTTGGACACGAACAATCTAGACCTAATCTAATTAAAAAAGTTTATATTTTTAATTTTAAAAAACTTGGCGGGTAACGAGACATCACCATCTCCAGGTTAAATACACTCTTACATGTTTTTTTATTTTTATTTTAGAAGTTATTATATCTATTTATGTTATAAAATTAAAATTTTTATTATAATATTAATGAAATATAATTAAAAGCTGTATAATAATTAAAATATTATAAAATATATACAACAATTGCTAGAGAGAATTAGTTATAAACAATATTTTAAAAATATTAATGATAATTTTTAAAATAAAAATATAAAATTACGTAATAAAGCTCTTATGTAAACTTCTCTCATCTATTTCTCTCTTTTTTTTTCTTCTTTTATTAAAGCAAATGGGATTGGAAGTGATCTTATCCATTCTCAAAGATTGGTGAATCTTACAGTGCCCACTCTACGAAAGAATTTCTTAAGATACTTTCTAATCATTGTGGTTTGACTTTGCTTTCCAATCACTTGTGCTTTCAGCTCAAACCTGACGATGATTGTTGTTGATGTTTTTGTCTTTCTTTACAGAGTATGCTTACACCCTACAAGTCGATGAGAAGAGTGATATTTATAGCTTTGGAGTTGTGTTAATGGAGATCATAAGCGGCAAAAGATCGGTGGAGCCCGAGTTCGGGGATGGCAATAGTGTTGTGGATTGGGTGAGGTCTAAGATTAAGATGAAAGATGGTATAAATAATGTTTTAGATAAGAATGCAGGAGCTTCCGTTGCATTTGTGAAGGAGGAAATGATGCAAATGCTTAGGATTGCTTTGTTGTGTACTAGTCGGAATCCGGCAGACCGGCCGTCCATGAGGGATGTGGTTTTAATGGTGCAAGAAGCTAAGCCGAAGAGAAAATTGTCTGAAAGTTAGAGGTTGTGGAGGTGGTGATCACAGTCTTCTTAGGTTGGGTGTGATATATATGGCAGAAAAGTTATATGGGGGATTTGTTAATATGATCTTTGTAATTTTTTTTCTAAATTTATTTTTTAATGTTATTTTTTTAAAAGGGTGGGTGATTGGTATAGGTTAAGTGGTTTTTTTTTTTTATTTTCAGTGTCATTTTCAAGTGTTCTTGTTCTAATTTTGCTTTGGTGTTACTTTTTTTATCGACACTTTATAAGATGGGAGTGTTGATGAAGTGTAGCGTGGCCCAAAGACTACGGTGGAAACTAATAGTATTGAATACTTAATATTATGCGACGTATGATTACTGACTTCGTTTGTAGGGACAAATAACAAAACACAAAAAATTTTATACATCACAGTGCTCAGTTGCTGACCCAAATTTATTTTTGTTCTTATTCGAGATCACAGGGACATAAATTTTTGTCCCTTTCAAAATTGTAGTACAAGATTTTTTGTCTTATTGTTATTGTTATTATTATTATTATTATTTGTTAACTATTTTACTAATACAAATCATTTGTTTTAAAATAATCAATGAATTACATATTTTTCATCATATTATACTGCAGGGGTACTTTAGTCATTGACACTATTTTTATGTTCTATTAACTGCAACCAAACGCATTTCTGTCCTCGAGACGAACACAGTTTTATCTGTTTTGTCTATCACAACCAAACACTTCACTGTCTCTAATCTTTGATTTGTTCTGTCTCCAACGCTGCGTATGGTTGCTGTCTCCGGCATCAGGAGACGGAACGAAACAAAAATTGGAGATAATGAGGTATTTGATTGTGGTGGACAAAACAGAAAAAACTATATCCGTCTCGACGACAGAAATGTGCTTGGTTGCAGCAGACAGAACGAAAAAAAGTGTGCCAATGACAAAAATGCCCCTGGTCTTTAATATGATTAGAAATATGTAATTCATTGATAATTTTATTACGAATGATTTATATTAGTAAAAAAGTTAACAAATAATAATAATAATAACAATTAAAAATTAATATCGAATAATAATAAGAATAAAAAAATAATAATTATAATGATAATAACAAGATAATTAATTTCG
>JANZXV010000006.1:29287910-29301520 GCA_027576455.1 Erythroxylum roigii
TTTGTCTTCTCATGGTTTGTTTGTTTGTTTCTATTTTATTTTTATTTGTTTGTTTTCGTTTTTTAATTTGATAAAAATCCCTTTGTTTAATTGATTTTGGTTTCTTACGGTTTAAAAAATTACGAAAATCATAAAAAATAATTTTGTTTTTTGTTTATATTTTTATAATCTAATTTACTATCAATTAAATATATATTACTTAAATATTTAATATACTAAGTATTAATAAAATATGAATAATTTAATTTGGTATTATATATTTAATCAATTAAATTTAATTATAAATAAGAAGTTAAGGACAACTTAATTTTAGTCAGTAATTTTATTTAATTAAATATAATTTAATAATATTAGTAAATATAATTAAATTTAAATTATCTTCAAAATATATATATTTCAAATAAATTTTGATTTAATAATTAAAATTTATTGATAATATGTTAAATAATAGATATTTAATGAATTTTATCCTTAACTATATTACCAAATTTTGTGGCAGATAAGATATATTACAAAATAGATGCAAGAAAGTTGCTATATCAAAATTAATGCATGGTTTTCAACTTTCAAGTCATGTGGCCTGAATTTAATGTCCTAAGAAAAGAATCAGACGGTCCAAATTCACTCTGCTCTGTCCTTGTCCTTGGCCTGCATAGTTGTTTTGATTTTTAGTTTCTCTGATCATAGAAAAGGACAGTAATATTTTCTATAGTTTAAATTTTTTTTGAAAACCCTCTTAATTTTATTTATAAGATAAATGCTACGTAAACATCAAGTACTAATAAAATATTATTTATAAGAAAATTTAACTTAATTCTTATATTTGAACTAAAATTATTAAATCTAATTCAAATTAATAATTTATTATAACCACCTTAAATTATTAATTATAATCCTATTCAATTAGTTCCGATCAAGTTTAAGAATTGAGTTAAATTATTACATTAATGACATTTGGTTAATCTAAGTTTTGATATTCATAACCTATATGCCTGTTCGTTATTTTTTAACGAAAATTCAAAAGAAGTTATTAATTTATAAAATTTGATTGATTAATTAATAAATTAATCAGTTTTTAATCACATGAATTATTAAATTAAATCAAACTGAAAAGTTAAAAATCGAACCGAAAGATTAAATAATTTAAGATTTTACGGTTCAATTTTTTAATCATTGATAATTACATTTCATTAGTTTTTTATTTCTATGTTATTTTTGAAAAATTCTATAAATTTGAACAAAATTTTCATAATTTTTATAATATAAAATAAAAACTAAATACACTCGATTTCTTATGATTTGATTTTTCATTTCAATATTTTTAAAAGTTAATTCTCATATTTTATTAATTTTTATTTAAAATGATGTAATATTAAATTGTTAATTTTTAATTGTAATATTTTTTAAGAAAAATAGACAAAAAACTAACATCATTGACACTTAAATGAACAAAGAAAAGTCTATTTTATAATTTTTAAAATATTTTATAATATTATATATTATAATTTTTAAAATATTGACACTTAAATGAACAAAGAAAAAGTCTATTTTAGAGATTTTCCACTGTAATTAACTTAAGAATTACAATTATAATTATGTAAATAAAACATATTTCACTTTAGAAGTACTTTCCATTAAACTGCAATGCAACGGAGTCTGAACTGGTCTCCATGTCCAGAAGACGAGACACACTTCGCATGGTTGGCCTAGACTGAGGATCTTCACTCACACAAGAGACAGCAACATTTAGTATAATGGTTATCTGATCAACGACCTTCATATCTGTTGGAGGTGAGAGACGTTTGTCCAAAACATCCTCTAAGGAGATCCTTTGATCAGCAGATGATTGTAGATAAGATACCAATTCACCTGGATGTTTCCCCATCAGAATCTCCATTGCCAAAACTCCGAAGCTGTAGACTTCTGACTCCTCTGTCGCCTCCATTTTGTAAGCAAGCTCTACAGAAGTAACATGCATGGATGTTAAAAGGGTGGATCATGGAGGACCATAACTGAAAATCGTGCATTTAGAGTGTATATACCTGGAGCTAGATAACCGTAAGTGCCAGCAATTGTTGTTCAGTTGGAAGAATCGGGCTTCAGGAACCTGGCAGTGCCAAAATCTGAAACATGAGCTTCAAGTTCAGAGTTTAGGAGAACGTTCTTGCTTGATATGTCGCGATGAATTATAGGTGGAAAACAGTCGTGATGCATATACGATAAAGCATTGGCTATGCTTTGGATTGCATTAATTCTCTTTTCCCATTGCAATTCCTTGGCTCCTGTGTCACTGCTCAAGATAGAAGACAAGCTTCCTCTTTCCATGAGCTCATAAACCAGAAACGTGTGACTTCCCTGAGAGCAAAAACCATAAAACTTGACTATGTTTCGATGTCGCAATGTTGTTAAAGCTGCGACCTCTTGACTGAAACTCTTAGCCATGTCCATCTCCGATTCTGTGTCTGAAAATTTCAGCTTCTTCGCAGCCAATGGTTGAACACCTGGAATTTCAATTTTGTAAACTTTTGCACTTGCTCCCTCGCCGATGCAGTGCATGTCGTCGAAGTCGTTCGTGGCTTCGATGATGTCTCTGTACACAAGTTTCCCGTCAAAATGACAAACTGAGAATGGATTTTCCCGTTTTGATTTATCTTCGTTTCTTGATGAACTTCCGAACAACTTTTGTTGACGGAGAAATGCAAGAACCCCAACGATTGTGATAGAAAACAACAGAGCACTTGTTATTGCAGCAACCATAACAAAAACTTTACTTTTCTTTCTCCGACCACCCTTCACGGTGGTTGCCGCATCGCAGGGCCTCAAACCTTGTACTTCACCGCATAAGTCCTTGTTGTTGGTGTAAACACTTGGATCAGCGGAACGAAATACATTACTATCAGGAAGTGAACCAACCAAACTATTGTATGAAAAGTTTATGGAAACCAGGCTCAACATATCTGTAAACGAAGGAGGGATCGAACCTGAAAGATTGTTATGGGACATGTTCAAGCATTCTAAGGCTTTGAGCTTCGCAAACTGAGTAGGCACTTCTCCAGTTAACTGATTATAGCTCAAATCTAATAGATCTTGTAATCCTATAAGATTGCCAATTTGATACGGGATTGTGCCATTCAACTGGTTCTTGCTCAAGTTCAAAAGCTGAAGCCTGGAGCACTCGCCTATTTCGGGCGGAATTGGTCCTCTTAACAAGTTCGTGGAAAGTTCTAAAGTCATCAAGTTTGATAGTTCTCCAATTCCTGCTGGTACCTGACCTGAAAGCTGATTGGCTTCCAGACTCAGGAAAAACAGCTTGGATAATTTGCCAAGCTCTGACGGTATGCCTCCGGAGATCTGATTGAAAGAAAGGTCAAGTTGATGCAGTTGGTTCAACTCAACAATATTGTCAGGGATTTTGCCCTGAAGCATGTTTCCTGCGATTTTCAGAACCTGTAAGTTCTGACACTCCCCCCATTTTTGCGTCAGCTTACCTCTCAACTTGTTGAAGCTCAAGTCGATGTAAGTGAGATTGGGATATGCTCCAAAATCTTGGTCCAATGTTCCTGTCAGGTGGTTGTACTCAAGCCTAACTCTGAATAGGGTACGACAGTTTTTCAAACTTACAGGAATTGGACCGGAGAAATTGTTCAAAGCAGCACTGAAGTTTACCAGCTTTCCACCTTGACAAACTTGTGGCGGCAAATTCCCTGTGAGGTTATTCACAGCGAGGTGTAAAACGGTTAGGGAAGAAAGATTGCCCAATCCTGCCGGCACCGTACCGGAGAATTTGTTCATCAACAAGTTCAATTCTGTCAACTTTCTCAAACTGCATAAACTCGGCGGGATGGTACCGGAAAGTTGATTTTTTGGTAGTGTCAGAATCCTTAACTCGCTCAAGTTACCCAAAGAAGCAGGCAAAGGACCATTAAAATAGTTGGTAGTAAGATCTAGAATAGACAGATTCTTCAAGTTTCCAATCTCCTCAGGAATTCGGCCTCCAAGACCGGTTGATTGAAGGAGTAAATGCTGGAGGCTAACTAGGCCAGTTCTGGTAGAGCCTGACCCATCAGGGAATAGACGAGGGTCTAGTATGCCAGTTAACTTGTTCCTAGAAACATCAAGCTCATAAACAAGAGTAAGGTTGGCAAGAGTAAGAGGTAAGGTGCCATGAAAAGAGTTTGTGGAAAGATCAAGGAATTGGAGCTTGGAAAGAACGCCAATGTTCGAAGGAATTATGCCTGTAAGATTATTGTATTTAAGATCGAGTCGAAGCAGGTTTGGGAAGGAAGAGATATCCAAGTCCTGGAGTGTACCTCTCAGGCCTGTGTAAGCCAGGTTTATTACAGTTACACTCCCTGCATCGTTGCATGTAATTCCTCGCCATTTGCATGGACTTGTAACGTTAGAATTGGAGCTTGGAGAGACCCATGAACGAAGAATCTCCTGGTCTCCGATGCTACTTTTCCATTTCAGGAGGGCTTCAGCTTCTGAGTTGAAACCTGAGGTTGGTTTATGAAAATATACTGATAATAGCAGGGAAGCAAGCAAGATAACTTCCCGAGAAACTTGGTTTCCTCGGTTCGCCATTGTTGATAAGTGAAAGTTTAAGAGATACTTGGGTTTAATCCCCTATCAAGCATCTCTTAAACCAACACTCACACCAAGTTGTAGCTCCGTATACAGTGTAGTCACTGACTGGATTACGTGTGGACCAATTCAACAAGTAGCATATGGCTCGAGTAAGTCAGAAGTCATGAACTTGGAGACAAGTTCAGGTGGGCCTGTGCATGGAAATGGAGGCTTGGGTCGATTTTCAAGGGACATCCTAAGATTTGGCATTCCCCCTGAATATTTTTGTAAATTTAAATTATTATTTTGTTAAATAATTTATATAAGATGGAAAAATTCAAACATTTATGGAGCAAGTGGGAAGAGCACCAAAAGTCTTTGCCATGACTTGAGGGTTGTGATCAATGTGATTTATTTCGTTTGTGGATTGACTGATGGATTTAATCCGAGTTTTCATCATGACTTGAGGATTGTGTTCAACTCTCATTGTCAATGATTTCGTCTGTGGATTGTGATTGATGGATTGATTTCAATTCTTCAAGTTCAAATTTCATTGGCTGTGCTCGAGGTAAAAACTTGAATGTTGATTTTCAACTCATTTTCACTTTAGAAGCGTCGCTATCCACAAGACTTTTACTGATAAACGTTGGATTAACAATATACTATATAAATAACCCAAAATCATAGGCTTCTTTGAATTTGATAATGATCTGATGATCCAAAATCATAGGCTTCTTTGAATTTGATAATGATATGATGATCCAAAATCTCTAAAACTTGGAAACTGTTTGGCTTCCCACTCAAGTTCAGTGAAATGATGTACAGGTCATATCTTAGCTTTTTGGTTTCTTCTTTTTTATCATACAAGGTCAAGCAGATTCGAGAAGTACACAACTTTGTGCAATTTACTGTGGAAACAGACCAAATGTTAGAGACTTTTATATAATTAACAATATATTATCAAACAAGTACATAAGTTTACATCGGTTCACATCATCTACTAATCAGCTTCAGTTACCTAGAAGTACAGTTAAAGTCTTAAAAAACTCGTTCCAGAAGCTTTCAAGAAAACTGCAGAGATGACACAAGAACATACTTTCAGTTGTTTTTCTTTTTAATTTGAAAAATAAATTATTAAATATATATAGTAATTCATAAACAAGTTTCAATATTGCCATATCGGAGTGGAACAACAAACAAGAACTTCAAGATGCATCAAGAGAACCTGATCATACATAAGATGTTACTTGTTCTGTTTAGCAGCTACAGTCCTTTGAACTGTTGAAACTCCGTCAACAAATTTTGTCCGGAAAAGTACGTTGGCGTTGCTGAACATGCCTTCTTTCAGAGAAACCACAATAAACTACAACAAACATTGAACAGAGAAGTTTTCAGACAAACAAAACCAGTTACGCGAGCTTAAAAATAGAGGAAACCTTGTTAAAGAGAACTTGTGATTCCCTATTGTCATTAAGATATTATCTATACTTCTTATCCCATTTTTCATTCAATATAAAAAGAAAATGAGAGGACCTGGGAGTGTGGGAAGTGAGCTTTGATCATTCTCCCTATGTTCTGGGTGTGACTTAAATCAAGAGCAGCATCAACCTGTCAAAACCACATCAACGATTAATCAATTGCATTTAGAACCAGAAAAGTTTTGCATGCATAAGAATACCCCGGTTATGCTAGTGCGCTTCAAATGATTTCATGACAGGATAAGATCATCTGTTCCACTTATTCCTACTTTGTTTCAATTCATCTCATCCACACATGTATATAGTTTTACTGTTCCTACTCATGGATGAGATAAGTTAGAACAGAATAGGAATAGAAAAATTGGAACAGGAGATTTCAAGAGATTTCATGATGCCCTTTGAAGGAAGTACAGAGATTTGTAGAATTCATGCGAATGTGTCAGTTCCCCATAATAAACGTGGAATTACACAACAATGATTATGGTTCTATGCATAAAAATGATTAAGGGTTCATTCCAAGACGAAGAGAAAGACAAATAGGGTTGTAAAATATACCTCATCAAGAATGTAAAGGGGAGCTGGCTTGAAGAGAAGGAGGGCCAAGATTAGAGAGAGGGCCAGCAAGGACCTTTGGCCACCACTTAGTTCTGACAGCGACTGTTTCCAAACACTACCAAATGCAACACGAACCTCAAGCCCATCAAGGAAACTGCAGCCTTCAGGAGGTTCTAGTTTTGCCATGGTTCCAGGTAATAGGGTAGAAAAGATGGATCCAAAGTCACTGAAGAAGGGGACATGTTAGGATACAAATGTGAATATAACTTTTGGCAAAGCCAAGAATGAGATCATCCATCACTTACACTAAGATCTTCACTAATTAGGAAACAAACAACTATATGTGCAGAACAGAGAGATGGCAGTTGTGAAAGGAGAAGAAAAGCAGAAACTCACTTGTTTACTTTAACCCAAGTAACTTTGAGGGTTTCTTTCTTCTTCTCATCTAGCTCTTCAATCACCATCTTGATTTTAGACTTATCATTCTACATTAAGAGGTTATCAGCATGGCATAAGTATCAAAGCGGAGATACAACAATGTATGAACATATCAGGCTTTTAACGACCTCAATGATGTTTTTCCTGGAAATCAAATCATTGTACTCATCTTCAGCTTTCTCAAACATTGCCATTACTTTCTTGTTCACCCTTTTCTCAAGACTGCCGTGAACATAGAAACAAAACAGAAAAGAGAAAACAAAAGTTCAGTCAGTTCTCAAGGCTGCAAGGTTTATAGTATAAAAGCAACTGCTGTTAATACAGTATTAGGACAAATAGCAACATGAGAACTATAGCATTTGAAAATTTCTTATTCTCACACCCTGATTGCTCAGCTTGTAGCTTCTCAAGCTCCCCCCTGGCTTTAAAAGCATCACGGGACGTAAAATCATAGTCTGTACCACTTCTGCCAAAAAGCTGTTTCTCAGAAGCAATCCACGGATGCTTCTCGATTAATTTCTCTACCTTCATAGAGCAATCTTTCTGCTCCATTTCCATTCTTTTCACCTATTAAAATGTAATTGCTTCAGCGACTCAAGGTGGGAAATATGTGTATGTACTCCATCAGAAAGATTACCTCATTTTCCAACTATTACCTCATTTTCCAACTTTTTCTTCTCCAGCTTCAACTCACTAAGCTTGTTTTGGAGTGTTTTCTGCTCTTTGAGAATGCCACTTATCTGTGTATCACAATTCTTCATCTTTTGACGAATCAAATTCAATTCAGACTGGGCTTGTTCATGATTCTTACGAGTGGAAGCAACCTGCAAGACGGGTTATGTTGCAATTATTTGAGACCATGAACTTGCAAATACAAATATCTAAGTTTACCTTGACTTTTTGCTCTTCTAATTCTGCATTGAGGGAGCCAATGTGTTTACTTAAAGATTCTTGCTGACTCTCCAAAGACGCAAGCTCCTTTTTAACTTCTTCCTGTTCCATAATTAGTCTCTCTCTTTCATTCTCGTGCCTCTACAAACCAGTGAAACATGCCCAGGGCATTAGAGACCCGTTGAGGAATTAAATCAAAATTTCAGAAACAAATCTAGTTCTTCCTGAATTTGTCAAACAAAAGAGTATCCTTTCATTTCTGGAATGTCTCGATCAATGTCCAACAAATTTCTAAAAAATGAGAAGGATAATCGGATAGCTACCTTGACGTCCTTTGAAGCTGACTGCATTTCAGCCTTGATGACCTTGATTTTCTTTTCCAAGTCTTTGAGCCTGTTCGTACGACTACTGTCATGCTCTTTTATTGATTTTTCAAGCCTTTTAACCTCACCAAGGGACTTATCATACACAGCTTGCTTTTCTTTGGCTGCAACTTTTGCTTCTTCAAGTTCTTGCTCAATCTTCTTTACTAATTCACCAAGCTGGACACCGCCCCCACCCCAAAATAAAAAGGAGAGAGAAAGAAAGTGAGAAAATGTGAAAGGAGTGTGAGTGTATATCACTGCACAAGGCCAAAACTTGAAGCAATATTATTGCAGAAAAAAGGATGGGCTTTTTAAGAGTAGAGCAGAGACGCTTTAAAACCTTATGATGCTCATTTTGCTCGATCCTTCCCTGAAATAAAGAGAGGTCATATGATTTAAGCTCCAACTGTTTTTTAAGGTCCATGAACTTCTTGTGAACAGGCATGAGCTCTTTTATCTGCAATTTTGAAAGGGAAAATCAGAGTAGCAAAACTAAGAAGGGAGTATGTCTATTCACCAATAAAGAAGGCAAACACTCATAATTAACAATGCGAGAATGTACATTAACGCATGATTCATATACCGATAACAAAACTCTTTGTGAGATACAAGTTTCCTTAATGTGCAGGTGAAATAGATAAAGCATCTCTCACCTGTGCGTCGATTTCAGACAACCTTCTCTGATGTAGCAGAAGATTTGATTCAGCCTCGGCCAATTTATGAAGCTGCCTCAAAAGATCACCACCACCCCTGAAATAATTATATTTCCTTAATACTATATGTTTCACTAACAAAATTACATATTAGAAACTCCAGAGAAATTGTTTTACTTCTTTTTTCTTTCATGGGTTGCAAAAATAGGTGGGGACTGGAGGTAAAAATCCACATGGGTAGCTGAAGAAGCAACTTACTTGCGGCTTCCACCAGTCAACAGACCGCTCGGTTGGAATACATCACCTTCAAGGGTGACACTTGGAGTACGAATTTCTCGATTAAAAGCAACCTATGGAACATTCAATGAGTTGCTCACTGTATATATGACAAATATAAGAGCATCACTACGTGGGATACCTCCTTTGCAGCATCTACGGATTTGCAAATGAAAGTTGAACCAAAAACATATTCAATTGCACTCTGCATAGCAAAATAAACAAGAGATAAGAACATAATAATAGAGACTAAGCATGATATAAAGCTCTAACAAAACAGATATATTCAAACAGCAAGCAACATTGCCCATGTACAGGAAGATACTTTACACATCTTGTTGCAGAAACTTAAGGTAACACCAACAAACTACAAATTTATACACAATGGGACGGTGATTGAGACAACTATGAAGGGGCCTGGGGCAACATACCTTTAGTTCCTCATCATAACCAACCAAAGAAAGTGCCACTTCTGCATTCCCCTTGCCAACCTAATTATATCGTTTCAAAATCAACAAAAATGCAGGCTACCTGGCATCAAACCAAAGTAAAAGGATGACAACAATTACTGACCAGTCTAGCTGCAGCCTGCCTAACTTTTGGGGGTAGTATATGTGATTGAATTTTGTTCAAAGGTATAATTGTCACTCTCCTTTGTAGATTTCCATTTTGAAGGAGTTGCTTTCCAGTATTTTCAGTGTCTACAACAACATTATACAATTTCCCGCCAGCAGTGACCTACAAATTTATTAAAATTTGAAAAGGTTTTCATTAATCAAACAAGCTTTTCATCATTACAGGAAAAGTTACACTTTGCTTACCTCTAATGCAGTCATCGTCGCACTATCCTTTACTCTAATAAGTTTTGCCACCACGCCCTTTACTTTTGACCTATCAAAGTTCTTCACAGGATCACGATAGTTGAACTGAACATTTGAGAATTGGACTGAAAGATCACGTATTTGATCTTTTAATTTCTGCACTTGCTCCAACTCAGTTGAACGATCCTGAAAAAGGTATTGGAATTGAAGGTAAATATACAACCATATGGGTCCAAACACAATATATAACAACTAAAAACCATCTGATTTTTCTCCTCTGATGTTCTCCAAAAAGAACATCTGAATGTTTGGTCAGCACAAAAATTTTAAAGGACGTGAACCTTTTGTAGAGCTTCCATTTCACCGTCCTTATATGAAAGAGATTCTAAAGCCACTTTAACATTATCCACGTCCTTCCTTCTATCATTTAATTCCTGTTCTGCAGAAACTGCCTCTTCACGCTTTGACAATAATTGATGCTTTTTCTCTTTCAACTCTTTTTCAGAATGGTTAATTTTTGTCCTCAGCTGCTTCAATTCTGTTTCAGCATTCCCAACTGCAATTTTAGCTTCACCTAATTGATCTTCAAGGCACTTCTCTTCATTTCCACTGCTTTTCCCAGCTAGTACACCCTATCCACGTCAACATGGACTTGCTCATAACAAATCCAGGAGAATTTAAGATGAAAACAAAAAGATTGAGGTACTGCTTACTTGGTAATCTTTCTCATTCTCTTCCAAACTCTTAGATAGTTCTTCATATCTATTCTTGAGGTCAGCTGCTCCATCTTCAGACTTTCTAACAGCTATTGCCCTTTCTTCTAGAGATTTATTCAGGTCCTCAATGGTATTATTCATCTAGTGAAACAGAACAAATTATGAACACTAAACTTTTGGTATTTGAATTTCATAAAAAAACACTAGACAGAAAACACAACTTGGTAACGGAAAGGCAGTTACCATTTTGGCGTTCTTGTTTTCACTTCTCAGAGTATCCTCCTTGTTACTTAATACTGATACTTCTCGCACAAGATCTTGAGAGAGCTTGTCAACTTTATCTGACAGAGTTTTTACTTCCTCACCCATAGTTGCCTCCTTCTCTGCAGTCAACTTTGACACTTCCAACTCCATTTCTTGTATTTCCCTCTGGATAATTTCTGTGTCACCATCAATCTCTGCAGCCTTGGTCTTTACATGTTCAACCTCATTCACTGCACTTTCTTGAATTTTCTCCGCCTGAACATACTCATAAGCAATACAAAACCTTTTCAATCGATCCAATTCTGCATTTCCATTGGTCCACTGCATGTACTGCATCCTTTCCTTCCTCAGCTTCTCCAACGCAGGCAATATCTCCAGGTCAAGAAGCTTATTAATCTCATCAACCTTAGTCTGCTTCTTTTCCAGAGTTTTCAACGCAGACTCCTTCTTTGTCTCATACATTCTCGTCCCTGCAGCCTCTTCAAGCATTGACAATATCTCAGGTGGTTTCATATTTAACACCTTCGTGATGCGTCCTTGCATAATAAGAAAATGTGGATTGTTGACATTTAACTGGACAGAATGGAACATGTTCTGAACTTGACTAGGTTGGGCAAGCTTTCCATTTATCAAGTACTTGTTCCTTCCACCAACCACAATCTATGCACCAATAAGAACACATTAGCCTAGCATAGAAAATTAACTCCCACCAAATTTCACAAATTGTCAAAATACCTGACCATTTATTAGAATTCAGGCTGTAAATGCTTATACTTTCCAATATGCCAAAGAGAAATCAACAAAATTTAAGCATTTCCATCTTCAAAATTAAACGAAACCGTCGTCACTCAAGAACTAACCTGTCTAGTCACAGTGATTTCCGCATGGTCCTCGTAACCAAGAGGACTCCTACTCCTATCAGAATTATCGAACACAATAGACACAGTAGCCTTGGTAATTCCGGCTTGGCCTTGCTTGTAGACCAGCTCTTGCAGATTCGAAGCACGAACCTGTTGCAAATTGGTTATGCCAAGCACGAAGCAAATCGAGTCCAAAATGTTGGATTTACCCGACCCATTCAAACCCGTTATAGCGTTGAAGAACGGGTCGAAACCCTGGACCACTGTTCTCGTCGCATAGGATTTGAACCCCTCCAAGCATATCTCTTTGATGTACATTTTCTTCAGAGAGTAGAAAAATCGCCAATTGGGCGAAAGCGAGGGAGCGAGTTAGAGATCCTGAGGGTTTCCGAGTTCCGAAACCCAGTAATCAGCGGTCACCGGCGGCGACGGATCGTGGCTGTGATGCTAATTTCTTGGAGGGAGGGAGGGAGGGATGAGATTTCTGATTTTGAATTTCAGTGGACGCGTCAAGAGCTTAAAGAGGCGGGAAAATGGAGTTTTATTGTTTTTCTTATTTTTTTATTTCTTAGAAGAAAATCTGTGAATTGTGATTGGCGTTTAACTAGTTCTTACGGATTTATGATTATAATGGATTGGGCCTAAGCCCAAAATTTTATACGAAACTTAAAGGCCCATAATTAATTGAAATTGTTATAAAATTATTTAAAATGAATTAAATTATAATTAAATCCTTTAAATTTTGAAATTATTCAATATTAAAGTTTAAAATCAAGTCGAATCTAATCAAATTAAATCATACCAACTCAATTTTCTTGATTGGTCGGACTCGAAAAATATCAAATTCAACCCGATCGAACCATATTTAACCTGTTAACTTTAGATTCTAAGAAAATGATGATTTGCTCTTTCAGCTACAAGCCAGAATGGCCAATCTGTTTATACATAGGAATGGATTAAGTCCCTCACACCAACTAATAATGCCATTTTGGTCTGAGTTCCTCTTCCTTCTCGGTTAACTCTCGATATTGGTACCATTCTGAGCCGGTCTTTCCCACCGGTAATGGAGGTCGGACAAAAATCTCAACCGGCCTCGGGACGTGGACAGTCAAATGGAGTTCTTTGGTGGTATCTTCAAAATTTAGATTCGACCCTTTAATTGATTTCCTAACTGGTTCAACAGCAATCCATCCTAGTCCTGATATAGCAATGTCACTAGCAGGCCTGTCAGTGAAAAAAAAAGCTAAGATTATTAAGGACTCCTGGGACCTGAAATCAACAAGATGGAATTAAATAGGAGTATAATCATCAGTTTAACCTTTCTACATCTTCAAAATTAATTTGTAATCTACGCGTTAATTCGAGTCCTTTCCAATCATCAGCTCTGTCTGTTCTTGTAGGGGGAGTCAATACAACTCCCAGTTCTTTCTGCAAGATTTTGGAGTTAAAAAGATGTAATATGAACATATGATCACAGTAACTTTGCATTAAGAAGTTGTTACCTGGTAAAATTTATCAGCTTTCTCGGTGGGCACAACATGGATTTGCAGAACTTTTGGGCCATAGAATGTTAAAGAAGTTTCTGGGAGAACCTGAATTAGCCAGAATTATAACACACTCACGAACAAAGAACTCACAAGATACAGAAATTATTAACCTTTAAGACATCAATCCGAACAAGGCCTCCCCAAAATATAGAAAAACCATTTAATCCATTGGAATTCCAT
>JANZXV010000006.1:29301620-29312471 GCA_027576455.1 Erythroxylum roigii
TCACCCCCTTTTTTCTCATGGACATATGCAATGTCATTAAAATCACCAAATAACAACCAAGGCTCATCTACAGAATCGGCAAGATCGTACATCTGAGACCAGAAAAAATCTCGCTTACTACGAATAGGACTAGCATATACCGCAGTAAGAAACCACCTACTACTCCCCCTAACAGCAACTGAACAATGAATAAACTGAGTATCCATCCGGAGCAAACGTATATCACAAACATTCATATTCCAAAACAACCAAACACCACTCGCAAAACCAACAGCATGAGAAAGGAGGAAGTCTGAAAAACCTACCTTCTTTGTCACCCTAGTTGCTCTGTCGGCCAAAATGCGAGGCTCCACAATAATCAGAATGGTCGGACAATAAAGACAGCATAATTCTCTTACGTGGGTCAAAAAACTCCTCTTCGCAGCTCTCCCACAATTTCACTGAATTATTTTTAAATCCATTAAAAATAGATTAAAAGAAAGAGCCAGAATCTTACAACTTTTTAGGTGGGCTGCGACTCTGACAACGACCACCGTAATCTCCATTATTATCTGAAATATTATGATCGGTCTCCAACGAAACCACATCAGTCACCGCACAGTCAACTTTGTAATACCTTCTTATAATTAAAACCCTCTTAAAAAAAAAAAAAAAAAAAAAGATGATGAAAATAGGGTAAAAAGAGGGGTTCAAAATACAATTTAAATGAAAAATAAGAAAAGCTTTTTAGGCGGACCCAACACAATTTACATCAAGTGTCAGTGTCATGTCCTCATCCCAGTAGTTGCATTTAGTATAGAGGACGCAGATGCTGGTGCTGTTCCACGATACTCCATGCAGGCTCGGATGGTGACACTCCTCAAAGTAAAATACAGGACAGAGCTATTGCCTGTTGCCTATTGCCAAGCCATAATTATAATTATATTTTTAACTAAATTATAATTTATGTATAACATTAAAAATTAAAGTTATTTTGCCTTCTTTGTTCATATTTCATCAATCATGTCCGTTGGTCTGATTGACCCGTGTAAGGTGATGAGTGGGAAGCGTAATTATGGGCTTAAGGCATCGGATTCCATGATCTCTCTTCTTTTCATGGTTGTGTCATTGGGGAGCTGAAAATTGTACTAAAATTTTGATTCTTATAAGATTGGCTGACATTATTACAAGCAACTAGGAAGACAGATGACTTGATCAAGAATACCGGCTAGGCGAGGCTTGATTTGGAGACAGTGAATGCATATTTTAGGGTAAGAACTAGGAGAGAGATGACTTCTTCAAGACATGGATGTCTATATAGCGAAAAACAACAGACAACTTCCAGTGCTGTTTCTTATATTTTGGGTTAACATCTAAATTAGAAATTAGAACGTTGTGTTGGTCAATGCTTCTGGCAATACTTCCAGTAATATGCGTAAGAGTCTTGTTCGTGCACTTAGTTCACATAATTACAATGTCATTACCATTTGTGGAAGTGAAAAGGCTAGTTGTAGGCATACAAGTGAATGCTAACGAGTCAAGGAAAAGATTTCTTCTTATAAATGATCCTCATACACGAATTCCTCATCTTGCATTTCAACACTTAGCATGTGAAAAATGTCGTATAATTTAAAGCCAAAGGTGTATATATGCATGTCTTTTCCAGGGATTTGCATCATATTGGAGGTCCACACAAAGACCTTTCATGCAATCACTAAAAGCGCAACTCTTTTTTTCTTTGGTTACCAACCCCAGTACAAGTAAAGGCACATTAAAGACGGAGTAATTTCTGCATTTTGTCTCTTATACTATTAACAAAAAAAGTTCATCCTTGCGAGTAATTTATGCATGTCAGTCGATGAATCATGAATTGTAGCCAGTAGTTTTCAGAATTATGAAAAGTGAAAAAGTTAGGCTCACTTTGCAGAAAATGATGTTGAATTCATCCGACGACCAAACCATTTGAATTGGCTACAGAGCAAACATCTCTCGGAGTATCTGCGTAGTTTAGGACAGTCCTGTTCATATCGTTGCCCCATAATAGTTTATAGTACTGCTTAAGGAGGACCCTTTTTTTTTTTTTTGGTTAATGTAAATTTGCACAGTACTTTCATTCAGGATTTTTATTGGGATACAGTGCTCACTCGCATGCAAACCAAAATGCAGGGAATCTACAAATTGACAACTGCGGCTTTATCAATGCATGGAAGACCGCGCTCCTCTGTCTTTATTATCTGTCTTCCACTCTTCAATCATGTTCCCACCACAAGCCGTGTCGTCTTGATTTTACCGCAAAAGGCTCATGTCCTCGAAGATAGAAAGCCCACGAGCCTTTAAAGTGTATCCAAAGATAACCCCAAGCACCGAATTCCAAACTTGGGCCCATTGAAGCAAATGATTTGTTAGCAGATCTAATGAGTTGGTCATTTTCAGCTGACCAAAGTTTGAAGGGTCAAGAATCAACTTAGGTTAGCTCGATCAGTGTCAGCTAGCCTCTTGATCAGAAAGTAAAACGTATTAAACGCTATCTCCACAAGATGATAGGCAATATTGAAAGCTGGATGCCTTTTATACCATGCAAACTCCAATCCAACTCTCCCCAACCACAGTATATCTCTTCATTCTTGTCAGTTGGCACCTTTCCTGTCACAACAACTCAAAACTAGATACTTGGGACCAGTGATATGCACATTTTAAACCTTCCTAACGTCTCTTCAATGGTTAATCAGCTTACCAATGTAAACGCTTTGATATCATATAGAGATTCCATTTTAATCCGAACAAGGCCTCCCCAAAATATAGAAAAACCATTTAATCCATTGGAATTCCATCGGTCTGCCATTCCAATTTCAGAAGCAACCCTAGCATTCTGGTTTACGGGAAGAAAACTTTTCGGTTAATTGAGCATATTTAGGAACAATCTTGAAGGATACTTTGTAAGAGTGCATACAGGTAAAGTTGTTCCCTTTAGACGACTTCGAGGAGCAAGGATAGGCAAGTCCTCGGAATGAACAACTGCAGATTGCCTGTGGTGGAGATGAACTCCAGGTGTATCAAATAATTTCTGTCAATGAAAAAAAACGTAAAGAGGACTAGAAACAGAATCAATAAAGTCAATCAACCATTTGAGATGAAATAAAATGTGGCATACCCCTCCTCCTAGGAATGCATTAATTTGAATTGGGCCTAAAGTCGTTCCAGGGACAGCAGACTGTATAGGTTTGTATTTCCGAGCAGCTGCAGCAGCTGGATCCCGCTGTGCCATGGTTTCTGACATTGAAAGTACAAAATAACAAGACGGTTTTAAAACACAGGCGTGTTCAGCGAGAACTTCATCTCTGAATATTATTTCTTAGAATCCTAAAACAAATGATATCTACAGCTCCGCTAAATCTGAATACTTACTGAGTAAAGCATCAATAAAGGCAGATTTGCCAACATTAGCTGAGCCCTGTAAAATTGATGAAACTAAACCATAAACATGCTTTAACTAAGAAAATTTTGAAGAGTTTATAATCCAAACAACAAAACAGAAAACTCTTTAACAAATGTATTTGATCGGAAGAGGTGAAAACAGTGGTGCTGGTGCATCTACGGTGTGCTATTTTGTACATTGATCTGTACATACAGAAGTGATTCCCAGGATAACAGGCAAAATAACTTTAACGTCCCATATGGTTTAAACAATTTAATCAAATAGTGGTATTCTACATAAGAATTAGAGCAACTTGGCATTTCTTCCTAATAACAAATTCCAGAATTGATCAATTTTCTTTCTGTAAGTAGTCCTTAAATCAGCCTCAAACCAAGCTTAGTGGTTTGGACAAGCTTGGTAAAAGTAGATAGCCATCAAATGAGAAAGTGGGTTATACTTTTCACTTCCATTCCTTCACATTAGGGAGTACACAAGACAAGATCCTCCAAATATCGGATAAATATCCTAAATTCTCTTCTTGTTTAATGTATCTTGTTCATTAACCTCTCTTTCCTTCCGAATTACTCAATCTTTTGCCCCCAATATTCTATGATTAATCTCATCACCGTGTCAAAAAATTAAAGGTTGCACGCCAGCAGCGGCATGCACCTCGAAAGAGTTATCAACAACACAAATTTAACTTAATCTGCAAGTACATCTGAAGCTTCCAATTCAGAGAGTTACTAACCAGAATGTAAACATCCCTGCCCTACACAACAAGCAACGAAAAGAACGTCAGTAAACAAATAATATAATTTGTTATATATACAGGCACTCATTAGAAGATAGCAAGTGTGTTTCAGGACAAGCTTACCAACTTACTAAAAACAAATGATACAATGTAATTGAGGTTCATAAACAACACTTATGAAGTGGACTGAAAAGCATCAGCAAGGACTAATGGAGTACTGGCTATAGATGCATAGAGGATGAGTAGAAAACCTTTCTCTCCTTTTGGATCTCTGATACGACTCCGACAATTCCCACTAACGACTTTGAGCTTGTAAGATGTACACTAAGAACACTGCAAACGGGTATCCCAACTCAGAAATATGCAAAACAAGTCTTAACCGCAAAATTATTTGTATCCTTTGGACAAAAATGTCAGACGTTTTTTGACTATGATATGTCTGACTCAATAGTAAAGGAAGTAAAGGCTCCATAAGTAATCAAATCAGTAACATGAATTTCATTTTACTTACTGAAGAACTAAGAAAAACTCAAAATAATTATGAAGCAAAGGTAGTATACATAAAATGTTGGAACTTACTTGAGCTTCTTCTTTGTAGTGGCCTCTACAACCCAATCACCAACACAATTGAGATCAGTATCCCTTGGAAGGAGGTCAATCTGGCAATACAAGTCCTGGAAGTTAGTGACAGACTCTGTCACAACTAGAAATAGCCGATGCACTAGATCATTACCTTAGTCACAACTAGTATGATGGGATTTGCACCAACTAGATCACGGACACGGGCCAAAAAGCTGCCATTGAAGTCCACAATGTCAACCTACTTCCTCAGAAGATCAACGGTATATCAGATTACCATTCATCAAGCAGGAACTGAGAATCTCAATTTTGACACCAGAGTAGCTAGTAAATTTTTCAGAAAATGAATGTGTATAGGCTAGCACTCACCAATTTCACAATCAAAGCCTTTTCATTACGCAGATGAGACAACTTTTCCCGGAGCTCTTCAGCAGAAACAAACTGCTTACCACCAGAATAGCCTCCATTTCCACCAACAGCAGTTATCATGTGCCCGTGAGATAAAAGCTTACATCTTCTGCAAATAACAGTCCTAAGCTGATGGTGTCTCTTCTTCTGCAACTCAAAATGAAAAGCTCAAGGCTTCACAACCCTAAATTTTGATTAACAAAAACATCACGTTAATCAGAAAAAGCTTCGTGATACCAATTCGTAGGTATCAGGGTCCACGTATCCCGGAGCATCCAAATCCACGGTGTGCAAAGGAGCTCCACATCCATAACAAGAGGCCACTGCTCTATTCACCTTCAGAGATGTCTCTTTTTCTCTCCTCTTTTTCTTCTTAACCTCCTTCAACACAACCTTAGCAGCTTCAAACGCTCTCTGCCGCTCCAGAAACCTTTCGCCGGGGCTCGGAGCCGCAGCTCCAATCCCGTCTGATTCTGGGATTTCGTCTGGACTTGGAACTGGGTTTTTGTGCTGGGTCTGTGATTGTGCGGATTTGCAATAGATAGGGACGGGTTTCGTACAAATTCGGAGAAACTTGGCATTGGAATACGAAACATTGTGAGGTAGAGAAAGAGGAGATAGAAATGGGGAGAGCACTTTGGGCGCCATTCGATGACCCTTTTTAGAGAGGTTTTACATGGAAATGAAGGAACTTTCGTTTGCGGGCAGATATTAAAATGACCAGATTTAAGAAAACTAGAAAAGATCGCAACTTTATGTTACAAGTCATTTTCACAGTTTTAATACGAGGCCTTCGTGACAACATCGTAAACGTGGCGCAAAGATTCACTCAAGATAAAGTCTTAAACTACGATCAGATAATCAGTTTGTTAATACACACTTGTTTAACTGCTACATTACATTAGAGAAGGATCCTAAAAAGAAACCATTCTAACACGAACAAGAGAAACAAACAATCAGACTCCAACATTCTCGGAAATCCCTCTAAGTGAGTCAGGAGCTTGAGTGGGGAACACAACATTGTCGTAGAGAACTCCTGCAACTGCGGCTCCAACCAAGGGTCCAACCCAATAGACTGCTTGGTTTCTGAACTTTCCGGCGATGACTGCAGACCCAAAAGCACATGCAGGGTTCATTGAGCCACCTGAGAAGGGTCCTGCAGCCAACACACAAGCTCCTGCCGTGAACCCAATGGCTAAGGGTCCAACGGCTCCCAGTTGACCACGTCTAGGGTCTCCGGCGGCATAAACAGTGTACACCAATCCGAATGTTAGTACACCTTCTAGCAGAGATGCACCAAACCCTGTCATTTCTTCTGCTATTGCATAGACCGGAACATTCTGCAAAATGACATTAAAGTTGGAATGTTGGTAAAGATTGGAACTTCCATGTGCTCTTAATCCTCAGGAAAGTGCAAGAAATATGATCACCTGTGAGACAGTTACAACTCTAAGGAGAAGGCAAGCCATGACAGAAGCGAACATTTGAGAAATCCAGTAGAATAAAGCAGTGGGGACACTGATGTGGCCTCCAATGGCCATACCAAATGTGACGGCGGGGTTCACATGCCCACCAGAGGCCGTGGCGGCGATATAAACAGCCGAGGAAAGTGCAAGAACATTCGCAACTGCAACCACCACCAGACTCGACGGATCAGTTTCTGCGGCATTTGGCGTCAACTTCCCTGAAACCAAACATTAAAAAAGACGACAGAACACTTAAAATCCTAAACAACGCTTCCTGAATTGTCATGTAATTGGCTAATAAAGAAGAAGAAAGCATTGTTACTACAAGAAACACGAAGATGAACAAAATTCTACACTTACGTGAAGCCATAGAAGAACCAACCACAGCAAACACATAAAAGAACGTGGAGATGAACTCTGCGAGATAGGATTTGAGAGCATCAGGAGTGATAGATTGTTCGAAACGGGCTTTGAGTGAAGATGGGGCCATTTATTACAATGAGGCACAAGGAATTAGAAGAACAACTTCAAGATTCTACTCTGTGCAGATTACTTGAAACTGCCACCGTTCTGATTGATCAGTAGAGGTTGGATATGGAAAAGTTTCATATATATATGATCGTTGGAAATGCAACCCTTCGTGGAAGGGCTTAAAATTCGAAAAGTAACCACCATGTCGCCTCGTGGTATCGTGAAAAAACCGAAAACGTGATGTGTTCATTTCCAGGTACCGTTTTCCAACTGTCTGAAATAACCATGGAAAGGTGTTGCATATTAAATAAACTAATAATTCTTAAAAAAAAAAGTTAAAAACACATCTTTTTTCATGAGTCCTTTCTTTTTCAGTTCTTATTTTTCGAATTTAACTTCTCCCTCTTCCCTCTTCCTCGGGTAAAAAGGTAAGACCAGCCATGGAGGGGTCTTGTTCATGATATCAGTTCAGATTGTTGAATATAAGTTTATCTGTACATTCTTACAGGTGGTTCAGATAAAATGGATTCATAAAAAAGCAACCTCGGAACTTCAAATACATGAACAGGAAAAACAAACGGTCTACTCCTAATTATTAACGTTGAGTTTGGAAAATGGTAATGACAACTTAATCAATGGTCGGACCTCTGTTTTGAAGATCAGAAAACAGAGCTTGTCCACGGAGAAGTACACAAATCCACCACTCGAGTGAGTCACAAAGGATCCGAAACTCTTCCCGACGATGCAGTGCCACGCCGGACCATAAACACTGTCGAACTCCTGAAACACAAAACGAAGATTTTCCTTAAAGAGAGTTGTATTTCCTTTAAGACGAAAAGCCAAGCCGCAAAAAGAGAATAAAAAAGGTAGCTTTATCAATCAAATATGATACACCAAGAGATTTCAGCGGTTTCTAAAAAAGGGTATCTCTAAAAAGCTGAAACTTTTTGTTCCCTGAAAGAAACATTTCAAGAACAACGCCGAAGTTGCAATCTTGAAGACAGAACCTGATGTTCAAGTCTGGGACTAGTAATGTGACAAAATAGCAATAATAACCAAATATATCGAAACATAGAGACATAGAAGGCTATTTAAGTTCACTTAAGCAAGAAATTTTCGCAAAGTTTTTCGTTTCGATACCTTCTTCAGGGACATAGCAATTTGACTAGGATTGAGTCTCTTATGGAGACTGGCGTCGAGTAGTGCTCTGGTACACCGGAACGCGCGTTCCTGCATTGGACCAGGCATATCCGCTGATCTCAGCCGTACATTCAAACCTACGGCTATTGCAGCGAGCCTCGCGTCGTCGGACGGAGCTTTCACAATGGGTGGCACAGATAACAAGCGCGTGGGAGGATATCGCATTGCTTTCCTGCTCGACGACAGTCTTCGAAGCCTCTTTCCATTCTCTGACTCGGGTCTTCTCTCCATGAAATGAAAGCTGAAACAAGTCAGTCAGTGAGTTCAAAGCGATAGTGTTCTTTCAGAGAGAGAGAGAGAGAGAGCTCGTCGATTTGTTAGCAAGAGCTTGAAAATGTTTGAACTTTTACTTTGACTAAGCCAGTGTCGGTAGCCGTTTGATGATTGAAAGAGACAAGCAATAGGGACAACGTTCTTGGTGCTTTTTGTGTTTTGTAACGCAATGTCAGAGACTGAGATATAGGTAAAAGATTTGTTTCCAGTACGAGTACCAATTTACCTTTTTACAGAGACAAGGCACTGATTGTAGGCAAACTTTTCTTTTTCTGCAACCTGATGATGGAGGGGGAAGAATGAGTACTGAGATCAACTAATATCTTCTCTAACAGGAGCCAATACAATCTCAGCTAAAACCCACTTGGAAGAAGTCGAATCATCTGTAAAAGGAGAGGGAACGAATATATGAGAATTGATATAATCATTTTAATTACGACGACTGATTAATATGAATAAATAATTACTTTTATTATTGTTAGTGATTAGTTTGTAAAATTTTATTAAAAATTTTATTAAAATTTTGTTTTATATCAAATTTTAAATATATTTTAATTAATTATAGTTTATGCATCCTATCTATAATGACAAAATGTTTAAAATTAAGTATATTGCAGTATTTTATTTCCAATTGCTCTTAAAGAAAAAAATACTCCGGTATTTTCTTGCATCAATATATCATTAGTTACATAATATCATCAAAATATAGTTTAATAATCCAAAATATTGTACAATTCATCGACATAACTATAATATCCATCATTTCATTGCTATAATAACATCAAGTAACATAGTTTAATACAATTTACATTCCTCTGATAATGTAAATAATGTAAAATATCATAGCTATACACAATACTTTAACCAAAAGCCTTCAATTGATGAAAAACAATCAGGTTAACACTGAAAACTTTGTTTGCATCATAACTACAAAATTTCCAACTAATACAAAATAACCTGGTTAGGCAACATCAATCGCATCATAAGTTCATAATACTTACAAAAAATATTAATATGCTTCATCAAATGATTCATAGTGTTGGACCCCATTCTCGGAGCCCAACACTCGGATTCTTAAAACCTTGTGCTAAAATTCTGAAGGGTCACTTGCTGTCAAACCACATTGGTGGTGAGCGTACACTAGTCAAACCTCAAAATCATAAGTTGACTTCTTCTTAAAAGATGTAACTCTAAGTCTCTAAATTAATTTGAAACAAGAATGACCTCAAACAAAGCTCTATAACTCAAGATATGCTCAAACTACCTAACTGTGTTCAAAACCCAAACACACTCTCATAACCGACCCCTAACTTGCATTCCATCAAACCCTCTCAATTTAACTCCAAAAGTCACCATTTTTCATTGAGGGATAGATACATATCCTAGGAACCCATTGGTACAAGAAGTAATTCAATTGGAGCACGGATGAGGGAATTATGCCCTAAAAACTGGACCATGTTCATGCCCAAACTCAATTTCGACCTCTCTTGGCGTGAATGCCATAACTTTTACCCTAGATGTCGGATTGAGTTCGCTCTTATGCCATTGGAAAGCGAAACTCGGACTCTAACCTGGTCCAAACCCATCATCTTTTCAGTGCATGTCTCTTAAACGGACATGTATGTCTGTTTAATGGACATGAATCGGGCAAACTGCATTTTTCACCCGAGACAATCCGTTAAACGGACTCCTATGTCTATTTAACGGACATGGGAATGCATAGGGTCCCAAATGGCCCAAGAAGGTCCGTTAAACAGACTCCTATGACCGTTTAACGGACATGGGGCTTCCCCAACGTCCTTAACCCCTCTTTTATGCTTCCTATCATCAACCTAACATCATGAACACATATACACTTCCCAAATTGAGATATTCTAGAGCCTAAACACTTCATAAACACTTAAACACCAACTTCAACTCATCTAATTCTCAAACCCCAATTCAAAATAATTCATCAAACTACAACTTTCAAAGCATATATTCAAGCTATCAATCAACACAACCTAAACAACCATCTTCTAGGTATAACATGTATATCTATCCATTCAGCATCCAAATCTCATAAACTTGAATTAAAGGATCTCCTACAACATCCAAGAAGACCACTTTCATTAACTCTACACAATTTTCCAGATTTTCCCCTTGAATTCCACATGCACAAACCCATCCACATGAAAACTGGAAATAGCAAAAGTAAAAACTTGAATTGGCATAAACATCCATAATGCATATATATGTCATTTACATCAAAACCAATGTTTTACAATGCTTTAAAGGGCATTTCAAGCCTCTTACAACATGAGCCAAAA
>JANZXV010000006.1:29315666-29331959 GCA_027576455.1 Erythroxylum roigii
TAACTTTTCTCACCAATTTCTTTCTCATTTAAATTCATTTTAATATTTCTAATTTTCACCAAAAATTCGGGGTCCAACATGACTTATACACATGCGACTCAGTCTAAGGATCAGTCGCTGCTGTATGCTAAGACATGTCAAAAATGCATGTAACTTAATACATATTTCCAAAAATGCCCATGTAAGATACTAAACCTGGACCTGCTCTGACACTATAATTGTTGGGCACCCCGCCCTTGCAAGATACTTGCCCGACGTCCTATGTGACATCTAGACACGCATCCCATAAGGGTGGCGAGCTCACACTAGACAGTCACCAAAATCACAAATTGACTTCTTAAAAAAAATGGTAGCTCTATGTCTCTAGTTTATTTTGAAACAAGAACCATCTCATTCGGAGCTCTATAAATCAAGATATGATTAAAAAGCCAAAGTATGTTCATAACCAAGTCATCCCCTTCCAACCGATTCCCTCACTTTCTTTCCATCAATATTCTTCAAATCAACACCCAAGGCTACCAATTTTTATACAGAGATATAAAAATGTGTTAGAAATCTATTGGTTTAAGAATCAAGTCATTTGGAGGTCGGATGACGAAGTTATGGACAAAAGAATCAGACATGTTCAGATTTGGAAAACCCTTCGAGTGGAAAAAAGTTGATGAAGTTACGAGGTGCATTTGCACCTTTCCTTTTTGCGAGCGCACCCAAGGCTACTCCCAGGTTGCGGTAGCACCTTTCCATGTTATGATCGTAACGAAGACTACACCCAAGATGTGATCGCACCTCTCCTTGTCACGAGCGCGACCGAAGCTGTCCCGTATAAGCATCCTCTGCAACATCACTAACTTATAATAGTCATATCTCTCAACTCTGATATCTAAAAATCTCATACTTTATACCGTTGGAAAGATAGAAAGATAAGCTACAACTTTGTCTAATTCATCTTAGATTAAACACAGTTTTTTCCCTGAATTTAGAACACAAATTTTACCCTTATGAAAATCTTGAAAATGCAATGAACAACTTGGAAGGTCATGACCAAAACGCAATCATAAGCCTTTCCAAAGGTTTCTACATCTATCCTAACCTTACTTTCACTCTAAGTTGTCTTAAATTCACTTCCTCTAATGCAACATAGTTTCATAACAATTTAACTACCAACATTATTTCATTAAACTCTCTAATCTCTACTCATTTGATTCATTACTTACAACTAATTTTCATTCTTCACAATTTCCTATCTTTCGTTTCCATAACACATCTCACTTATGTATAACAACAATTCGTATTCAAAATTTATCATCTCAAATCGATAACATCCTCAAGTATACCTAATTTCAACTCAACCTGATCCATACACAATTTATATTTCAATACCCTCAAAAGGAAGAGTTTTACAAAGCTTTAATGGCATTTCAAGCCACATTACATCATCGGTATCAAATCCAAAATACAAAGTATACTTGAACAAGTAATACTTGAAATGCAACTAAAGCATTGTGTTTTTCCAAAAACTAATCCAAAATACAACATAAGCAAATTTGGAGTGATGCCTTGCCTCTCGCTCATTCGATCTCTTGCTCATCACCTAGAGATAGGAAGGAACGAGGGGTGAGTTCGAAAGCTCATGGGTAATAAGTTTATAACAGATAATAAGCAAAACCATTGAAAAAATTCACTTGTCATAGAAAATTCTTATTGAATTCATAACACACATAGTTCTTAAATTCTCATCATATAATCCAATTCACAAACAACACAAATTATGCATTCATCAACTTGTTCACAAATCATAAACACATGACCACATCAGAATGGTTTGGGTAGGTCCGTAAACAGAATGTACTATCACATTTCCATATAATGGTTTTGCGTAGTCGTAAACAGAACGAACTTTCACAATCTCACATAGTGGTTTCGTGAAGTCGTAAACAGAGGGGAGTCTTTGAAGGAGCTCCATGCCATTAGCGGGTAGGCGAGAGAAGCCTTTAATAAAGTTGAAGCGCACTTGACATAATAGAGCGGACAACCACAAACCCATATAACATGTATTTCATGGCAGAAGCATGTTACCCAAATGGCGCATTTCAAAAACATGATTTTTCATAAACATAAAATATTTCAAAAACCATTTCTATTTCCATTTCACAATTCATCAACAAAAATTCACATACTAAACATATAACAATTTATCAAATCATTCAAAAGCAATAACGCTCTTGAATTTGAAAAGATACTCATGGATCATTACTCAATTTTAAACATGAAACTCGCCTTGATTTCCTTGGTTAA
This sequence comes from Erythroxylum roigii, assembly GCA_027576455.1. NCBI lineage: Eukaryota > Viridiplantae > Streptophyta > Magnoliopsida > Malpighiales > Erythroxylaceae > Erythroxylum > Erythroxylum roigii. Next base: position 29,317,962 of record JANZXV010000006.1, read on the forward strand.
AAACTTACTCAAAGATGCCTCTCCTCTTGCTCCTCTTGCCTTTCTTGATTCCCTTCATCAATGACAAAAGTTCCCATTCAATAGGAATTCAATTTGAAAACTCATAAAACACATTCACTAAAATTAACTCTAGATTAGTTAAACTCATACATTTCCTAAGCTTCATAAGCCAAAACCCTTCCAAAAATCCGAAAGATTTCTAATAACTTACCTTGAATCTTCACTAAATAAAAAGATCTTTGGCTCAAATGAAAGCCCTTATCTTCCTCTTCCTTTTTCCCTTCTTGAACAACTTCAAAATCTCTTTAGAAAGCTAAGAAAAATTGAAACCTACCTTATTTCTCTCTTCTTTCTCTCCTTCTCTTCTTCTCTTTGTATTTTTCTCTCTTCTTCTCCTCACTCACGTTTTTTCTCTTCTTCAAATGCAAGACAACAATTATTCTTCCCTTTTTACCCATAATGATTGTAAAATGTCTATTTTACCCTTCCTTATATGCCTTATGGTTTTTATCCTTAAGTGAACTACAAAAAATGCCTTTATACAATCTTATTACCTTAATTCAGTTAACCCATTCAATAAAATCCTACTAACCTTGACATGATAATTAACTAAAACAATAATCAGTCCATAATGACCTCATAATGAATTTAAATCATGCTTAATAAATGAATAAAAAATTCTAGGGCTAACATTTCTCCCCCTCTTAAAAGATTTTCGTTCTCGAAATTCTTACTTGACTAATTAAGAGGCAGGGGTATGTCTCCTCACTTTTGAATCATTACGTATTCACTTCTGATTTGTTCTTTCATTGATCATTCTTTATATAAACTATTTGATCTGCTTAACCTAATTCAGTGAAATTCTTCTATACTGTTCTTACAATCTTTATCAATCAACTGTTATCATCATCGCATTATCGACCATTCTTAATACCTCAAGAAGACCAATTTCTGTCATTCTTAAAAGGTCATAATGTTCTAATTACCAAAACTCAATAAAGTAGTAAACATAATTATTCTCGCCTATGCTTAGGTGTGTATCATCAAAGTCATCCCATTTTGTTCACAGATTTGTCTCCAACAATTCACCAATTTATATATTCACAAATGATACTTTCATCTCCATTGGTCCTAGACAATATTTCTCTCTTTATCCTCTCCCACGATCGGGGATCCTCGCGATGATCGTGAACGATCGTGATAGAAACCTACTTTTGTCAGGCCACTATCGTGCCCTGTACTTTCTTCCTTGCATTAGCACACATTTTAACATCAATTCTACTCCAATTTTCTAAGATTTACCTCTTCTAATGTTACATCATATCTGAATGGATCAACTACTATATTGAGTGCATTAACTCTTCTCATTTAATTCTTCACCCTTTTCTTAATCTCATTCATACATAAAATCCTATCTTCTATGCATTTCTAACTTTCTTCTTACTATATATCATTCATTCTCATGAAAATTCATTTATGTCTATTTCATTTCCCCTTTTCTCTTTCCTCATTTCTGCTTCATTTTCCAATTGTCATTTTTTTCATCTTCCATATGTATATTCTCAATCAATTTAGAATTATTGATGCATAATTATTATGAAATTCTGATCGCAATTCCACTAATATCTTCTTACTGTAGATTATAACTCTTGTCATATTGATCGAACAACCACTTCGATTGCAATTTCCTCTTCTTAAGATCATAACAAGGTTATGTTTACATTGCATTCTGCTTGTACACTCTAATCTCATCATTTATACTTATATCCCTATATTACTCAAACAATCCAGGACAATGCATTCACATCTATATCACATTCGGGAATATATCACCACAGTGAAATATTGATGTCATATTTAATAATGCATCCCCCAGTACAAAGGCGTTGAATCATTATCTTTCATATATACCCATATACTATTTCTCATTTCTATTTATCCACAACTTTCATTTTCTCATATTATGAAAGAGTATCATTTTTCTCACTAATTCTATTAGCTCAAACTCTCAACAATTACTCATGCGTGTGACTTATATACATGCGACTCAGACTAAGGATCAGTCACTGCTGCATGCTAAGACATGTCAAAAATACATGTAACTTGACACATATTTCCAAAAATGCCCATGTAAGATACTAAACCTAGACCTAAATCAGTCACCAAAATCATAATTTGACTTCTTCAGAAAAATAGTAGCTTTATGTCTCTAGTTTATTTTGAAACAAGAACCTTCTCATTCGGAGCTCTATAGATCAAGATATGATTAAAAAGCCAAAGTATGATCATAACCAAGTCATGCCCTTCCAACTGATTCCCTCACTTTCTTTCCATCAATCTTTTTCAAATCAACACCCAAGGCTACCCAATTTTATGGAGAGATATAAAAATGTGTTAGGAATCTATTGGTTTAAGAATCAAGTCATTTGGAGGTCGAATGAAGAAGGTTATGGCCAAAAGAATCAGACATGTTCATATATGGAAAACCCTTTGGGTGGCGAAATGTTGATGAAGTTACGAGGTGTGATCGCACCTTTCCTTGTTACAAGCACCCCTGAGGCTACTCTTAGGGTGCAGTTGCACCTTTCCTTGTCACGATCGGACCCCAGGCTACTCCCAGGGTTAGGTTGCATCTCTCCTTATTGCGAGCGACACCGAAGCAGTCCCGTATATGCATCCTCTGCAACATCACTAATTATAATGATCATATCTTTCAACTCTGATAGCCAAAAATCTCATACTTTATACTGTTGGAAAGCTAGAAAGATAAGCTACAACTTTAAAGAAGACAACTTTTTCTAATTCAGCCTAGATTATTACAAATTTTCCCCTGATGTCAGAACACAAATTTTACCTTTATGAAAATCTTGGAAATGCAATGAACAACTTGGAAGGTCATGAGCAAAACGCAATCATAGGCCTTTCCAAAGGTCTCTACATCTATCCTAACCTTACTTTCACTCTAATTTGTCCCAAATTCACTTCCTCTAATGCAACATCATTTCATAACAATTTAACTACCAATATTATTTTGTTAAACTCTCTAATCTCTACTCATTTGATTCATTACTTACAACTAATTCTCATTCTTCACAATTTCCTATCTTTCTTTTCCATAACACATCTCACTTATGTATAACAACAATTCGTATTCAAAATTTATCATCTCAAATCGATAACTTCCTTAAGTATACCTAATTTCAACTCAACCTGATTCATACACATTTCATATTTCAATACCCTCAAAAGGAAAAGTTTTACAAAGCTTTAATGGCAATTCAAGCCACATTACATCATCGGTATCAAAATCCAAAATACAAAGTATACTTGAACAAGTAATACTTGAAATCCAACTAAAGCATTGTGTTTTTCCAAAAACTAACTCAAAATACAATATAAGCAAATTTGGAGTGATGCCTTGCCTCTCGCTCACTCGATCTCTTGCTCATCACCTAGAGATAGGGAGGAACGGGGGGTGAGCTTGAAAGCTTGTGGGTAACAAGTTTATAACAGATTACAAGAAAAAATATTGAAAACATTCACTTGTCATAGAAAATTCTTGTTGAATTCATAAAACACATAGTTCTTAAATTCTCGTCTTGTAATCCAATTCACAAACAACAGAAATTATGCATTCATCAACTTGTTCACAAATCATAGACACATAAGCACATCAGAATGGTTTGGGTAGGTACATAAACAGAATGTACTAACACATTCCCACATAATGGTATTGCGTAGTCGTAAACAGAACGAACTTTCACAATCCCACATAGTGGTTTCGCGAAGCCGTAAACAGAACAAACTTTCACAATCCTACATAGTGGTTTTGTGAAGTCGTAAATAGAGGAGAGTCCTTGAAGGAGCTCCATGCCACTAGCGGGCAGGTGGAAGAAGCCTTTAATAAAGTCAAAGTGCACTTGACATAATAGAACAGACCACCACAAACCCACATAACATGTATTTCATGACACAAGCATGTTGCCCAAATGGCACATTTCAAAAACATGATTTTTCATAAACATAAAATATTTCGAAAACCATTTCTATTTCCATTTCACATTTCATTAACAAAAATTCTCATACTAAACATATAACAATTTCTCAAATCGTTCAAAAGCAATAAATGCAACATTTATAAAACAATTGAAATCATTCAATGCTCTTGAATTTGAAAAGATAGTCATGGCTCATTACTCAATTAAAAACATGAAACCTATCTTGATTTCCTTGCTTAAAAACTTGCTCAAAGATGCCTCTCCTCTTGCTCCTCTTGCCTTTCTTGATTCCCGTCATCAATGACAAAAATTCCCATTCAATAGGAATTCAATTTGAAAACTCATAAAGCACATTCACTAAAATTAACTCTAAATTAATTAAACCCATGCATTTCCTAAGCTTCATGAGCCAAAACCCTTCCGAAAATCTAAAAGATTTCAAATAAACTTACTTTGAATCTTCACCAAATAATAAGATCTTTAGCTCAAATGAAAACTCTTATCTTCCTCGTCCTTTTTCCCTTCTTAAACAACTTCAAAATCTCTATAGAAAGCTAGGAAAAATTGAAACCTAGCTTGTTTCTCTCTTCTTTCTCTTCTTCTCTTCGTATTTTTCTTTCTTTTCCTCACTCACGTTTTCTCTCTTCTTCAAATGCAAGACAACAATTCTTATTCCCTTTTTGCCCTTAATGATTGTAAATTGTCCATTTTACCCTTCCTTATATGCCTTATGGTCTTTATCCTTAAGTGAACCACCAAAAAAGCCCTTATACAATCTTACTACCTTAATTCAATGAACCCATGTAATAAAATCCTACTAACCTTGACATAATAACTCCAAAATAGATAAATAAATAAAATAAATTTAGGGGCCAACACTAGAGTTGGCTGACGATCGTGACCTATATGCCACGATCGTGACAAAAGCCTACGGTATGGCTCATGATTTTGGTCTGCATGCTCTGATCATTTCAGAAGGATCAGATGTGACCCACGTTTGTGGCTTATAGGGCCACGGTAGTGTCCTACGTCTGACAGACATGCTGATACTTAAAGCGTCGAATTTAGAGGGATTTTTTGGACCTTTCGAATCTCGAAAAAATCCTAGGGCTGCTCAGAACAGAAAGGATATTTAAAGAAAAAGACAAAGAGGCAGGGGGAGCTTTTTTATCAGGCGCTTTTGAGAAACCCTAGCGAGAATTCATCGAGAGATTGAGAAAAAGAAGAAGAAAGAGAGAAGTAGAGAAGAAGCCAATTCGACCTACTTTCCGAATTAGGAGTTTCCCGGCATTGCTGCCTCCCATCATCCATTCAGAAAGTATTTCTTGTTTATCTTCAATTTTATTATTGTATAGAATTGGGAATAATAGTTTGACGAAAGGATTTTTGCATGTTGAGATGTTCTAAACTCACCTTTGGAGTTTTATCTTTGAATTAATGAAAATTGATTTTTTTTTAATGTTTATTAGGTTTACTGTGATTTAATTATATAATTGCATAATTCAATAATAAACTGAGAGGGTAAATTAAATAAAAAATAATTAAATTGGGCTAACGAGAGTTCGGTGATTTAATAGAACAAGAATTAAATCAAATCGGTAAATTGTGCGAAGAGAGATCTTGCATAGATTTTCGATAGTATAGTTTATTAGACAACTTCAAAACTAATTAGGATTTTGGATAGTTGTTAATTGAGAGATTGCAACTTTCATATTCTGATTAAGGTTTATGATTTAGGGTTAATGGTTATAATTAGAGAGAGAGTAATTAACCCTAGGATCTTCTAGAAGCAATAATTCGGTAATTCATAATCAGTTAGGTTAGAGTTAAGGATAGGTAAAATTCCCTTTCTCTCAATTGGTAATTCCCTTAGGTTAATTCTTGGGTATGTGTTGCAACTATTGAATTATTAATATTTTTGTTTTCGATTCTTATTTTGAATTGATTGATTTAATTGAATTCTCATTTTAGTTTTATTATATTTGAATTTCTACGATTTGTTCTAGCCTTAGATTTTAGGATTAAATTATCCCTCCTCGTGGGATCGACACCTTAGATACTATGCTAATGAATAGTATAATTTAGACTTACACACATCAAACACTCGATCAAATTTTTTGGAGTCGTTGTAAAGGAGGCAATTAGTTTAATTCTTAAATTTAAGGCGTTAATTAGTTTTTATTTTTTATTTTTATTTCCGGTTCTTTCTATTTCTGAATCTATACTCTTACATGAACACAAGAGTCATGAGAAGTTCAAGTCGTGTAACTAAAATCTTAGAATTAGATATCACTCAATTAGAACGATCCATTAGGAAAGCTCAGTGTGAAGAAGAAGAAGAAATCGTGAAAGCAACAATGGTCGAGGAATTTCAGCAAGATTTGGGTCACAGAGTGAACCAAGGATGTCAACAATGAACCTTTATGGACTTCATGAGACTAGGGTTCAATGCGGCCATCTAAAGAGTAGCTAGGCCACCCGTACAAGCACCCTCTTTCGAAATTAAACCAGCCCTCCTAAGCATACTTCAACAGAATGTGCAATTCTATGGACTAACGAATGAAGATCCCCAATGCACATAAAATGAACTTCCTTGAAATCTATGATACCTTTTGCTACCATCAGATGTCGAAGGATGCGATAAGAATTAGTCTCTTTCCTTTTACCTTAAGAGATAGCGCAAAGGCCTGGTACCATTCTCTCAACCCAGCCAATGTCACAATTTGGGATCAATTAGTTCGTGCCTTTTTAGACAAGTATTTTTCCCTTACTAAAACCACAAAGATTATCAAAGAGATTATCAACTTCCAATAAGGTGATGGGGAATCGATCTTGTGAAGCGTGGGAAAGATATAAGGAATTGCAACGAAAATGCCCTCACTATAACTTACCCAAGGAATTCTTGTTGCAAACATTCTATAATAGAGTAACCCCACATACGAGAGGCGTAACTGACGCAGCTTCAGGAGGATCACTGATGAAAACACTACAAGAAAATAAATCAATTTGCGACGTTTTATTAACAAAACGTCACGAATTATTAAGACTTTCTGCGACGTTTAAAAAACGTCATAGAAAGTTCAAACTTTTCATGACGTTTTTGAAAACGTCGTATATTTGTAAGACTTTTTACGACGTTTTCTCGTTAAAACGTCACAAAATTAAAGTAGCGATAAAAAGCTTGCCTTTTATTAATTAAAACGCGTTTCCTCCGACGCTTTGCCTTCTTCTCTGACTCTTTGCCTTCTTCTCTCTGCAGCAAGCGAAACGCAACGCTGATTCCTAAAATCCTCAACTGATTTCTACACAAACAAGTAAGCAACTCAAAGCTAGCCCAAACCCTTAACTGTTTCGTCTTCCCCAACGCTGGTTCCTAAAATCCTCGTTATATCAAACCCTAATTCCCTCAAATTCGCAAACCCCAAATCCCTTTCTATCGAAAGTCAACTATACTAGTTTATTAAGCAAATATCAGAGCTATTCATTATAGCCATGGATCTCCAGCGAGCTATGCTAGACGAACTCATGGGTGCAGGTATTGACTGTAAACTTTTTTTTTGTTATATGGATATTTTATCCATTATTTTTGGAGTGTTTATTGTTTAATGAGCTGGTTGGTGATTGAATTTTTTTTTTGGGTCGTTTTTGTATCTGGGTTTTGATGACTTGTGTGAGAATGGTGTATTGTTTAGATCGTAATTTGACGGCTGAAGAAAGGAAAGGGTATAAGGAAATAACATGGGACTCGAAGGAAGTTTGTGCGTATTATATGGCTCGTTTTTGCCCACATGACCTATTCGTCAATACCAAGAGTGATTTGGGTGAGTTTTTTCTTTTGATTTTGGTCCAGCTCTTCTCCTTTTTGTTGCTCCATTTGGTTAATGAGGAATTTGAGGAAATGGGAACGCTTTTTGGGTTTGAATTTTTCGGACTTTAGAATTTAGTTTTTCGATTGATATCTTTTTTCGGCATAGTTTTAGTGTTTGTAGATATGGGGATTTTACTAAATTTTTATCGTTTTTCTTATTTTGGTGGCAGGGCCTTGTGATAGAATTCATGACCCAAAGTTGAAAGAAAGGTAAGAGCATGGGATTTCATGGCTTGTCTTTTGCTTCATCTAGTGATTGTTATTGATCTGTTGTTTTTCTTTCAGAGGAAGAATATTTGCATGATTGTTGAATTAATTTTGCGGAGGATACACTAAATAAATTTGTAGATTCATTTTGCTATAACTGAGATTACTTTGATAAGAAAAAAAATTCTAAGCGCTTATATTCTCTTATTCTGTCCATGTATGCACTCACTGCTGCTGTGTTAATTGATTTCTAATTGCAGCTTTGAGAAGTCCCCGAGGTATGACACTTTTCTTGCCAAATTTGAAGCGGAACTTGCTCAGCGTTGTGAGAAATTGGTAGGTCGAATCATCCTTGCATTAGATTGTTGTTTTTAATTGATTTTAAAATTTTGCAACCTGTTTTGTATAACTGCTTGTTTATTATAGGTGATGGATTTGGATAGAAGAGTTAGGCGAGGAAGGGAGCGCCTTGCTCAAGGTGAAGAACCTATGCCACCCCCTCCTCTATCAGCTGAGAAGTCTGAACAGTTAGCTGTGGTTGAGGAGAAAATAAAAAACCTGCTTGGACAAGTGGAGGCCCTTGGTGAAGCTGGGAAGGTTGACGAAGCTCAAGCTCTTATGAAAAAGGTGTCTTACTTTATTTCTTGCACTCTCAACTCTGCCCCCCTACCGACCGAAACTCAAACCGGAAAAATTTAGAGCAGCAATCTTTTCTTAAGCAAGTAATTTGCGGAACTCGCCTCACCTAAATCATCGTGAAAAATGCAATGAACATACTTATTAAAGATGGTCTGAACATTTTCAGTTATCTATTAGCATCTTACATGTGCATTATTTTAAAAGTATGCAACTTTTCCATACAAGTTTGGAGGTTGGCTTGTGACCATTATTTTACTCGTATATTGACTGTTGATAGTTTTGCAGGTGGATGAACTTAATTCCGAGAAAGCCTTGATTCAATCTCAGAATGATAAAGTCTTGATGGTTCCACAGGAGAAAAAGATGGCTTTATGTGAGATTTGTGGTTCTTTTTTAGTAGCTAACGATGCAGCAGAGAGGACTCAATCTCATGTCACGGGCAAGCAGCACATGGGCTATGGCATGGTGCGCGATTTCCTTGCTGAACACAAGGTGAGTTGCATACTTCACCTCTCAGAGTAAATGGGATTTGTTTCCTTTAGTCAATGCAGAATCTTGATCTTCAATTTCAGGCAGCAAAGGAAAAGGCAAAAGAAGAGGAAAGGCTAGCAAGAGAGAAAGAAGCAGAAGAAAGAAGGAAGCTAAGGGAGAAGGAATCCGAGAGCAGGAAAAGGAGGAGTGGTTCAGGTGATAGGGATCGGTATGATGATCGTGATAGAGAAAGAGAGCGGGATCGTTATCGAGAGCGCAGCAAGGATTATGAAAGGTCAAGAGAGAGGAATGGTAGAAGTAGTCGGGATGGAGAAAGGGGGGATTGGAGACCTAGGAATGGACGAGATGGAGGCAGAGATAAGTATCGTGGTCGGAGTAGGTCACGTTCCCCTCTTAGGCATGGTAACAGAAGGTCACCTAGGAGTCCAGTTCGCCCATATTAGTGATTGTGTAGATAGATGTCTGAGCTTTTGAATTATGAGGTAGACCTTTTTAATCCCATAGTTTTACGAGCATGTATCTTTGTCATCATGGGTTAAACTTTTCTTTGCCATCTCACAGCTTTATTGGGTCTTTACCTTCCTCAATGTTATAAGAGAAGAAAAGGGTTGAGGTAGGTATGACTTAATATGTTGTTGTAACTCTTTTTCTTGCTGGTTTGAGCTTTGGTGGCATTTATCTCCGAGAACCTGTTTTCAGAGTGGTTCCCTGTTTTGGGTAATTGATGGCTATTTTGTTCTCATGTATGTATGTGGTCAAACTCAAAATATATGCTTGATTGAGACAGCTGCAGAGAGAGATGGTTTTAGATCTCAATCTTGAGGTAAACACATAAGTCTTCTCTCTATAATGACAGCATCAGTAGGTTGGCACCTAATCTTGATAAATTTCAATTTTTGCCCAGGTTATTCTGATTTTGTTTTTGCAATTACTGCTTCTTTTACGAAACAGTGAAAGCAGAATTCACGAATCATAAGTAATTATCACAAAACATACCTCTGATGTGATCCTATTACGAGAATAATGTAGCATCAGTTCATTGAGGGGCTCCCAGGACCTGGCTCCTACTTGTGCCTTCTAATTATGTGGATTTGAATGACGAGCGCTTGTAGAGACCGTAAGCCATTTCCGAGGGTAACAAACGTGACATTTATTATGATTCATATTTATGTTAGAAATGGATTTCTTGTCTTTTCAGTGTAGGTTCTTTTTGGAGTCAAAATTTCAAAACCAGGTCTCTCAACTATAGGTAACTACTCTTTACAGAGTGATTTTGAATGGCTTAATAGCTGTATCTTTGGATCGAATTTGCTTAAACCGTGTTTACTCCTGGCGCAAAATCTACTTCAAGAGGATTTGGGTGCGATAAATTCTCTTAAACCTGAATAATGCTGATGTTTGGAGGTAACATCAACTTGTATGATATCTTAAAAGTATCAGATAACTATTCCACTAGTGCAGGATGAAGCGTAATCAGATCGACCTGGTCATCATGGTAGTAGTAATGGTAAGTAGGTACCTAGTGTTACGGTATTTGTAATGGGATTTCTTCTGCAAAAATGGATTTATCCATCTGCCAAAGCATTTATGGGAACTGGGCCGTGAACTGAAAGTCACTGAATTCCAAAAGCTGCTGATGGGCACTGAAGTTTCATCGAGTCCTTGCCTTTTGTTATAAAGGTTGTGGTTTGGAAGTGCAAATACTTGTTACCTAGCATGTTTGTTATTTGTCACTTGAGTGCAATTGTAGGAGGTAATTCTTTAACAACACAGCTTGGAGGACTAAGCTAGTTAGATAAATTTTGGAGCCCCATTGTAAAATTTGGGTTACAGGTTGTAAGGGGAGTGAGGTAGAGCTTGGGGTGGATAGAAAGAAACAAGTTATAGGATTTAAATTTATGTAGATTTTAAGTTGATGAAACTTTAGTTTAAATTAATAGATACGTTTAATAATTTATTAGGATTTATTTAAGCAATATAAAATATTAGTCAAACTTAAATTAAGATAACCATTAAATCTAAAATATCAAAAACTATATTGCTTAGTGTTCGGTTGACGTTATTTGCAAGCTATTACGTCAATCTAGTGCGTATCTAAAAAATAATGATTGCGCGGGTTCTTCCGGAAAAAAAAAAAAAAAAAGTAAGTTCAAAGTTTATGCTTAAGTTTTGAGTTCAATTGAGCTTGGAGTTGGCTTTAAGTTAAACGAATCCATTTACAAAGCCTGTATGTTACTTAAAAATCCAAATTTGTCTTCTGCTGAATTTTTTTCCTATACGGGTGAAAAAAGATTGAAAATTTGCAGTAGATATGTACGAATTGGTTTATTAAACCTTTTGGGACTCTCAAAAGGAGGAAAATTCTTGAAGTCAAAACATAAATATGGATGAAGTAGAAAATGAATTATTGCGAAGTTATAAGCTGAAAATAGTATAACTTACTTTATTTTCCACACCTGAAAGGAAAGAAAAAAGTTTATTAAGGGAGGAAAAAGTTCAAAAAGTCTATTAATGTCCTTCTAGTTGGCTAAAGTCTTTTTCGTAAATTTTAGCAGTGTTATATCATTCTTGATCGCTTCCTTTCAATTTTTCTTTAGGTATTCTTCATCTTCTTTTACAGACTTTAAATATAATCTTCTTGCATCTTTTTATTGGACGTTATGATGTCTTCTTTTAATATATTTGAACTACTTAAGCTTTGTCTCTTTTAACTTACCATCGGTGTTAGCCACTCTTAACTTATCCCTTACCACTGTATTCCTGATCTTATCTCTTATTATAAAGTTACATTTCCAATAGAGCATTATCATCTCTGCCACCATTAAATTATGAATATGCATATGTTTGATGGATTAACAATTTCCCTCATAGAGCATGGTTAGTGTAATTGATAAACGGTAAATTTTAGCTTTTAAGTGATATCTTCTTTTTACATAAAACTTATGATACGTCCCTTCATTTAAGCCACCCATATTTGATACGGTGAGTTATATCATTATTTATCTTGTCATTACTTTGTATGATAGATCTAAGGTATTTAAAATAATCTCTATGTGATATAACTTCTAAACCAATCTTTATTTCCATATCGGATGCAACCCTGTGACCTGAAAAGTTACACTTCAAGTATTTAGTCTTAGTTTTACTCAAATTAAAGCCTTTTGAATCTAGCGTATCCCTCCAAACAGGAAAGAGCTCATTGAGGATCTTTGATGTTATCTGATATCGATAGAAAAATGCTCTGTATATCCTCATGTCGTCCTTATTCTAGTTTTAACACCTTGATACATATTCCTTATAACCTTATATAGATACTAGAAACTCTCTTAAGTTCTAAACACCTCCACATGACTTCTGTAGGTACTCTATCTTAAGCATTCTCTAAGTTAATGAAAATCATATACAGGTTCTTCTGTCTATCCCTTTAATATTTTATTAAGCTTCTAAGAAAATGTAAAGCCTCTGTCATGGACCTTCTTTACAGAAAACTAATTTGCTTCTCTAAGATAATTATACATTTTCTTACTCTTTTCTCAATTACCCTTTCTTATAATTTCATTGTATAACTGAGTAATTTGATATTTCTATAGTTGTTACACTTTTAGATGTCTCCTTTATTCTTGTAAAGAAGAATTAACATGTTAAGTCTCAACCTATTCGATATTTAGCATAATTAAGGATCACATTAAAAAGCTCAATTAACCAAGTAAGACCATCATTTCATAAGCTCCTCGACACCTTTATTGGGAACTTATCAGGTCCTACTGCCTTTTCAGTCTTTATCTTTCTCGAAGCTCCTTTAATTTCTTTTCGGTGATTTTTTGGTAGCAAGTGAAGTCGTGATAATTCTCAAAAATGCTATAATCACCCAAGAAAAAGATGTCATCTGTACCTTCATTAAAAATATTGTAAAAGTGTCTTTGTCATCTTCTCTTGACGTCATTTTCATCCATAAGTACCTGTCTTATTTCATCTTTTATATAACAAACTAGATACATGTCCCTCCCTTTTTGTTAACTATCCCTCATCATAGCCACCTTTTCTTCATTCGTGTTGCTATCCAATAAAGTTTCTTGATCTTCACATTCTCTTATACGTCATCATTTCACTATTAAGACTCTTTCTTACTACCTATAAGTCATCTAGAAACTCCTAAAATCTACTTAGCTGCCTTCCTTTAAAGAGTTGCTATACCTTTTTCATGTACGATTAGGTCTCATCTAATTCCAGCGCACATTCAAGATCTCTTTCTCTTTGTCCAACCCTTAATCATAAAATCGAAACTTAATAATCCATATTAAGTTGACATGCATACATTAGGTATCACCTCAAAATCCTTAAAACTAGGCCGATTGCTTCCCCTTAAAAAGAAGTGGTCGATTTGACTCTTTACAGTTCTGCTTCGAAAGGTTATCAAGTTCTCCTCTTTTTGTTGAATAATGAGTTGGCCGCTATCAAAAAGTCCAACAAAAGAGACCAATTGTTATTCTTATCTTCACAGTTGAAACCTCCACGAACGCAAGCATAACCTTGCATTTGGTTGCTGTCCTCGTGGATGAGGACAGTGGACAAAGACATAAAAATTTTATCTTTCATCCTGTTTGCTTGCTGTCCTCACCTATTTTTACTCCGTCTTCAGAAAATAAGGATAGAAATTTTCGTTCCTTCCAAAACTGTGGTACAAGAATTCTTGTTCTAAGGATAAAAACAAAACATATAAGGAAATGTCAGAAATACCCCTCTCCCCACATAAGCAATTTTTTATTCTTAATTATATTATTAAACTCCTCCTCC
>JANZXV010000006.1:29421005-29435422 GCA_027576455.1 Erythroxylum roigii
AGATCAGATTTTCTAAAAGATTATATGCTTTTTTTTGGTTTCTTTATCATTTTAAAGATTTCAAGTTTGAGAGAGTTACATACTATTATCCATCCTAGTAATTTAAAAGAAGATATAATTTAATAATTAGAAGACATTAAGTTTGTAAATATTATAAATCAAATTTATTGTTTAATTTTGAATTACTAATTAATACATGCATATAAATGTTCACTAATCACTTTATATAGAATATTCTAGACGCTATGAGGAAGAGCCTTAGAGCAACTGATAAAAGTTGCCCCTATGTGATCATAAGGTCACAAATTCAAACAACAAAAACAATCTCTTTGTAAAAGTTACAAAAAAAAGATTGTGTATATTGATGACCCTCCTTCGACTTTCATGAATTGAAAGCCTTACATATCTAGTTACGTTAGACTTATGACATTTTTCTATATATAGTATTCTAATATAGAAAGTGGCATATTCCTATTATTCCCCATTCACAAAAACAATCTCAGGTGAGTTAGTCCCATCTGTAAAGTAATCATCACTTTTGTGTCTTTTACTTTGTTTTATTTTTAATTAATTTATGATAAAGTGGTCAGGAAGTGTACTTCCCTTTTTATTTATATACCTCAAAAGCAATAAACTATATTACTAAAATTATAAAAAAGGATAGACCAAACATTATCTTTTGTTTTTTGAACACCCTACTTACAAGAGGGGCTAGCAGAGAATCAAACCTGAGATCTAACCAAAATCAAGCCTCGCTCTCAACCATCGAGCCACACCCCTTGAGGGTAACATTATCTCTTAATAAAGAGAAGAAATAACATATTTAAAATTGTCTAATTTTTTGAAATTTTAATTTAATGTTAATTTTTTAAAATTTTAATTTAATGACTACTTTTACTAACTGTGTATAATCACATCAAAGTATTATTTTTTGCTAATGTGACTAATAGATAACTAACCATATAGTATTTAATGGACTCATCACATTAACATAAATAACTTTTGACCTAATTTGTTCATTTTTTTGAAAAATTAATTACTATATTAAAAAATTTTCAATGATTAGAAATTTTTTAATTTATTATTTAAAAAATAAATTAAAATCATAATAAAAATTAAAGAAAAGTATTTATAATAAAGATGTCTTTTATGTATTAATTAAATTTTGATTTCGCATTTATTAAATTAAACAAAAATTTCTCATAATAAATTATATATCCATATTTAAATAATTTATCCAAAAATCGTTGGACTATATGATAAAATAATTAGTTCCACTTTCTTTAAATTCGTTATAAAGCCCATTCAAAAAAAAATTCGTTATAAAGTATAAGGGAATAGGTTACATAGTCAAACAATAGTAGGTGGCATTAACTTGAGCATGTAACATGTTTATATCCAAAGAGTATCTGCGCAAGAGATCACTATGGCAAAATATTCTCAGATCTTCTTTGTTTTAATGGAAAAGCATCACCAACAACTTCAAAGTAATAATTCTTTTCAATGATTTAAAAACTATCAATGATGTTGTGCGAGTATCTATGGAACCTAACTCATCAATAGGTTCTATAAGCACGTTGAAAATTCGTTCAGGATGGATTGGTGCAGTTCTTTTATGCCTATGATACCATAATATCGAACCATGAACGAAGAAAGGCATGAGAGAGGCATATTCTATTAGCTAGTGATTGTACAGTCCCAATTCTTGGCATATTATCAAATAACGCGCCTATATTAAAAGTTAAATCAATAAGATAAGAAGTTTAAGTTTTAAAAGATTGAACCGATATTAAACCTTTATAAAATCGGTTAAAAATTAAATAAAATTAAATAATTTAAAATATGAATGAAATATATTGTTCTTGTTTATCAAAAAATTTAAAGTTTAATTAAAAATTAATTAATTAATTTTAATGTATAAGAACATATTAATTTATCAAATTGACTGATTGAATAATAAAGTAATTAATTTTTAATAACAAATTATAAAATTAAATCGAATCAAAAAATTAATCAATTCAAAAAGTTTAACTATCTCTAAAATTTAGTTATGTGTTCTTTTGATTTGTCCATCCCTCTCCTCCAAAAACAACGTATCCAAATAACTTAAACAAATACGTTATAAATAGCTTTATATATCTTTTAACAATGGAGTTGCAATAGACACAAAGAAAAAAGAAAAAAAGAGGGTTTTGGTCACAATCATGGGTTCCTCCATTAATGGAACCTTGGAGCTTGCAGTGGGAGTTCACATCTTGCACACTATACACTTTACATCTGAGATCTTCAACTCCAATCGTGTAATGTAGACATTGCAACTACACAAAGTGACCGCTGTCGAGTTCCCACCAAGAAGTGATTTAACAAGCTAACTACTGTACGGTACATTGTTTTCTCTTCATAAAAACAAAACTTGAAGCCATATCAGACAATTTCAGATCAAAAAAGGTTTATAACTTTCTTCTTCGTTTTGAAGAATTATTATGCATTATCGAAATTTTATTCTTTTTTTTTTGTTTAGCCACAAGATGTCTGAGGAAGGATCCAATTTTAGAAAGATGTCTTTAAATCATTCACACTCAAATTAATTACCACTCGCACCAGATTAGCCTGTAAGAAGTAAATGTTAGACATTTTTGTCTTTATGGACAATTTTGTCCATATCTCATAAAGTTGGATAACATTAATTGCAATTTTAGTTTTTAAATAAATTATCGGTTAAGTTATAACATTTGATTCAGATAAAGATAATAAAGTGGCCCAATAAATGAGGGATCAGATCCTCTGGCCTCTTATTCTGACCTAACCTTGTCCCCTTTTAATCAAAGCCATCTATTTATATAGGTCCCACATAAATCCACATAAATAGATGGTTTGGATCAAAAGGGGAACAGAGGATTTCAGCTGAATAAATGATCTAAATTAATAAGTCGAAGTTCGGATAAAAAATGGGTCCGATTAGTGTAAACCGGGTCCATATCGACCTTGTAATGGGGAAGCCCGATATGAAAGTTATATAAAGGTTAAAGTCTCCTGCAGTTACTCAGAAGAGCTTCACAAGCATAAGAGTCTCTAACCCGTTAAGAGAGCTCGTGAATTGAGGAAACTGTAGAAAGGCCTAATCCGTGAGTCGGTGAGCACTTTCAGCCAAAGGCCTCGGGAGATTCAAAGACGTTTGAAACTCGGAATCGGCATTGGAATCAAAGATAAAACCGAAATTCAGGTATTCCGCATTACATTCGTTTTAATCATTTCATGTAGATCAGGGATATGTAATAAAACTCCCACTACGTACTTACAGTAAAGTGCTGATCCACTCACACCAAACACTTCATCCTTTTTGTACTTATCGGATAAAAATGGACTTCCATTCCAAAATGGACGCTTGCGAAGAGCTTTTAGTTCACTTTACATAGCTAAATTATAGGCACCACTAAAAGGTGTGAACTATAAACAAATGTGATGATAGGGTCCTTTTTAAGTGGTGAACATAAAGCCAAACTGAACAGAATCAAAGAAAAGGGTTTTGATAATGAAGATTCCTTCATTAAAATCGTGGCATGATCTGCAACAACTGTGCTCTAAAGATTGTCTTCTTTTCTTTTTTGGCCAAATTATAAAAGGAAGCACTCAAAAGATGGGAAACAGTCTTTGTGCTTAGAATTATATGCATACCCAAGTTAGTTGAAAATGATTCCCACGTATTACTAAAAATTGGTTCTAAATTAGGTCCGACTTGAGCAAGAGTAGGAAGGGTACCTTGCTTAGAATATGCTCTCTTGAAGAATAAAATAGGCAATAAAAAGAGTTTTATTTTGTTTCTTTTATTCTTTATAAGGATCGAGCACTATTGAATTTCATAAAAAGTTACAAAGAGTGCAATGTTTAATTTTTAACTTTTCGATTCAATTTATTTAAATAATTTTTGTTATTAAAAACCAACCAATTTATTATTTAATTAGCCAATTTTTATAAATTAATAAATTCGTATAAACTAAAATAAATCAATTAATTCTCATTTAACAATCTTTTTTAATTAAATTTCAAATTCTTCAACTTTCAATCATATTTTAAATTATTTAATTTTATTTAATCTTTAGCCGATTTTATGACGATCTAAAATCAGTTGAAACCTTTTAAATCTTAAATCTCTTTTCTTACCAGTTTAACTTTCAGTTCGATTTTTAAAACAATACTAAAAATTAGAATAAAATTCATTAATTATATACCCTTTTCTTATAATTATAAGATTACTTGTATCTCAAAAGATACTAAAATAATTCTATCACTTAATAGAGAACGAAGACAATTAAGTGAATTGAATCCTTAACTTCATAAGTCTAGTTTGATTTAAGAGTTCATAATATGTCAATTATACACATAATCAACTTATAACCTTCATCAATAATATTTAATTAGATTTCGCTTTTTCTTAGTCGAGTTTCAACGCTAGTTTTGATTTTAAACCAATTTGGAGCCTTTATAAACTAATAAAAGTACAAGCAAAACTTCTATAAATTAATATTATTAAAATTATGATATTTATTATTTTATAAAGATATTAATTAACCTATAAATTAATATTTATTAATTTAAAAAATTGTAATTGATTGAAGTTAAATTTTGATTACATCATAAAACATTGTATCTTAGAAAAATTCATGATTCGTATTAGTTGAATGAATCTAAAACATAGATTTATTGTACATAATATTAATAAAAACTAATAAATAATGTTCATTGCATTTGACTAAAAACATTCAATGTACATATATAGAAAATACTTTATAAACAAGATAGAATATTTCTTGAACTCCAACTAGACTTAAATTTTAAGAAAAAACAAACACTAAAATCATATTTCACTAAATTGTCTTAGTTATATTTGTGTAAATTTATGTAATTATTAATTTATGATATTAATGGGACCCTATATTTACATAGGAGTATTTTGAAAATATATTATCTTATCAAATTTTGTTATATTTTCAACTGGCCCAAGTCTGAACAGGAGAAAAATATTATCTTAGAGAGTTTATTAATTTACCGAGTATCAATTTAAAAAGGTTCTACTGTACTTGAAAATACAAAGAAAGGTAAAAGGAAGATTTCCCACTAGGATATATACATATAGATATATGTACAAGAATAGCAGGGTCAAAAGCTGAATATTTTCCACAACCTTGAATGCTTTCTACTCCACTTCTATCAAATCTTAACAACTGGTTTGTGTCTGAAGTATCATCCTCTTAACAGATTCATCCTTGTAAAATAGGCATTGAAAAAGATACCTTTCGAACATGGATTTACCTCAAGAAGATTTACATTCGAACTTCAGAAGGAAGCAAAAGATACCTCATAGGTGAAAGCCAACATGTCAAGGAACAGAAGTTTTGGAGGCATCTGCTGCTTCCTTGACAGTCTTGATGACCATATCATAATTGATAGAAGCCAGCTGAGACAAGTTCTGTGAACACAAGAAGAAAATTCTCAAATAATATGATGATACAGACTTGGCCCTGAATTATTAGACGGAATTATGAAGAGTTTCTAGAAAAGTTGCCAGTACCATACCGAAGCCTGCTATGACAGCATGGTACAGTACAAGACAGTTTTATATTATTTTCCGGTTAGTACGGTACGAAAATCACAACATTAATTTCTAGAGTTATAATAACAGCAGTAATTGAAGAGTATGGTTTAGTATGAAGGAATTAGTATTGACTGGATATGAAAGCCTTCCCAGTTGGGCACTACAAGTCCTTAACCAAAACCAAGGTGCTGTAACTCTCACCTTATATGAGAAATTACTAAACGAATACTTCACAGCAAGAGTTGGACAGCTGAATTCAGCCAAGCTACCACATTCGTCTCCCTGGCATAAAACAGTTGGAAGTCCGAATAAAAAGACATCTTGTAGTAAATGGATTATATTTAAAAAAGAGTTACAGCTAGTTGATGTGCTAATTATGTAATAACTAGGTATTGGTCTTTGTTAAAGTTTCACATAAAAAGATAAGAGGATGTGGCATACTAGCATTCGTGGTTTCTTTAGTAACCAGCACAAACTTCACATCAAAACCATGAACTATAACTTCCAAGTTCTTTCCCTAAACTAGACTGCCATTCCTATTGAGAAATGTTTTCTTTGATTCAGATCAGATCATATAGAAATGTATTCTTACTATAACTTATTGACCTGAGTTTGATTAATCAAAACTTGAATATTATGCCACCAGGAGTATTGATGAATGCTATAATCGAGGCCATATCAAACATAAAGCCAAATGTGAGGAGGGCGACTGATTTATCAGAACTGAAATTTATACATACATCTTCATCATACATGTTGCCGAATGAACCGCTACTGCTGCATGTGTCTGTCAAATCATCGAAGTCACTAGCTCCATGAACAATTTCTTCTTCTGGATTCCATAAATAACGGCTCATGAAGTAACTTGTGTCAAGAGCTTCTACTGATGGTATGAACATAGCCTGCAATAAAAGTTCCTTAGTGTTCCAAATATATATGACGCTAGTAGCCATAAAATAAAGATGTCTAAATCAAGACAACCTTTTGCCTTGCCAGTGTATCCCAGTTAATGTCCCTAAAGAAAGGGTGCTGCTTAACCTGAAAAACAAATGACCCAATTAGTTTCAATTATCTGCAGCCTTACTGCAAGTCATAACAATGGTTGTCAAATGTACCTCAGAAGCCCCTGTTGCTCCTAATCTTTGAACTGAGCTTTCAGTCAGTAATCTGAAAATTGAAAGGCCACAGATTTCCAGGGACATCAAATCAATAAGAGTAAAACACCATTCATTCTAATGGAATCATATTAAGTGTTAGGTCTAGGAAGTATATACAAATCTTACTTGTTGATCAAATCATAAGCTTCATAGCTTATTTCATCGGGCACTTTTGGCCAAGGTATGTCTCTGTTCATTATATTGGCGAATATTTGCTGCGATAAATAGGACGCATGAGGATGAAATTAAGTTTCCTGTAATAAACTAAGGCTGAAATCATGTGCATATTAAAATTCTCCGGAGGGCAACATATTCGATTTCAATCTGAAGCACAGATGAATGAATAGGACATATAACCATTGAGTTTGAACGGTATAAGTTAACTAAAAGCAGTTTTAGTAATCATATCCAACATTAACAAGGGCAAACTGGCGAATGGTATTGGTGTTTTAATGAGTTAGCCGGTTCTAAATGTCAATGGTCCTACCTGTGGAGTTTCTGCATTGAATGGAGGAATTCCAACAAGCAGCTCAAACAGAATAATTCCCACAGACCACCAATCAGCAGTTACACCTTCAAGTAGGAAAGTAGATAAGAATCAAACCATTAAACTAAAGCTTCATGATTATGCTTTATGTTCCCCTTTTAGCATAATATTTACAAACCATGTCCCATGCCAAGAAGTATCTCAGGTGCCAAATAATCAGGAGTCCCCACAATCGAATGCTTCTGACGTTGTTCTCTCTTGGATGAAGACTGAACTTGTGGTTCATGATCGGCAAGAAGACCAGAACTACTAAATGATGAACCAGATAAGTCATCTGTACTGTTGATGAGACCAACCTTTGACAGCCCAAAATCTGTCAACTGTAGCAGAATAGATTAGAAACTCTTAAGTTCCCAAAGATATTATCACCATTTACTAATTCGTATTTCTACCCAAGTAGCAGGTTGGCTAAAGGAAACAGTTGATAATTTTATGTAAAATTTTTATAATAGAAAGATTGATCTTTCCAGTGAGTAAATGGTTTAGAAAAGATTTGCCAAATGCCAACCTTGATGTGACCATCTTGACCAATCAACAAGTTGTCTGGCTTCAGGTCTCTGTGAATGATATTTAACGAATGCAAATATTCCAGAGCAAGAACCTGAGAAACAATAAAAATTCACCACTAGTACACCTTCGATGAAAGTTCCGTTGGTAGACTAAGAAGCAAATCCAAGGAAAAGCAAGTACACAATTCTATTTTTCACACAACAGAGGTAAGCCCTTACAACTTCTGCAATATATATTCGGGCCATGTCTTCATCTAAGCAGCCCAAGTTTCTCAACAAAGAGTAAAGATCTCCACCATTCAAGTACTCCATGACAAGATAGAGATTTTCCTTGGATGTGAAGGAATAGAAAAATCGGACCTGTTCATAATCAATTACAGAGAAATTAGGATAACAGTTCACTGTATCGTGCAAGTCAAAAACTGTTTTAACATTTAAGGCTTCCGCACCACAAAAGGATTGCGAACTGTTATTAAAATGTCACGCTCTGCCAAAATACTTTCAACAGCATTTTTACGTATCATGTCAGCCTTCTTTAAAACCTGCAAAAATCATCCCCATCAAGTCAATTAGATCAATACAAAGTGTAAGGTCAGAAGAATAGAGTAAGTTGATACCATGTTATATGCTAAACAAATAGATAAATACTAACTTTTTACGTGGTAAGAAAATACGAGTAAGGTTACCCAGAAGTAACTTTGAAGAGAATAGCGCAAGTGAATTTTCCTAGAAGAATGAAGAAGAAATTCATATCCATCATTGAAGAGGATTAACCTATCTATCTAATCACAAAAACACAAAGGAAACATTGATTAAAATCTATCAGCCTTTATTCTATTATATGGATGCTAACCTTTATAGCAAATACATCACCAGTCTTTCTTTTTCTGGCAAGGAAGACACGTCCAAATGCCCCCCTGCTTATTGGTTTCAATATCTCAAAATCATCTATAGAAGTTCGGTCCTTAGAACCTTGATTAGGACTTGCACGCAAACTGCGAACAGGTTCATCTTCTACAGAGGTTACTTCATCAGCTGAATGATTTGATGGGCTTTCATCATCTATCTGCGAACACAACTGTACATACTTCTCCCTGTAAATTCCAACCGGTCTAGTATTAACAATTTAACAGTAGAAGTGGCAATGATAGCAATAAATCAAGGTCCTCAAATGTTTGTCTTATTGACAATAATATAAGATGGAAGGGAAACATACTGCAGCAATTTCTCAATGCGTCTGCCAAAAGTCTCAATAATGAGCGCATCCACCTTCCTATCCTGAATGGCATATTTCAGGTCTTCTAGACGTTCAATCATAGACTCTAATGTGCTATAGTCATTGCCGTTTATCTTTTCAATGGAACGAGCAAGGTCAAGTAGCTTGTGGATCTGTCATGCATTAGTACGAATAACAAGTGAAGCAACAAAGAACCAAAAAGTAGAAGCAGAATTAGTGAAATAACCAGATCAAGAGAAAGTCCATCACCAAAAATACTTGATTATAAATTAAACAAAAAGAAGATAAATGTACAATTATAGTACCCATCACATTCAACAAACACTAGAGCATAAGAAGCTTTCTTATAAATGGTTATTACAGAGAAAGGGAAAGACGTCAGTCATGAAATACAGCTATAGTTATAAAACAAGAGCTTTAAAGCACGGCTGTCTTTGGAAGCATCACTCCTGCATTTCGTCTCATGACGTCTAATTTACCGGATGTATCAAGAAAGTTATGCATAAACAGCTCACAAGAGAGTCTATGGGTAATATCAAGAACTTACAATTCTTCAACAGTGCTAATTATTAATTATAAAAGGGTTCGCTTCCTCAAACTTTGTGCTCACAAAAATAGTTTACTTCATTTAATGTGGTAAAATGTTATATTGGTGCATTTACATATTCAATTATCTGACATGTGACGAAAGATCAGGGAAAGATCTCCTAACCAATACCAACTTGATGACAAGATAATTATACCCATATAACATGTCAAGAAAGAATCTATTCGTCCACAATAATGAAGGGCCTAAAGTTTATCATCAGTTTCAGAATGTGTTTTTAGCAAGAATCAATACTAAAAGACACGATATACTTAGGAACAATATTGAACACATCTACATACCTGATAACTATTCTCAAACTCTGTCATTGTTCTTCGTTCACTTAATAGCAGTTGAACTTGGCTTGCCCGTGGTGTTAATAACGGTGATCTTGGTGTCAAACTCCCCGCATATGGTGTTTTTGCGTCTCCATCTGGTGTAAGAAAGGAATAAGTTTCACATAAAATATTAGGCATAATGTTTGGATCTTCCTTATCGGCATCAGGTGCAACATCAGGCATCTCCCTAGAGCAACAACCAGAATATCTGTTCCGCTCTGTCAAATTGTCTAGCTCCTCTTGTATACCTGCTCTTTCAGCCTCGGTACTTCTTCTTGGAGAGTTGGAGCTTTTTGGTGTGCTTTTTGGAGTCCATGATTCCAGTATTCTTTCGAGAGTGTCTGCAACTCTTTCAAGTCGTTCGTTTATAGTTAAGCCCTTCAAGTCACATCTGTCAGCAATTGTGCATATCAGGGAATGCTCCTCTACATGCACAATGGGTATATCAACTTCACAAATACGACATATCATTGAATTATCATATCCAACATTCTGTTGCTCCCCCCAGAAGCCCCAACCAGCGCTTCTTAAGGCCGAAGATGGGGGATGTTGTGGAGTCTCAAGAAATTGCGAATGGTTATCTCCACCAATTCTTGTTGTGTCATTGGTATATAGTGACTCTGATTTGTCTTTGCTAGGTGTATCAGCATTATCATTGACCATCCGATTTTTCCCGGTAGGAGAAGGAAGCTTCTTCCAAGAAGACATCCTAAAGCTACTAGTTGTTGAATCAACACTTTTGGCAGTGTCAATCTCCTGGCCTTGCTGAATTTGATCATGCTTGGCCAATGGACCACTAAAGTCCTGCTGCGCAACTTCCAGAATATGTTTCTTATAAACAGCGAGATTATTAAATTGATGAAGACCCATGATGCGATCATCTTCATAGCCACTCTCCTTCTGGAACTGAACAAGCCTGGTACACCTGGTGAGGATAAAGAGAAGACGAGTATGTGCTTGTTTTATGATCCCCATTGGTAGCTCTTGACGCCTATCATCTAATTTCTGAACAATAGGCTCACATGTCACCCAAAATTCACTAGATGACATCTTTACACATTGCCTGGCTACAACCAGCAAGTCCTCCAAACACTTTCTCCATTCAGGATAAGTATCAGAAGTCTTTTCAAGTATGCCCGCTAAATCTCCGGCAAATATACCCAAGTCTGAATCAACTTCATCTTTTAACTTGTCAAATTTTGCCCTGATTGCCTTCGTTACTTCCTACAATAGTAATAATCAGGTGAGACCAGTTTTGTCAACCACTAAAAACTACAGCAGAACACAGGATAAAGATATACGCACATGAAACATTAAGAAAGTGGAGTGAATGACAAGAGTATACGTACCTCCATATGACCGAAAGCTCGAGATTTCCGTACGGGAAATGGTCGAACACCTTTGGAATTAAGCTCGTGAGAGAAACTCTTGACATCCGGGACCTTCTTTCTTCCACTCGTAACTCGAACCATAGCTTGGAATCGCGGTGACTGAAGTTCATTGAAAAACGTTGCAAGATTACTCTGTCTACGGACGGAACGAAAGAAAGAAAAAGAACAAAATAGTACATGCTCACATATAAAACTGAGCTTATAGAGAAAATTACCACGAATCCAATACGTAAACAGAGAACATACCTCCAGAGTTGGATTGATCGATGATGAATATTTCAAAGATTTCGATTGGCTCCAACATGCCCTTTTCCCTGTTGAACATGTTGAAATATAATTGCGAGTATATCCCGGGTGAAAGAATATATGACATTAATCATGCATATAAGAATCCTCAGTTAATGTGTTCTTCAAAAAAAAGAAGAATCCTCAGTTAATCCTTCTATCGCCAATTAATTTCAGGATAAAACTTTATTTGAGTTTATATATGTTAAATTTATTTAAGCCTAATTTTATAAAATTTAACATAATAATGGAACAAATTGTTCTTAAATCAGTCGTCACTATTATCACATATTAAGTTTTAAATTAGCTCACATATAAAAAAAAGTTTTAAAATATAGGTAAAAGTTTGTCTGTTATTAAAAGAATATATGACATTAAACATACATACAAGTTTTATCAATTGATTTTAAGATGAGACTTCGTTTAGACCTGTAAGTGCTCAGTTTATTCGGAGCCAGTCCTACAAAATTTTACAGAACATGTCCATAACCGTTTCTTCCATTAAAACACCAAAAGCTGGATACTCTTCACAAAAAGCAAACAAAACTAAACGACGATTACCTTGCTCAATTGGTGTAAAGTTGCTATTATTGTTATTATAGAAGTTCGAATCAGACCCACTTTTTTCCTCTTTGCTTCTGCCATCGTTATTCCCAAGTTTCGACAGCGTGGGAATACCTGCCGACGAGAGCCCCAGAGGCGACGGACACGCAGAAGACCGAGTCCGAATATGGTTCAACCCGAGACTCGACGCCAAGACTACCTCGCTGGCCTTTCCCCTACTTGACTGCTCCTCCGCCCTCCCATCACACCGACCAACCCCCTCGGGATTGCTATCATCGGAGACGGGCCTCTGCGTCCGGCGAGTGGGTACCGGAGGAATCTTCCGGTGCTTGTACGACTTCGGAGTTGAAGACGGCGAGTCGGACATGGATAAGCCTTGCCTCTGCGACGGTTACGATCGAGTTTTCAAGCTCTTCACTGCATTGTGAGAGTATAAACAAATCACGACGTCACGAACATCACACAAAGATTGTTCTAGAAGAGAGACTAAGAATCAAATTGATGTGAGAGATATATATAGGGAGAGAGAGATACAAGGAGATACAGAGAGAAAGTGAAGATTTTTTTCGCGGGAAATCGAACATTAGAGGTTAGCACGAACAAAACAGAGGATTGAAACCAGAGGAGAAAGATAGCAATTTAATAATTCGCATATTTTATTATTCTGATTTTTGGATTTAAACGTGCAAGCCGTGAACCGCCAAAATGTATAGTGTGAAACAAAAACGCTCTCCCTTGTTTTATTTTGATGTTTTTTTTTATCAGATCTCTGGTACTTGTTGGCGAATTTAGTGACTAATTTCCTCACCGATTTATAGGTACCTCACATAATAAGACAGTTGGCTCAAGAATTTATGGTTGCTCCATACCCAAAGCCAAAGATCACTATTTATTTTGATGTTCACGCGATGAAACTAGTTGAAATTTACTTATAATTTAACGGATAATATGAGTCGGCAACTCGTACAAAATGTCCACAATAATAACTTATATAGACTAGACTTTTATTAGATTTAAAATAATATATAGAAGAACCAAATTTATCTTTTATATGTGAAAATAAGAGCTAAATCATAAGAATTATTCCAAAAGTAGAAAGTTCGGATGTATCTTTATTAGGTCGTGCATAGATGGATTTTACAGTTCCATCTTTCAAAGCCTTCATCACGAGAAGTCTATGGATTAGATAATAAGATATTAGACTCGTATGATTGAATTCAGTATCTATAAATCCGATAATTTTTATGGGCTTATCATTTTTATCCCGTTGAAAGAGTTAGATTCGGACATATAATCATTGAATTGGTATACATTTATGACTTTTATGTAAGAAAATTTTAATTTAATTTTTAAGTTTTATAAAAATTTAATCACTCTAAAATATTTTTTTTTTGCAAAATGAATTATAAATTTTATAATTATAATTAAGTAAAATATATGAAACTTTCTTACAATTGAACCATCCCGTTTTGCACTGTGGATGCCGACCGTACTGGCAAAAATTATTATCCAACTAGAAAGCTCAGTACCAGATTCTGGTACTAGTTATTATTGGATCTATCATTTGGTATTAAGTATTAACCCGCATCTAAAATATCGATTAAATACGGGTTAAAAATATAAATTTAGAAAAATCTAGTGTTAAATCAAAAAGCTTAAAATTTTCTCCTATATAAAATAATAGTTATGTATATATAAGAATATGATTTATAATTTATTTATAAGAATTGTTCAATAAAATTTTATTCTGATTATAAATTACATAATTAAATATATTAACTTAATACAATCATATTTAATTTTTCTAAAATTTATTTGTTTTATGTTTATGATATATCACCATGAGATTTCAAAGTAGCGTGACTTAATTCAAAATTTTCACCCAATTGAGCACGTCTAACATATTTTTACATAATAACAGGATTATTATAACTGACTACAAAATATCGAATGCTTGCTAAACTTTGTGAATTGCGTAAAAATAGGATAATCCAAATTTGGGAGTCCAAGAATTTTATAAAACGTTATTGATAGAAGCATTAGCTCTCTCTGAAAAAGAAGTGATCTACCCGTACCTTCAGTGGCGAAGCCAGGAATTTATTTCAGGGGGGGCAAATTTTTTTTTTATCCAATCCAGCATGGGCACCGACATTTTTTAGGTAGGCAACCTTTCTATGCATATATATATTCTTTAATAATTTTTTTTTTAG
>JANZXV010000006.1:29538630-29556887 GCA_027576455.1 Erythroxylum roigii
AGCCTGGATGACAACCTTGAGTAAGATCTCCCTACCCGCCCGTGACAGAAAACAGTTGTTCCAATTGTTGATACATTTCCAGATCCTATCCTTGAGAAATGAGAAAATCTGCCGCTTGCTGCGGCCAATTAGAGAAGGTAATCCTAAATAATGACTTTGACCCAAAGGTAAGTGCACTCCAAGTAAATCGGAAATGGCCTGCTTAACATTTGGGGCAATACATGGGCTAAAAAGAATGCCAGACTTACCATAATTGATGGACTGACTAGAAGCTTCTTCATAAATGCCCAGAATGCGCTTAACGTGGGTAGCTTCAGAGACCTCACCATTAAAGAAGAGGAGCGAGTCATCGGCGAATAATAGATGTGAGATCCAAGGACAACCTAACTTTGCCCGACAACCATGAATCACCCCACGCCTTTCACCATCTTGCAGCAGAAGGGAAATTCCCTTGGCTACAATCAGAAACAAATAGGGGGAGATAGGATTCCCTTGCCGTAGCCCCCGACTCGGGACAATAAGGCCTACCTCTGTTCCATTAACCGAAATCAGATAATGTTAGAGATACACATTCTCATCCATTGAATCCAAACATCAGAAAACCCCATAGTTGTCAACATAGCAAGCAAATATTTCCAGCTGACTTTGTCATAGGCTTTGGCTATATCAATCTTTAGTGTACAAGAACCCAAATTACCCCTTGATCGTTGCTTCAAACCATGTAAGGTCTCAGAGGCCACAATAAAATTATCCGTAATTAATCTTCTAGGAACAAAAGCAGATTGGTTCAAAGAGATAATCTTGGGTAAAATACGCTTTAATCAAGTGGCTAATGCTTTTGACAATATCTTATAGATCACATTGCATAACGCAATTGGTCTAAAGTCGGTAGCATGCAAAGGATTATCACATTTGGGGATTAAGACAATAAGAGTAGTAGCCAAAGATGGTGAAAGGATATCTTGTTGAAGCCAATCACGACAAGCCTAACATATGTCACCACCTAGAGTGCTCCAGAATTTTTGGAAGATAGCGGGATTCAAGCCATCTGAGCCCGGCGCTTTATTTGCGGAATTCCTCATCCGAAAATGAAGCAGTATGTGCATTGTTAGCCGATTCGTCGACCAAAGATCGGACTAGCCGAAGCACAGCTCCACTGGAAGACTCGGTGGCCTGAAAAAGATTAGAGAAATAAGTGTGAATCAGCCCACAAATAGCAATTTCATCCGTTGTAATGTGCCCAGTTTCATCAGTTAGTTTGGTGATCCGATTCCCCTTCCTGCGGGCTTTGATACTGTTATGGAAATATTTGGTGTTTTTGTCACCATTTCGAAACCAAAACGCTTTAGCTTGCTGCTTTAATCTCACGTCCTCCGCCTCTAAGATTGCATTCCATTGGCCTTTTAATTGTCGAACCTCGGCTGTGTCGAGGTTATGTTGTTCCGCTCCCAACCGTCTTTTAATTGTTTCTTTGTGAGCCCACCTTAACCGATTCTTCCGCTTACCTCATAACTGTATGTGATTCAATACTAATCTTTTTTTTTTTTTTTACGAGGTGTCTTAAGAAGGTCCTAACTATGGGAATACACCTTTAAGCCATCTACACTTAAACTAATTTTCGCTCGAGCCGGATAGGTCCTTTGCAGAAAGCAAAGTTCCTAAACCCTGAATTCGAATTTCGTAAGCCATAAACCCTAAACACATCGTAACCTTATTACCTTCCTTTCCACTCGACATGTCTCTGGTATGCTTGTATCGTCGCTTTATGTGTTTTGCAATTGAAGCTTATGTATTCCTTTTAATTGTTCTTAGCTTGTCTGCCATATTTGGTCACCCAGCAGAGATGTTGCTTGTAGGATTTATTTGATCAATCATACGTTTCAATTTGGTTTATTTTGTGGAATCAACATTCCGGAAAACACGAACATACAACAACCTAAGCTTTACTTACTGCAATTTTTCCAATCATTTCAAATCCTGCGGCTAGGTGCTGGCAATTTTTTTTCTTTCTTTTTTGTTTGTTTCTCAGTTGGGGTGGATTTATGTTAGGACCATGGAGCCAAGTGATAACATCTAAAGCAAAGGAATTTGGTTTAATAGGGAATTGGGTTGTATAAATTTCGACGCAATTTGTTCTCTTTCTTGTACATTGCTGGTGTAATTATTGATTTTCCTTATGAAGGAGTTAGCAATTTGATGTAGTTATGGTGGGATTTACCTACTCGTTATTTCATGCAACTTTTATAGGTGTATTTGAGCGGCATGGCTAGTGATGATTTGTTAGTTATGGATGATGAGCAAATGAAGAATAATGGGGTCGATGATCTCAGAGAAGAGGAATATGAATCTGAGTCAGAATCAGAGGAAGAAGATGTGAAGTCGGCTGCACCCCAAGCCAATGCTCAATACAATAGGGATGCTCTTAATGACAAGCTTCAGGACATTAGTTGGCTGGAAAATGTGGGTTGGATCCACAAGCTTTCCATTGATATTGATCAAGAGCAAGAAGTGGATGTGAATGATGATCTGGTCAGAGAGCTTGCATTCTATACACAGGCATTGGGAGGAACAAGGAAGGCGTTTGAGCAGCTTGAATCAATGGGGCTTCCTTTCCTCAGGCCTGCTGATTATTATGCGGAGATGGTGAAATCAGACGTGCATATGGAGAAAGTTAAGAGTCGGCTTTTGGCTGAGAAGAGAAACATTGACGAGGCTGAGGAGAGGAAGAAGGCTAGAGAAGCCAAAAGAATAGCTAAGGAGGTTCAGGCCCAGAAGCTGAAAGAGAGGGCTATGCAGAAAAAGATGGAGATTGAATCTGTTAAGAAGTGGAGGAAAACTAGACAACAATCTGGGTTTGCTGGGAATGAAAAAGATGGTGAAATGGATTTTGCTTTTGAAGATGGGAAAGTATTTGAAAGGTCTAGCAAGAAGAGGCCAGGAGTGGCTCCTGGAGATCGGTCTGGGGGAAAAACAGGACAGTTTAGGAAGAAACAAGTGGAAAAGAAACAGATGAAAAGAGATAAAAGGAACTCAAAGTTTGGATTCGGCGGAAGAAAAGGTTTGAAGAAACAGAACACAGCAGTGACTACTAATGAAATTAGGGGCTTCAACAAAAGTGGTACTGCAGGAAATAACAAAAGGAAGAGGTGATTCACTGGCATTCTAACCTGTTTTGTTGAAGAATTTTGACTATATATGTTAATCTGTTTTGGGAAGCACTGTCCTTATCCCCAAGTATTGTGATCAAGCTGGTGAAGTCATAACCTTTTCTTATCAAACTACACATTTCTAACAACGGAGTGAGTTGGCGAGTAGAGAATCTACTACTGTTCAATGAATGCCCCTCTAAATAATCGAAAACAGGGATCAATTTTTTGAGGCCACCAAAAGTCAATGCAAGGGAATGTACAATTCTAGACATTTGTCATCCTTCATTATACCTGAATTCGGCCTGAAGTTAGTTCTCGTCTTGGAAAAAAGGACTCAAGTCAAGCCTAATTGAATTTTGGATAAAAGTCAGATTTGATTTAGGCTAAATCAGATTCTGGGCCGAACCGGATACTTTGATCATTTCTATGATGTCAATATGACGACATATAAAGGATGTATAATTGAGATGGTCACCTTAGTGGACCAGAGGATCAGGTCCCCTTACTAGTTTATTCATTCGGGACCACATCTATAATTGGGCAAGAAGCTTCCCAATTCCCATGGATGTCGTTGGTCAATCATTAAACAATAAAACATAAACTAACCTTGTTCTCCATAGCTTGTGTCAGACGCCTCACCTTGTATTCTATGGCTTCTCCTGCAAAAAGCGTCCCTTTCACACTTGTTCCCTCCTAGAACATGCTTTAAAAAGGCTCAAAAACGTACAATCCTGTCAATTCAGCATCATCTAGCATCACCTTTTTCTCTATTGATTCTCAGAGCCCTCACAACCATGTTGGATTCTACTCTGGAATTAATCACCCAGGCTGTTTCCAACTCCCTGTTCATCTTCTGCTGTTGTAATTTGATTATAGTCGTGATCTTCATTGGCTCAAAATCTGGCTCTGACTTGGATCAAGAAAGTGAGATTCCTGTTGCAGTGCCAATGGTCACCTACACATGCACGAACGTGAACAAAGTGTCGAGCAAGGCTGCTATATTATCCAAAGCCCTGGAGACTCGGACTACCAGCAACGGGGAAGATGACAATGGAGATGCACATGATGAATTAAGGAGAAGGGTTGAAGAGTTCATCGAGAAAGTTAATAGAGGTTGGAGAGCAGAACTAGTTAAGGACTTCAGGTTGAGTGTGGAAGTAATCCCAGATAAGAGATGGGAAGTTTCCTAATGCTCCAGAAAAATTAAACTTTACAGCATCGTCTGAATACATTTGCTATGCCGAGCTCCTAATGCTTTTGGAGAGTTTGTTATAACATGTTAGAACAGAACAGTGTTTTGTATTAAACACAAACAAGCCGGTACATAAGGGTGTACTTTTCTGTAGAACAGAGCACTGTTTTGTATTAAACACAAATGAGACAGTTCCTGGCATTAAGAGTGTACTTTTTTGTTCTGGAATGTTAACCTGTGTACATTCTTTTGTATCTGCCGCCATTACGGGCATAGGAAAAGTACAGTAGAGATGTTCACCGAACTGGAAAGTCTACCCGAAAGTTAGAATAGCTGTATTCGAACCCCTGACCTGGGTCAAGGACATACAAATTGATGCTCAAGGTTGCAGATTATGGTCAAAATGAAGAATGCAATGCCTTGAATTCTGAATTCTATGAAATCTGCAATCCATATAATTCAGAAACACAATATAAACACAATATCCACAACTCAAGTTCGTTCATTTATGGAAGTACTCCATCAGAAGAGTGACACACCAGGATCAGTACACCTAAAATGCTACTACAATAACCCTTGACACTACAAAAATTACATCATAACACGGCCACAGACTGATCTAACAACAAAAGGTCCTACCTAAACCTAAGGAAGAAGAGTACAATTGTCAGTTAAAATCCATTCGGTGTTTAACCCTAATTCTTTGATTGAAAGCTAATAAGTTCAAGCCTGATATCGTTTCAGCAGCACAACATTGATAAACCGGCATGTATGTGTTCTGTCAGCTTGATGTGTCACAATTTGACTTCCCATCTTCAGGTGAAGAGGATGTACTGTCAGTAGCAGGGTCCCTAAAGGCCTGAAAGGGGTTAATAGGACCCGAATTGTCTCCATGGACAGATGCATCAGGTACAGGAATCGGCTTTACTCCAGCATAGCTAGCCTTCAATTCTTCAGCAGTGATAACAGTGACAGAAGGAACAACTGGTGCAGGCCCAATTCTTTGTTTCTTGTGCTTATGCTCCTGTCGGTGACCTGGGAGAAAACTACCCACTACAACCTGGTGCAAGCGAAGAAGTTGAGAGGATGAACATTAAAACAGTGAAATCTAACAAATGTTCAAGTGATCCAGCAGAATGACTGCAAAATCACATAAAAGCAGTGTCTTTTCTTGAAAGATGATCATTATATCATCTTCTCAGATTTTCACCATGTTCTAAGCTTAGTGAAGCTTGAAGTGTTAAAATTTTCAATTCAAAAATCAAGAAAAGAAAGGAAGCATACAGTTGTAATTGATTAGAATTAAATAATATCAAATCAATTTATAACATAAGAGGAAACCTGAACTGGGCCAGCAGCTACTAGCAAACCAGCTAATCCTCCCCCAACAACGCGTCCATCTGGACCTGCCAAAGAGACACTCATTCCACCAGATGTGCTCTTTGTTCCTTCATTCTCAGTAGGCATAAATGATCCAGATAAGGAAAGTATCTCAAAACAGCCCTGAAAAAGATCGGTTGATAGTGTCTTAATATTTAAATCTCTTGAAACTGCTAATTGTCTAAAACTTTAAAGTGGTGGCTTAGTAATTAGCATGCCAAATAAATTCTAAATGCCTTTTTAAGTCCAGCATGCAACAACTATCGGGGACATCAAAGGCTAGATAACAGACAACAATTCCTAGAACTGCATGCTCTGGAATCCAAACAATGATTTTAGTTCATTGATCTGCTTGAGTTAGAACAATAATTCCCAATTCCCAAATAAAAGCTTAAACTACATTAAATATAACCAATTCAAAGAATAGAACCTTATGACTGCTGAGCATAGCAGTAGAAGACTAGCCAGCCTACCAATCCCCATTCAAGGATGTTGCAAATTGAAAAGAATCTATTTTCACTCGTCTGACAATTGCCACAGATATTTTCTTATGTAAGTATACGGGTTGTTATGCTAGTAGAGAGAGGCTGTTATACAGAATGTTATGCATCCCATATTCTTAACCAACTTTGTTCGGAGAACTTACAACTTACAATTGTTGAAACTACAATTGTACGGTTCAAGTTCAATTGGTTTATACTTCTTGTACAAATGATAAGGAGGTGTAAGCGCTACTTCAGGTATATACACCAGTCAGTGAGTTCTAAAATCATTGGTCATCAAAGTACTGAAATCCAATCAAGTTGCATATACATTAAATGAAGACAAAATGTAATACCTCATATGTTAGGGTACCACCAGAAGAAGTAGGTTGACGAAGTGTAACATTTGAAATTGTGCCATTTGCAGAAAGAATGCAGATGGCACGAGCGCCTTGTTGAGAGAAAGACATAACTTTCATAGAAACATCCTATATCAACAACAAGGAAAGTGATTCAATATCCTTCCAAAATAAAATGACCACCAATTGTAGAAGTCGCCAAATAATCTTTCTTTAATGACCGGTATCTGGTGAGACAATGATCCATTACAATAAACAATCGAGACTTTGCATAGATAGGAAACTTGAACCATGTTCAATTATCACAAGATAAGCAGAAGCAATTAGTTTATTTTGAGTCCATATAGATTTAAGATATGATTAGAAAAAGGGTTTACTGTTGGCATGTCTAATTCATGCTTTCAACTTTTCTTGACCACAAACGATGGGAACCAAGCTGATGCATAATGTGTTATCATACATTACCAAGATTAACTTGGGAAAATCTCAAGACATACCTCACCAGCATTAACAGTGAGCAGATGGGGGGTGAAATTTGCTCCAACTAAGTATGCAACACTTTTACCTGAAATAAGAGATTCCAGAGAATCAGAACAAGCTTGCAGTTTTGGAGTTTAACTAATCATAACCAAGAGGTGTGTATATAACAGCTGAGAATAGTTGTTCTATTATAAAAAAAAAAGAAGTCATAATATTTAACCGGAAAGCTTGCAAGTCAATCAAATTGAAGACATGCTAATTGTAATTGATCAATTAGTCGTTGACCTGACCAACAATGAAGAATAATGAATGAAAACTTTGTATAACATGGTGGACAACGAATCTACTCTGTGATAATGCAGCCTTTTGGTGTGAAGTTGACAGTTTGCTCTCACGTTATGCTTTAAAAATTCATTCAGAAATTTGTCTATCTGCATAATTGTAGCTCTATTTATCAAATCCTTCTTTGAAAACCTTATTTTAGCAATCAAAGTTATCACACTTTAAAAACTTCAGAACCACACAGTAAGGAGGATATTAAAAATATTACTATCTTAAGACAGATCTGGATCCAACCATACAGTCCAAGTTGTTCTTTGCCCATCCAACAAAGTGTCAAATTAGATAGAACAAAAACATCCTCTGCTTTCTTTTAGAAACTCTACTTTTGTTTCCTCACCGCAAGGACAACACTCTCCTATCTGTAAGAAAGAAAAAGAAGATTCCTTCCTATTACGTTATCCTCACCCACATATTCTCTCACATTAATTCCAGAATGGGACACAAAAGAAGAAGAGTCAGGGGAAAATGGTCCCACATCAAACTCCTACCCGAGGTCCAAATCCAATACAAAACAAAAAGATCAAGTCTTTGATTGACCCACCTAAGACTTTGTATCATCAGAGTCTTATAAACACCCATCAACAGGTAATGGGGTAACAGTGTTACAACAGTGAGTGTATAAATTCAACAGTTGGAAATTTTTTTTCCAAGAACATAAAAAAGAGAAAGACAATATGATCTCTACTATACCTGGGCTTTCGTAGTCAAAACTACGCGGCTTCTTCACTAAGTCTACAGGCCGCCCTCTACCACGTTTCCAAGCTGAAAACTCTCCGCTGAGTGGAATCGATGATGATATCGGCATCGGTGACAATGCCGACCCTGGTGACCCGTCAGGTTTGTACTTTCTGGGTCTCCCTCTTTTCTTCTTCACCACCGCGACTTCCGTCGCCGGCGATTGACCCACCCTTGACCCACCAAAATGGATAGGCTTTTGATCTGGGTTCGGGTTAGCGGTCGGAATCGGGTTTGGGGTTGAATTTTCGGTTCTAGGGGCCATTATATAGCTGTCCGGAGCTTCATCACCTTTCACCGTTACTCCTGTAGTCATTCCCTCTGTTGTCTCCATTTCCTCATAGATCACTCAAAAATCCTAAGACCACAGAAACCTCACAAACCTGAAAAATCAAAGCTTTGAACCCCAGGTGGTTAAATTCTACTAAAGATCAAAACTTTATGGAGGGAATGAACTCAAATAACCTTCTAAGCTTCATAATGTGAAAAAACAAAGATAAAGATACAATGGTTTGGATTGAATCTTCAAAGATCAAGAAGAGAAATAATATAAAAAACAATAGAACGGATTCTTCTGGGCTTCAGAAGTCCGACATTGCAGAGCATGCACAGAGCTTCAATGGCGACAGACGAATTTCCCAAAAAAAATCATGAAAATTGGAAAAATTTTAAAGTTGACAAATTGCAAAAACAATTTTTGAGTGAGGAGAATTTCTTACAAGCGGAACGAATTTAGGGTTTTGGTAAGAAAAAGGAGGATAAATTAAAATAAAGTAGGAAAATGGGCAATTTTAAAAGTAAAATAATCAATATTTTAATTGCAGTATTCAAAGTATTAATTTTGCTTAAGAAAATGGTTCACGTCCGTCTTAAAAATTTAATAAGGGTGATTTAACAATAAAATGGCAGATCTGGTAAATTTAAATTATTTAAAAAGGTCATTGAAATTGAGAAAATGAAATTCTCTTTTTATTATTAGTTTCCTCTTTAATTATTTAAAATCATAAAAATAGTTTTAAAGCTGTAAAGCTAACATTTGGAATCATACCAATTTTCAACAACTAACTTCTTTATCTTTTTGATTAAATTAAAGTTGATTCTAAAAAATTCTGAATCAATTGCCCTCTCATTTAAAGAAATTTACTTTGTTGCTGCCAACCAGAATCTAGGTTGCTTCAAGTTTGAAGCTTTTCATACAACCAAATTATACATATTTATAGTTTATCAATATAAACTTAAAAGAAGAATAAGAAGAAACTCACTTTGTCAGAATGTCAGGTATCTCCAATTTTCATAAATTTGCTGGCAAGTTCATTCCTTTTCCTTCAAAAGTTACTATGTTGTAAGGAAACAGAACCAATTTGAGGTTGAAGATGAAGGAAACAGGAAAACTTCAACAGCAGAAGAAATGCTAGCTGTGTTGTGTCTGAATCCAATTTCAGGTCAAAATGAAACAACTAGTATGCGTGAATTGCAGTGAATATAAGAAAAATTCTGAGCCAAACAACAGTCTGTCCTTTCTCTTCTTCTTCTGATACATCTATCTCAACATACAAGTTGGTGGCATTCAAGAAATAGCAACTGAAGTTTTAGTGTGGGATTTGACATTGATCAAGAAAACAACTTTTAAAAGTTTAGTATATATACACTGCAAGAAAAAGCCAATTATAATTGACTTGTAACCTGGAAAACGAAATCCTCAGATTAAAAAATGGCAAAGATGATGAGAGGTTCAAATGGAGGCAGGCATATGTGATTCAGTGACAGGATTTTTTATTCAAGTTCATGTTAAGAATGTTGAACTTGGATCAATGACTTTACATGTGCTCTGGGAACAACAAATCCGGCTCTTCTTTCCTCGAACGAATATTCAATCTCTTCAGGAAGTTCATCAACTGGATAAGCACCATAAACCGGTTGGCAGGCTGGAGTTATAGCAGTCTGCATTGGAATTGAAACTGTTGAAGGTGTTGTGGGCACAGGAATTGGCATGGCCTTGAGAGTCCTATTCTCTGCAGAAGTTGTCTTCAAAGGAGTTGTAAAGGAGAGTGTCTTCTTTGAGTCAGCTTGCGTTGTGGCCACTTCTTCCAACATATTTGCTTTTGATGATACTGTAGATGATATTGGTGAGAATGGTTTCCGAATCATTGCTGAATCTGGGTCATGAGTATTCGCAGCACCAAAAGAATGGTTTTGAACAGGAAGACTTGCAACTTCTGACCCTCTTCTACCTACATAAGAAAACAAACATGACATTCTGGTGTTTCAGTTAAGACCACTATCGACCTCCCTACTACAGAACAGCTTTTTCTCCAACTAAAGACCAGAACCCTTGCCCTTTTCCTCAATTAAAACCGAGAAACAGCCTCTTTACTACACACAATCAAACACGGAAGTAACTTTTCGTAGAGCTAAGTCTCACTTCAAAATTTGTGTGAAAAAATTTATGCAAAACATTCAACTTGTTCACTAAAACTTTTTCTCAACTTTTTGGAATAAACATCATCTAACAGAGCCAACAGAAAACTCAAAAGGAATAGAACCTATTTCTTTAACAATTAATAAATTTTGTGAAGAACCAGTTGATGTTCTTTCCAGACTCCAGAAGGAGATTGGCAAGCTGTTATTCCTCAATTTCGATTATATCCTCTTCAACAATGAACAAAAAGAGAAGAAAAGCAGAGACATTCAGCGAAAGTCCCTGGATACTAAGTCCTCTGCAATTTGCAGCTTTACAAAATGACTTACTAGCTGATATAGTGGAAAGAGCATCATCCTGGCGATAACCAAACTGGTCATTTTGGTGCATGCGCTCCCCTTTCATTTCATGACGAGAAAAGGGTGTAGCTTTGCTGTCAGCTTTAGGAGTTTGAAGCATGGTTCCACCAACAGAGAGACGTCTATTATTTGCACCTCCAGTTGAAAACCTAGGTGCTTTTTTCACATTTTGAGCTTTTGAAGGGCTTGGCTTTGAGCCATAAAGTGCTTCCTGCTCTGCTATAAGCTGTACCTTCAGTTTTTTCTGATCCTGAATAACCACAAACAACATTCCATTAGCATATCCGTGCAACTAGAGTTCAGTTCACTACATAAGAAATGTGATTGACTAAAATGAG
This sequence comes from Erythroxylum roigii, assembly GCA_027576455.1. Classification (NCBI taxonomy): domain Eukaryota; kingdom Viridiplantae; phylum Streptophyta; class Magnoliopsida; order Malpighiales; family Erythroxylaceae; genus Erythroxylum; species Erythroxylum roigii. The sequence goes on from JANZXV010000006.1 coordinate 29,549,866, forward strand.
AGGTCCATACACGCTGCCTCCGCTTTTCTTCTTCTTTCTCTTGCCGCAACACTGTGTACTCTTCAAGCATTGAAAGAAGGCGAATCTGGACAATGTTCATGAAAGAAAGGTTTTAAGTCGAATTTGAAAAGAAAATGGAAAATAAGTTGTTGCACCAAAGGGGCCCAACCAGTCAAGAGTTAAAGAAGGAAAATTGAACTTACACCATCATATAAGAATTCAATCCCTCTCTCATATTCCCATGCAATAGTTTTCGAAGCCAATGCCTCCACCATACCTGAGATTCTCAAGAGGATATTTCCACTTATTTATTAATTATATAATCACACGGTGATTTCATGCAGTCGAGCAAAAAATTTCCAGATTTAAAATTAACAACCCTCTGTATGAACTGACAACTTAAAAGAGATCCATTGATCTCAGGAAAACAAATTGAAACAGTCAAATAAAAAAACACAAGATGAAGTCATATGGCTAAACACCACTTTACAAGTCAGATGATCAAAAGTAATTGATGTTGTAAAACATAGAACAGCATCTACCTGGAAGCTTATTAACCAAAGATCGGGCCTTCTCAGCACGTTTCAGAGTAAGATGGGCACCTTTTCCAGCATTATATCGGTTATCATCCTGGGACATCCCCAAGAGAGACTAAGCAAAACATAACCTATTGGTTGTTGGACTAAAAGTACTAAAAAATGATGTCAACATTTTACCCTGTTATACTCCTCAAGCCAACACTCCTCCTCACAGGCAGCTAGCCATTTCTCAACCTTTTCGAGTATATCTTTCCTACTAAAAGCTTCTTCTTTAACATTTGCAATTTGAAGTTCTATTTGTTCAAGGATAATAGCTGGGTCCACATTCCCTGAAATAGGATGAATGACTTGAATGTCTGGAAAGATTAAATGGATAAAATAGTATTAACTTTGAATCACGAATGATACCAGACTCCATAGCTTCTATAGCAAATTCTATTGCATTATCTGCTTCTGGAATTAAATGTGTCTTTCTACAGATCTCCTCTAATTCTGATCTCTTTTTCAGAACAAGCTCCTTCATCTTGCTTGATTTCAACTCTTCCAGCCGAGATACTTCTGCCTCAACCTACATATAGTTTTCACTTATTCTTGTAAAGATCATATGTCCAGCCTTGCAAAGCTAAAGTCGGGAAACCAAACAGGGAAACAATACAAGCATGCCCACTATGTCACTCACATATTTGATGATGTCCAAAGAAAGAGTGTTTGGTTCAGTTATTTCATGTTCTGAAGCAGCTATGTTGCAAGTAACATTTTGAAATACTCGTTGTTCTTCTAAAGGAGTATCCATCAAATGCCAAAGCTCCAGCATCGTTGTTGCAAGATCTTGGACCTGTCATAAACAAGGACAAAACATTGTCAATGCTGAAAATGGTATTACGTACGACGCATATGGAAGAAAGGTCCAAACTTTTATCACCTTCTGCATTCTCTGTATTTTAATCTCTCTCAGTTTGGATATTGCAGTGGCAAAAAGTTGGATTGTATCATTACTTATGCTTCTTGATCCTTCAGGGTCCCCATAAGTTGGATGAACTTCATTTATGGTGTGCTGGAAATCCATACCGAGAACTAAGCAAAGTGAGTTCAAAGTATCAAGGAGTTTGTGTATCTGCTTCAATCGATTGTTCTGCGAAGGTAATGGATAATTTAATCAGTGAACATCATTTAGAAGCAAAGAATTCAAACTTGAAGATGGCAGAAAAAAAAAACCCAACCTTCTCATTTTCTAGTGCTTGGAGCTGTCTGTGTAACTCTTCAAGTTTTCTCAAGGACAGATCAGTTTCATCTACTTGCAGATGATCAGCAGACCCAAAAATCTCATTTGAGATCTTCTCTATTTCTTCTAGAACTTCAACAAACTGATTTCTTCTGTCCGATTTCCTCTTTTGCATCTCTTCCAGTTGTGGAAGAATTTTTTGAAACTCTTCCTTCAAGCTTCCAGAACTTTTATCAACCTGCCAAGCGGCAAAGTTATTACACTGGAATCACCCAGGTTACAGTCATTATAATAATGACAAGCTCAAAATGGTCCTGAGATTAAGTTTACAATTTGAATTATAACTGCCACCAATTTCACCAAGTGTTCTATGCAACTGCAATTATTTTAATAGGAGAAATGTGACTTTCCTTTTCAATTTCCATAATTCAAAAACCTTTATAAATTGTCTCTGTAAATTATTTTTTAAAACAGGCATATATTCCTGGTTACAAAAGTCAAGAGAGTTGATATCACTTGAAACTAACCTGTCTAATATGCACAGGTCTTTCCCCCATGGCAGAACAAATTGCCGCAAGTTCTGCTTCAAAGTCTGCAATTGTCTGTCTTAGCTGAGCTCTATTCTTGTTTGCCTGATCCACCTTTCTTCTATATACTTCAAGACACTCTTGTTCAAGCTCAAGCAGCATTTTGTCCCTATCAGTATGCGACTCCCCAATTTCATCCCAGATTATCTGAATTTCGTAGAACATAAGGAAAATGTGAATCCCTAATTTGCAGCAGGCAAAAGATGCAATTTGAGAAAGAATAAGCACAAAGAACACAAGACGAATAGAGTCAATGATCTCCACAAACCTGCAACTCACACAAAAGAGTTCCACAAGTTGTTTCCACTTGCAGAAGCGGATTTTTCTGGTGATTAGACATGTTGATCCAGCTTTATCTGCACAAGAAAGTTTCTGCACACAATCACAAGCAACAAAGCATAAAAGGTGAGACTATAAAAACACAGTAATGGATATATAAATTAACAAACATTAAGGCTAGCATATCTTACAGAGTCCCTAAAATGCATTTATTCAAAGTACTAAACTTCAAACCACAAAAAAATCATGAAGGATTAGACATTAGGAGGAGGCCCTCAAGTATACACTATCATCACAAGAACAATTCTAACTTTTCATTTACTTTCGAGTGATGACATCAATCTTACTGTAAATTTGCTATTCCGGGTAACAATCTTTAGCTGCAATTACCATACAAATCATCCCCAGTTCACACTTACAATTCAATCACTTTCATTTGCCCATTGTGATTATATACAAATAACAGGTGACAAGGAATCAAAATTAAGCTCATCTGATACAGAAAATAAATAACAGTTGGTTGTCATGTGAAGTACAGTAATATACATGATCAAACAAACAAATGCAATATCTCAAAAGCACAGACTCTGACAATGAGTTGCATGAGCACTAACCTGACAAGAAACCAAGCGAGAGGGAGTGGTTAAGTGGGTAATAGGTCAAACGTTAATTGATTTGTTGTTTGTTAGCACTTAGCAACGAAGAGAATTTCCTGGAAAAATTTTCCAGTAAAAAAAGAATAATACGAATAGATGATTAATGGGTACTGGTCAAAATAGTTCAATCCTATACATTTCGAGAGAAAAGGTCTCAACTTTGACTCGAACTTTGAAACAGAGAGAGCCGTTTTGAGGGGAAAAAAGGGACCGTTAAAGAGAGAGTGTTGTTTGTTATGATTGGATTCTTTTGTGAGAACCATGTCGATTTGAATTTCAAAACACAATAAGCCGGAGTCCTATCAATTTGATTGTACAAAACAAACGGTCAAGATCAAATCTTGAGCCTTTCTGTGATCGATGGTCACGACAAGTAGGCTCAAATGGGGTTTTGATTTCTGGAAGCGTTCAAATTAGGCGTGGCGGTACCTGAAACCAGAGTTTCGGGTTAAAACATATGTTATTCGGATCGGCTCAGATTATGTTCTATTACCTTAATTTAATATTTGAATATTTTTATTTAAATACAAAATAGCTATAAATCAAATTTTAATTAAATTAAATTTTATTTATTAATTTCATATTAAATCAAAATTTTATCACCCTCACATAAGAACTTTTACTTCATTTGGGATACAAGTCATTTTGCATATACCTCATGCTAATTAGTAGTCAGATTGCAACTTTTAACTTTGCTTCAGATTGTAAAACAGTAATATGTAACAAGCAACTCTCAAGTTGCACTATCAGTTAACATTTTAATTTCTCTCTATGAAGAGAGTGCCTAAGAATTTGCAGGGAACTGAAGAAGATCTCAGCTTCAGAACATAAAGAACTGAGGTAAATCTGACTCTATGATAGAGTAATCCTCACAGTATATGTTACCTGATCAACTAGGTATGTGCATGTGTTCAAGGTTGCTTGGCAAAGAAAACTTGCAGCAACTTCATGATTGTGAGCTTTTGCTGTCACCTATTTCCATCTGTATAATTTCAAGTAAAAGTTCATTCCAGGTATCAACTGGACCTGGTATGCACCAGTGCAGGCAATCCTGTGTGGAGGCCTTCCATTGGGACCGCGTTTTGTAATCTTATTAGGGTGATGGCTTCTGTATGGACCTGGATGACTGTCGTGGCGATAATGGAAGGCTTCAGTTATATCCATCAACTTCAGCTTTGATTTGTTAGTTTTTTTAGTAATATATCCAGGTATCATGTGTCAATACATCCTCACGAAATCAGAAAGACTCAATGCCACACAAGAATCAGATTATTCATAAGGAATGAACCTGTCATGTTTGTTTGATGCCCATTTCTGATTTGCTCTTATAGTCTTGATTCTCAGATGAGAATGTTATTAAGTTCATCCCAAGCTTTGATGTGACTGTCATCTCTTCAGGCCACTGGTTCACCAAGCAGTCAGTGTACATCTTGAGCAATGAAACTGTGGGAGGACAGTTGTGGTGGCCAAAGGAGTCTCCTCCAATGGAGGTTAACAACATCAAAGCATTTGAGATACCTGTTGAGACAATTCTCACATCTCTTGTCACCCATCCAAATTACACAGGACTTACCATTCTATGCTCCTATTCACCTGTTCATTATGAAGATGGGGCCTGGAACACCGGTGGATCATGCACTGGAAAGGTTAAGCCTCTTGTCCCTGGTGAACTGGTTGAAAATCTAAGTAACATATTCAAGTATAATGTGTCAATACATCCTCGCGAAATCAGAAAGACTCAATGCCACACAAGAACCAGATTATTCATAAGGAATGAACCAGTCATGTTTGTTTGGAAGCAAAAGGAAACCAAAGGAATCAAGACTATAAGAGCAAATCAGAAATGGGCATCAAAGGTATAAATCTTGTGCCAAAAGGAATATGCAAGTTCATTAATGATCAGATCCAGGGGCTGTTTACAGAAGTAAAGTATCAGTAGATTAGGATGTAATGCTTCACACTTGCCTGCAAGAGAAATCATAACATAGATTCCATCTGGTTTCGAGCAAGAGAGTCTCCAATAAAGGCAAGCGTCTTCCCCCTCATCAGCTCCATAAATTTCTTTGCATCAAATCGTGGAAGATCACATCGAGATGGTTTCCATTGCCAATACTCGTATTCTCCATCAGGTCTCCCATTTCCTTGGCAGTTTTGTTTCTGGGTTATGATAGGGCATGTATTGTTTGTATACATCACTCCCAGGGGATCATAAAACCAACTTCTATGATACATATCACAGGCTACTTTTCAAGTCAAAAACCAAACCACAATGTTAATAGATAAAGAGATCAGGACAACAAGAGTATACCAACAGGGACATTTCTAAATAAGCAAACTCCTTGTTAAGTAAACATTATTAAAACCTATGAGATGCGCAAATACCAAAAGACTGTAAACTATAGTTATTTATTATTAACTATAGTTAGCTTAATTATAACCATTGTTATCTTTTCAGTCAGTTTTTCGTTCTCTGTATAAATAACTAGTTGAGCTTATTAGCTCATTAACGAGATTAATTCTTCAATCTCAATCTCTCTATTCATGGTATCAGAGACTAAGTGGTTTTGGATTTCTCTTATTCTCATCTTGACAGATTATAATAAGTAGAGATGCAGTTTTTCATGAAGGAGTTTTTCCATATAGCAAGTCTTTGCTTTCTCAAAAGGATCATGATGCTTCTTCTTGTTCCCTGCCAAAGCCTGCTAGTTTGTCTGAAGATTCAATTACTAATTCTTCTTCTCTAGCCACTTCAGTTGCAGATGTTGTTCCCCCTACAGAATCTATTACGGAGGAATTCTCTGAAGATGTTACAGCACCAAATATTCCTATGTCTACTGAGGCCGAGTCTAGAAGGGGCACACGACCTAGGAATGAACCTGTTTGGATGTCTGATTTTGTTTCTAATGTTTTTATGGTTGCTCCTATCTAAAATACAGTTTCTTCTGTGCTTACAATTCCAGCTTATCCCTTTGTCACACACTCTTGTTTTAATGATACTCATGTGGCATTTATGGCCAATCTTCAACATGTTGTAGAACCAAAATTTTATCATGATGCAAAGCATGATTCTAATTGGGTGACAGCTATAAAGACAAAACTTGATGCTTTGGAAAAGAATCATATGTGGGAGTTGACTGACCTTCTTTTAGGAAAGAAGCCTATTAGCTCTAAATGGGTTTATAAACTCAGGTTAAAGCCTAATAGTAGTATAGACAGGTACAAGCCAAGATTAGTGGCAAAAGGGTTTAATCAAGTAGAGGGTGAAGATTATATTGAGAGTTTCTCTCCTGTGGTTAAAACAGTAACAGTTAGATTACTTCTTGCTCTTGCCGCTATTTTTTGTTGGCCATTATGTCAATTGGACATAAATAATGCATTCTTTCATGGTTATATTGATGAAGAGCTTTATATGATTCCTCCAGATGGATATGACAAGGTTAAAAAGGGACAAGTCTGTAAATTGACTAGGTCTCTCTATAGGTTAAAGCAAGCTTCAAGGCAGTGGAATGTTGAATTTACCAATCACCTAAACAAACTAGGCTTTCATCAGTCAAAGGCTGATAGTTGTTTGTTTACATATAAATCTCAAGGTTTTTTCTTAGCTCTCATTGTGTATGTGGATGATGTTCTTATCACTGGCAATTCCGAAGAACTTATTGCACAGGTGAAATCTTCATTAGATTCTGTCTTCACAATTAAAGACCTTGGGTCTGCCAAGTACTTTCTTGGGTTAGAAATT
>JANZXV010000006.1:29569899-29590727 GCA_027576455.1 Erythroxylum roigii
AATAATATAATCATTTAGAGATTAATTAAAGAAATTAATAAGTGTAAAACACATTTATTAAGAAATCCTACAATTTTGGTTTTTCACGGCACATATATTAGCTTAAATATTTATGAGATATTATAAACATTAAACAAGCAAGTAATACTGATTCTTAAAAATATATAACATAGTTGCTAATAAATAATAAACATATAATAATATTGTCTTGTTCAAATACAAACATAGTTTAATTTATGAAAAATGAGTTGATTTAGTAACAGATTATGAGATTGTATATTTTTATACGGCTACGCTTTTTATAATATAATATTTGAAGTTTTAATTATGATATTAATTGCATTTTCTACACTAAGTTGCAACAAAAAAGAATATTTTTTGTGTTTATTAGTTTATTATCATTTTAACATGATAAAATAAGATTTAATGATGTTAGAATAATAGTTTTATTTTTTTTAATCAATGAGTTTTAGTAGAACGGTTCGTTCCCTCACTGTTACATCTGAGTCGGCTTTTAGTACAGGAAATTGAGTGCTTGATTCATTTCGTAGCTCTCTTACTCCAAAGATGGTGGAGGCTATTGTTTGTGGATAAGATTGGTTGAGAAAATCACAAGCTCCTCTTTATTTGAAAGAGAAACTTGAAGAATTTGAGCAAATTGAATCAAGTAATCTAATTTACTTTACCTTAGTTTTAATATACAAATAAATAAAAAAATCAATTAAAAAAGAAATAACGAATCTAACTCTTTTTATTCTTTATTTTCTACAGATGTGACTTAATGTATAACAGTTAATCATCCTACCATTCTATTCGAAGAATAATTGTTTAACAATTTATCTCTTTTTGTAGTATGGATCTTTTGTAAGACATTGTTTGGCGTATTTTTACTTTGCATTGGTTTAACACGTTGGATTAATCTTTGATGAATTTTATATGCATACTTTATGAATAATTTGTATTTGTTTTCACTAATTATTTTTATCATTTTTTGTCATATATATTGATATGAATAGGTTCTGGTTACCCTTAAAACTGAACCTAAAAATAGGTTAACCGATCCTATAGGTTCTTTAGGTTCGTGTTTGTGAAATTGCCGAACCTAACATTCGGGTTATTTATGAACGGGTCAGATTATCCTACCATAAACACCCCTACATACAACTACCCAATTCCGAGCAAACATCTCATTGATACCCATAACTAGGGGGTTGTGAGACATTGTTCTTTTAATTGAGGAACATAATCAATGATGACAATTTTAGCCTGATTCAGTCTGCTCTAAAGTTAAGAGGTTCACTTGAGTTAACCTAAGTTTTAGTTAGACTATTTTTAAAAAAAATTTAAGTAAAAAATATTGTTTTGAGTCATTTTTTAATTTTACATAAAAGTTAATCGATATTCAGACCGATTAAGTTTAATTAAGTCAGGACATAGTTGAGAGTCTCTATCACGTTCAAGATTCGGATCAAGCCCAAATTGAAATATAATGAGCCGGAGCCCAACCCAACCAATAACAAACGTAAAGACCGGGAATGTAACGTAGAGATTATTTAGTAATCAAAAGAAGAGGATCGTAGGATGAGTAGATTCTCCATTATATATATATATATATATATGACAGTAGCTAAGAAATTCCTTAATTTCTCAATATTAATTTAATGGCCCAATTCCATTTTTAGGATGAAGTATTGAGTTGAAAAATAACATTTCAATAAAACTTTAGATAAAATGCAAAAAAAAAATTAAGATAAATTATGTATAATGTAAGTACACCCATAATTTAGATGTTTTTAGTTTTTTATCAATATTTTATGAACCGGACTGAAGGTTAAATAGGCATGATAAAATATTTAAGGTTTAAAAAGTTCAATTGATTAATAACTATAAAAAAAATCTGTTAAAGATTTAAAAAAATAATATTAAGATAAATTATGTTTAATGTAAGTACACCCATAATTTAGATTTTTTAGTTTTTATCAATAATTTATGAATCGGACTAAAGGTTATACCGGTATTATAAAATATTTAAGATTTAACCAGTATTAAATCATCAAAAAATATATTAAATAATTTAACATATTATTGAAAGAGGCTATCTTTTTTTATCGAACAATTTGAAGTTTAATTGAAAAAAAAATATTGTTAAATAAAAATTAATTAATTTAATTTAATTTATAAAAACTTATTAATTTATAAAATTGATAAATTAATTAATAAATTGATATTTTTTAAGAACAGGAGATATTAAAATATATCTAAAATTTAAAAATCAAACCGAAAAATTAAACGGTTCAAAGTTTTTATAACTGATCCGGCTAAATCGGTTGAGTTTTTTAATCATCGGTTTTTACTACATTTTATAGTATTTCATTTTTTTCTTTCTAAAATAGAGTGTTAAATTTTTAAAAATGAAAAGAGATTTATTTTCTTTAGACACAATATTATATTCAAAATTAAGAATTACAGTATTATATTCAAAAAATATAATATCGCATGATTTTCATTATATTTTAACCCAAATATTTATATAAATAAATTAAAAAAGATGGGCCTGGGCCTAATGCACGTGGTTGTGATACAATGATTTGGTCTACCATGAACGTACAACTATAATGACACACGTGGGCATTACTTCATTGATGTCTCCTTCTCTCTATCTTAGCATTTCTATAATATTTCTAAAGTGTAGGGTTAAATTTGTTTATTGGGACCGTCTTCTTCAAAGGAGTGTCTCCTTAAAGATGAACATTTCCCCTTCATTTATGATGAATGAGAGGCCATGGTTCTTTATCATGTGTAATTTATAAACCAAATGAAACTTTTTAAAAATGTTTAATTTAATTTTAAATTTTAACATTTTTTTTCATTTATCCCTTTTAATTTCAAAAGGCACTTTGTAGTGATATATCAAATCCTCTGTTTCAGCTACTTTGTTATAATCATGTTCTATTAAATTTCATCCATATATTTTTGTGGAATGATAAGATTTAATAGAATATGATAGGAGCACCATAACTGAAACAGGAGACCTGATCCCTTGTAGTGGGATGTTGGTAAACAAAGGTTTATGTTTTTCATTTAATTTAAAATTTATCAAATTCTGCTTTATCCCGACTTAATAGAGATACGAGATTTTGGTAACAGAGATACGAGATTTTGGTAAACAATGTTTTAACATTTTTTTCCTTTACCCTAGTTAATTTCAAAAGGCACTTAGTAGTGGGATGTTGGTAATATGCAACTTAAGTTTGTTCTTCTCCACATATCAATGCAAGAAGAGAGTCTCAAAATTATCCTTCTGTTCCTTCAATTGAATTTGAAAGTCTTCTCATGGGACCAAACCAAAGCCTTCCATGGCGGTGGGGGCCATGTATGGCAATGGTTGAGATGTCCTTGAACATCACGTTTTTGCCTAAAGTGGGTTGGTCATGTTCCATCAGTTAGGTAAAGTCATAGCTTCAATTCCTTGCTTTTCCAAAAATATCAAAATTCCATTTGTTAAATTATTTAATAAAAATATTTCAATTCATTTCTCATATTCAATTATTTAAATACTCTAAATATTCAATTATTTAAACATTCAATTCTAAGAAAAAATTATAAAAAATCTCATATTCAATTCTCATAAAAATTTATAAAAAATATTTTCCAAATCGAGTAATTATTTGAATATATGTATTTAAATACTCCAATTCTTTTTTGCTAAATCCCACATAAAAATATGGAGGGTTTCCTTATTTTGAAACATTTTTTTTACTTAATTTTAACTCAAAAAACATTTTTTTATTTAATTTAAATATTTTCTAATAATTTTCTAATTTATTTAGCTAGTTTCTTTCTTGTTTATGTATGTAATTATTTATTTTTATTTTATTTTTTTATTACCTTGTTTTATATTTATTGTATTATTTATTTTCTCATATCTTTTATTATTGCTGCTTTATTGTTTGAATATGCATTTTTTATTGATTTTTTATTTTATTTTTTATTTTTCATGTAGGTCTGCCTAAAATAGCCTTTTTACCAGTTTAGGATAATGTTGCATACTTATAAACTTTCCCCAATCTCGCATTCGGCTTTATTAGGATGTTGTTATTGTTGTTGTTGTATAAAATTTATAACTGTTTCGAAAAATAATCAATTTAAATTAAAGAAATTCCTTTAACCAAATAAATTTTTGCATCATTATGTTAGTCAACTATGCATCAATTTGAAAAAAAAGAGAGGGGAAAATAAGTTGGAACAACTCATTATTAATCAAATATAACTTCGTAGTACATGGACGGTTGGCTTCGTAAGGTCAATGTGCACGAGTAGGTATCGATTAAACAGACAAATTGGACAGGAACAAATAGAGAAATTCAACGTATAAATTTAGAAGATAGTGGCTTAAGTCTAAATTGGCCACACATACCAACACCAACATGTTCCCAAATCGTAAAAATGTCATCAAGAGCATGCACCACCGAAAGACCTAAAAGAATATCAGCAATTATTTCTTTGACTTTCGCAAACATTAATCACAATAAATCATTAAATCACTTCCCAGTCCATAACTATACTTTATAATCTATTAAATTTAATCAGAAGTCAATGATGGGTGGATGAAGAATAAACTTAAATGTTCTACGATATCATGTTGTTGACATGTATTGAGCTAGGGTTTAAGATAGTGATTGTGGGCATGTTGTTGACATGTATTGAGCTAGGGTTTAAGATAGTGATTGTGGGTTACATACCGATTATAACAACAATAACGATAATACTTGGTATAAATTTTGCTCACATGTAAGATTTTAAGAGTTTCTGTAATACGCAACCATACCCTTAATTAGTAGAAAAGTTATTTCCAAATAACCAACAAGAAGAAAAAAGAATACATAAGGGTAAGTTGATGAGATATGTATAGAAAAATCCAATCATGTAAGAAATCATATGATTAAAAACTTATATCAATAGAATTTATGATAATTATTTTAAATACATAATACTAAATTATTGATTATATAAAATAATTCATAAATTACATATTTTAAATAAATTATTTAATAAATGGTAATTTAAAATTAATATGTCTTTATTCTTAAATTATGATTTATTTATTATAATTTAAAATTGTAATCTTTAAAACAAATTCTTAAAGGTTATCATTTGTTATAAAATCATAAATTATGTAACTAAATAAAAATTTAACCAATAGTAATTTAGAATTAAGTAATATAATCGACTTAAATAATATTTGCAAGTTTTGATCCGTTTTTATCATTAAATTAAAGTGAAATGTAACTCTTTATTACAATTTAAAATTGTAATCTCAAATCAAATTTCCTTTTAAGGAATTAACTTCACCATTTATACTAAATCCTTAAAACCTACCATTCATTATAATGGACTAAGTGCACGAAGTTTGGACTTGAACGTGACTTAGGGATGGTCCTACGAGTGCATTATCTAATCTTGCAAGGAAAAGTGGGAGACTCGTGTTATGAAAAGATAGATAGTGGAATCATCACGTACACACTTATGTGGATGATTGCATCACACAGCATTATATGGAATTTTGCACACGCACTGATCGATGGATCGTCACTTTGGGGTCTGTTTCTGTTCTTCTGACCATGGAAACAAACCCTATGATTTGTAGTTTGGAAGAGTGAATGTTCATGTATGTCGATGGTGGTGCGTGGCAACAAAAGAGGTGTCCAGCGTGCTTACATAGCCATCCATAGGTTTAGATATACAGAGAGGGTGACACCGCATGGTCTGTTAGGGTTTTGATGACTATTATCCTTTCTTAACCTTTTCAAGTCAAAGTGTTTCTTTATTAGACATTATGTACTGTAACCCACGTTCCAAACCCTATTTTTGATAGGATCATGTCATAAAAAAGCTACTAGTATTGTCTAGATTATTGATAAAAATATCTTCCCCATTCAAAATTATTAATTATTCTATATTATTGACAAATCATAATAACTATAGTTTTTAAATTATCCATACCCAAAAAAATTGATAAACCCATGATTATAATTTAGATGCTCATAATATATCTCAAAGATATATAAACAAAATAGATATTTAAAAATTAAATAATTACATCATCACTCTAATTAATTTGAAATAAAATATATTTTTATTTTTTATCAATTTTGCTTGACGTAAATTTTGTAGTTTAAATATCAAACCTAGTGATAAGATATTTAAAATATGATCTTGTTTGGTAAACAACCAATCAGCTATTTTCTTAGCTGATTAATTGTCTTCGGCTGTTTGACTCTTCAAACAGCTAAGAAAGCTGTTTAGAAAGTAGCAGATCCGATAGTTGATTTAAGATAAACAGTCAAAAATATTTTATCAATCGGCCAAAATTTTAACTATCAAAAGTCAATTGCACCCTTTAATTAAGGTTCTTAGATACCTATGTTTTAAGAACAATGTTTGTTCTTATAATTATTTTATGCAGTTATAGGTTAGAAATAAAATGTTGACCTTAAACGAAAATAAAAATAGAAAGAGTTGCATAAATTTTTCATTGATGATGAAATAGTACAGGTGAATATGGCTTCTCTAAAATCTAAATTTTTATAAAAATATTCAACGAAATACTATGATATATAATATCCATACCTTTATAATTTTTTTTAAAGCCACGTCTTCATAAGTCATTTTACACATAAACAGCTAATATTAAATAGCTAATTTTACCAAACATCTCTAACAAACAGCTAATGCAATCTGTTGGTCAAATCAGCTGATAGAATCAGCTATCAACTAACAACTGATAGAATCAGCTAACAGCTAATGCAATCAGCTGATTGTCAAACAGAGTCTATAATTAGTTAAAAATAATAATAAAATATATTTTTACTTTCATTTTATCATTTTTATTTAAATTTTAAATTTTCAATATTTTCTATAATTAAATTAATTGAATGAATAATACTGTAAACATAATTATGATAAATTACAATAAAAAATCCAATAAGGTCTATATTAATTTTTTAAAAAAAGTTATGTTAACCTTTCGCCTGTCGGGAACCTTCCTCAAGCTGCATTTCCCAGAAAGTCAATTCACTAATCTGATAACATTGAACCAGTGAATAAATCTTCTTAGGGTTTAGAAATCGAGCAGTGGTTCATTGTACTTGTTAGCACAAAACGACATGTCAGAATCTCCTCCTTGAGTCTAATATTCAATCTACAAGCAAGTGTTTTATCTTTATTAACAACATATCTTCGACGTGAATCGTAGCAGATGAACACGAAATCCAATTCTAGAGCTGCTTCAATAATAAAACATATCTTGCATTGGATCTATATTAGTAGTTTGGTTTACAATTAATGGCTGTTCACTTTGTGACAAATGCACAAAACGAGAGGCTGCTTTTACCAAAAACCTTCTTGAAGGGCTCTTAATTCTAATCCATCGAAACTAGCATTTTCAATCAAGGAGATGACTGATCTTTGGACATGTCAAGAATTTCTAAAACCATGCTTACATATAGACATTTTTTTAATATAAGATGTAGACTTTTATTTTAATATATAGTTTCACTCATTTCAAAAATATTAACCGTTACTCAAATAATTTTTTAAAAATTTAGTAAATAATTAATTGTAATTAAATTGTTAAGATCTTTTTAAAAAGAAACATATCAAAATATTAAGGAAAATGAGGCTTTTTAAAAACTTAAAATGCAAACATTAACATACAAGTAAGAATTATAAGTTGAAGAGTGAACAATCTTATTAATTTGATTTTTTAGCAAAATACTCAGTAATATTATTATTTAAAATTAATATAAACTTATAAATTATAATGACAATTTTAAATTTTAAATTATCTTCTTGAAAATTATTGATTATATATTGACTTTTTAGCCTCTAAGCAAAAATACCAGGTATGGTTAGAAATAATATTTTTTTAGAATGTATAATATTATAAGGTGCATTTATATAAATTTAAATAATAAAAAATAAAATAACAAGAAAAATGCATATATCTTGTATATCCTACACAAAACAATCTTTCTAAGAGATTCACTAAAAAAGAAATTAATAATATTTTAATTGCTAAGCCAGAAGTTAAATTATAAAATAAGAAATTTAAGGTTTAATGTAATATATTTTTATAAAATCAGTTAGAGATTGAAAAATTAAAAATTGAAAAATAAGTGAAGAAGAGTATTTGTATCTATCGAAAATTTTAAAGTTTAATCGAAAAATAAGACTATTAAATGAAAGTTAATATTTTTATTTTAGTTTATAAAAATTAATTAATTTACAAAAATTGACTAGTTAATTAATAAATTGATTGATTTTTAATAACAAAGATTATTATGTAACACGTAGGATAGACTTTATTATGTATCCCAGATTATTCATGAAAGGGTTAAAATGAAGGAAATGTAGAATACCTGATTTCGGTTCCATCCGATGTTCCGAAGCAGTTTCCGATGCCAAAACAAGCTCCAATCTCCTTAGGACTTTTGCGGAAGTTGATCACCGACACTTAGATAACGCCTTTCTTCAGTTTTCTTAAAACGTAAGCATTCTTAACGGATCAGAGAATCCGCATGCTTACGAATTACATAAGTAATTAAAGAAGACTTTAACCTCTCTATATATAGCTACTATATCAGGCTTTCCCATCACAAGCCCGATATAGATCCGATCCATACTAATTGAGATCTATTTTTCTCCCGAACTTCGACCTATTAATCTAAATCATTTATTGCCACTTTATTACCTTTGTTATGATCGAATTACGTAACTTAACCGATAAGTTATTTAAAAACTGAGAATACAACTAATAGTTATCCAATTTACGGAGAAGGACAAAAATATCCAATATGTTAAACTAAATCAAACTAAAAAGTTGAAAAAAATAGTCAAATCAAAATTTTTGTTATTAAATCGATTGAATCAGGTTTAATTTTTAAAATATAAAAAATATTCAAAAGAAATTTTCTATCCAGTATAGTTCTTCTTAAAAAAATAAGGTTTATTGATGTGCAAAAAGTGAAAAGGAGTAAAGTAATGCATAGGAATAGTGGAGCTTTGGGATGAAAATAGACAAGATCGAACAATTATGTGTGTGAGAGGTAGAGAACGAGAGGTATAGGGAAAATAATTTCAGTGCACGTTTATCGAAGATATGGAAATGTACGATAGCTGCCTATTCAAGACCACCCGACAAGTCATCAAGAATATCGTTACAATGCTGTTCCACAAGTAGGCAAAGGGAAGACAAAGGATGTAAAAAGAACTACTTGTTAATATCAACCATCAAAGTAAAAATCACGAGACCCCTCTTCCCACTTTACAATTTTAGAATCATTTTAAGTGGGATAATCATAATACTGGTTTTGGTAACCCTTTTTTCCATTAGCTAATAAAATAAATATGTATTATGTATATTTTAATAAATATTATACACTAGTACAAATTTTAAAATGCAAAATTGTGTATAAACACTAATTATATTTATTACAAAAATTTGGAAATAGTTGTACTCAAGTTATTCTTAATTTTTTTTAGATATATTTTAAATAATCCAAGAATAAAAAAGAATATGTGGGTCGATCTAACACCTAACCATATAGAGATGACAATGGATCGGTCTTTTCAAATAATTTTTTAAAATTAAAAATATAAAATAACATCTTTTTTCAATTAAAGTCGAGGCTTAGTTTTTTTTAAGTAAAACTCTTTTATTTAAAATAATTAAGCCTCAGATCAATTTAATTCTATAAGTCGACTCATTAAAGGAACCTAAAGTTATCGTTTTGTTTAGAATAATTACACTCGGAATAATCTAAATGTATGAGTATGAGTGAGACATTAAAAATACTGACCATTGTCCTCCCTATATCCATGTGAATTAGAGCAAGTAGGGTTTTCTTCATTCTTCAAAATAAAAAAAAATATTATGAAGATCTTTTTTATTAATTATCATAATTAAATGCCTTGAATCACACTTATCAGTGAAGTGATGTTCTACCTCATGTCTTCATTAGTCAACCCTCTCTTTTCTTGTCACACATCCAGGACACCAAACCCTCTTGTTTTATTCAATTTTAACCTAACATTTACATGTATATGTATAAATTTGTGGATGAGATTTAATGAAACAGAGTAAGAATTGGTTAATTAAAACAGATAATCTGCTTCCTATACTTTGTGATTCTTTTCAAGTTGTCGTAGTTAATTTTATGAAAATCATTATAATAATAATATCAACAATTCAATAAAAATTCATTAAACACGGGTTTTAATAAAGTTTAATATACACAATTATACTTTTAATAAGTAGAAAAGTTGTTTCCGATATAAAAATCATTATGTATTTACTAATCGTGGACTAATAAGTAATAATTGATAATAAATAACAACAAATTGGATTAAATTAATTATACTCTTCTTTGTTCCCTTAAGGAACAATATATTTTTTTAGTAACTTTCTTCTTATTCAATGTTCAAAGGAGTAGGCTTTAAGCCTAACAATGGGACAAGAAAGTGTGACTTCTGAACCGTAAGCATATTCTATTTACCAAATTTCTCATACACGACAATCAATATATTGACAATATTATCACTATAAGAACGTAATTAAGCCACCCTTTGACAATGATATTGCACCTGTCCATATATATATGTAAATAAAAGATATATACAAATTGCCCCTCTAGCTAATTTTTTATTTTTATTTTTTATTAATTTAGGACTAATTTTTAAAAAATTAATTTGGTAATTAATCTTTTAAAATTAATATAAATCATATCAAAATGTTAATTTTATTGATATAAAATAATAAATGAATATTTACGTCCATTTAGTAGATATATTATATTAGTAAGAACAACATTTTGACCTGATTTATACAAAATCTAAACAATTAGTTAGTAAATTAAAAATTTTTCATAAGGTTAAGCACTTGTTAAAAATGATGAAAAAAATTCAACCAGTTCGGTCGGTTCAACTGTAAAAATCTTGAACTATCTAACTGTTTAGTTCGATTTTCAAATTTTCAGTTCAATTTACTTTAATAATTATTGATTTTAAAAACTGATCAATTTATTAATTAATTTGTTAATTTTTATTAATTAAAAAGTTTTTATACACAATAATACCTTTTTTCAATTAAACTTCACATTCTTCTATGGGTGAGGACAATCTCTTTCAATTATATTTTAAATTCTTTAATTTTATTCGATCTTTAACTAGTTTTATAATAGTTTAATAATTATTTAAACCTTAAATCTTTTATTTTAGCGATTTACAAAATTTTCTTTTTTTATATAAAATATAATTACAAAGTGATTAATTAATTAAATTGTTATTTCCCTTGATTGAATACTAATCATTCACTAGAAACAAAGACATTTAAGGCACAAATTAAAGATGATAAAATTTTCAATCTTAAAGAACTTGGAAAAGAAGAAGAGGCTAATAATGATATGGTCCCTTTTTCCCTCATTGTGAAAAGAAACAGCATCTAAGAAGAGAAAAGTGTTTCTAGGCACCCAAACACCCTACAAGAAAAAGGTTTTGCTTTTTACTGACTCCTGTTGAAAACTAAACATGTTGTTGTTCATAGAATCCAACCACTTACTGTCAGTAAACAGGATAAGTTTTGAAACAGTAGCTTCAGATACATGACGCGCATCTGTATCCCTTGGACGTTTCATGCCATAAAAGACAAATCTCCTTCCAAGCGAAAACTTCTTCCACGCACCGTCACTGCATGTGGGTGTCTCAGTTTTCTATCTGACTCTGTCTTCTATGTACATATGTGATTGTGTTTACTGGTTGTTGTCTTTTTTTTTTTTTTTTTTTTTGGCTTTTTTTCTTTTTTCTGCTTCTATAACTTAGTATCAAGCTCACTATACTTCACAATTCCTACTTGTAATTGTCTCTAAACAGCCCACGAGTTTACCTGCAAAGCTTCAAGCTCTCATCTTCTTTATCCTTATCTCTATGCTACTGATGCATGTCAATTATTTATCCTCTCCCATGAACCTTTGCTCCCCAGAGAATCATTCATATCAACCCTAGGATAACGTATCTCACCGCATCCAACTTTCTGTTTCTTCTTGTTTCCAAGGTCTAATTACAGATTCTGATCTTTGTTACGTATATTCATGGCCCTTGAGACCTGGCTTATCAAAGTGAAATCTAGAATTTCCCATGGTTTTGATTCAGTTGTCACCTCTACACCTATACCAAGATCATCCAAGAAATGTACTGTTGGAGTTTTGGCCTTCGAGGTGGCGAGTCTCATGTCGAAGCTCTTCCATCTGTGGCAGTCTCTGTCAGACAAGAACGTTGTCCGTTTACGGAATGAATCAATCTCTCTTGAAGGAGTCCGTAAGATTGTGTCCAACGATGAGTCGTTCCTTCTCGGCCTTGCCTGTGCAGAAATGGCTGAGAATCTACGGCTCTTGGCTAAATCTGTCTCTGGACTGAGTAAACGTTGTCAGGACCTGAATCTCCGTCGTTTCGAGAGGTTGTTCGATGAGTTCGCGGACTCTGGCCACGATAGCAATCGGTGGGTTCTGAGTTGCAAAGACATGGAAGCTCAGAACAAGAAAATGGACAGGTTCGTCACTAGTACAGCTACTCTCTACAAAGAAATGGAGGAGCTGTCTGTGTTGGAGAGTTCTTTAAGAAAAGCTTTACAAGGTAGCGAGCACGAGTCCACAACAAAAGAACAAAAGATTATGGATCTCCAGCAGAAGATATTCTGGCAGAAACAGGAGGTTAAGAGCTTAAAAGAGAAATCACTTTGGAATCGAAGCTTCGATGCAGTTGTTTCGTTGCTTGCTAAATCTATATTCACTGTTCTTGCAAGAATCAAGCTAGTTTATGGGATAGGACATGGTTATCCGACTTCTCTACCTCGTAGTCTCTCAGCTTCAGCAACTGTTCATCCAACAGACAATCCTGGTACTTGTACTTTCGTTTCAGGACCATTGAAGAGCACCAAACTTGAAGGTACCAAAGACTCCATTTACGGGTTCTTCGAGTCAAATTCTAAGCTGTTAAACCCACCACCAACGACGCTTGGAGCAGCAGCTTTAGCCCTACACTACGCCAACTTGATTCTGGTTATGGAGAAAATGATAAAATCACCACAACTAGTTGGAGTTGAAGCAAGAGACGATCTTTATGCAATGTTACCGAGCAGTATAAGATCTATGTTAAGAGCTAGATTGAAAGGAGTAGGATTTTCAGCGAGTGACCCGGTTCTTGCCGGAGAGTGGTCAGATGCTTTGGGAAGAATACTTAGTTGGTTATCACCTTTGGCACACAACATGATCAAATGGCAAAGTGAAAGAAACTTTGAGCAGCAGCAGAATTTGGTCCCAAAAACCAATGTTCTTTTATTGCAGACATTGTTCTTCGCCAACAAAGAGAAGACTGAAGCTGCAATTACAGAGCTTCTGGTGGGTTTGAACTACATTTGGAGGTTCGAAAGGGAGATGACTGCAAAAGCTTTGTTCGAATGTGCCAACTT
Organism: Erythroxylum roigii; assembly: GCA_027576455.1. Taxonomy (NCBI): domain Eukaryota; kingdom Viridiplantae; phylum Streptophyta; class Magnoliopsida; order Malpighiales; family Erythroxylaceae; genus Erythroxylum; species Erythroxylum roigii. Next base: position 29,583,422 of record JANZXV010000006.1, read on the forward strand.
CCACGGCGTCGTGCATTAGCAGCTTGAACACGGTGTTCCTTTTCTTCTCCTCCTCCAATTTTCTTGGATTTTGTACTGGATTTTGGACTTAAACTGAACAGATCATTACCACTTGAATTACTTCAGATCTATGAAGGGTTTTGTTTTCCTTCCACTCCTGATCTGTATATGATCCAATATAATACAAAGTATGTACATGAGATGATGATTTTGAACACAATGTCTGTTTTTTTCTCGGATCATAATTTGCAGTCATGTGAAAATATTCCCATGATGTAAGATCAATTAGTGCTTTTTTTCATTACATAATTAGATCAAGAATCTAACTTCAAAGTTCATCTGGTTGGCTGTGAACTGAACCTTATTAGTTGCCACTTGCCAACCAAGTACTGTTTCTGATATGATGTCAGGAACTAGCTTACACATGGAAGCTGTTAAAAACTTAAAAAGGTGGGAATAGAGCAAATGGGTCCTCCTCCAAATAGGTTTTATGCGATTTGTGAATCATCTCTTAGCTTAGTGGAATCTTTTGTGATCACTTGTGTTTCATGATGGAAGAAGAGAATAACCTTCAAGAAATGAAAGCCAAGAAGACACTCGATTGTTATTAACACTAGAATGAACCTGTGCAAGTCTAATTGACTTTCACTTGAGGGGATACTTTCACTTAAGAGGTGTATTAGTGAATATATAAAATTAATTAAATTATTCTCACACAACAGCTTAAATTATTGTGATGAGACAGTCATTTAACAACGTCCGTCTCACATTAGACTAGGTTACGTTAAGTTTAGGATTACTTAGATTTTGTTTGGTTTTGAACATAGTCTACAACCAACCAATATGGAATATAGTAAAAATCCCACATTGGATACCAACTGTAGTCATATATATGTTTAACTTTTCCACTTGTTTATTAGTTTCCATTTGACTTACAGCTCACATAGCTTTAGTGGTGTTTTGAGGATGTGTGGAAGGTTTTGTTCTGACTCGATTCAATTAATAAATTTGCAAATTTAACTTTATCGAATCTAGTTTCGACTTTCGACTTAATTTAATTAATAAATTCAAATTAAAGTTAATCAAATTTCAACTTTGGAGTACAGTTAGCTTGGAATTGTTTCCTCTCTTCACTTTGGGAGGGCCCTTAGTAGCGTGTCTTTTACATGCTCTATGCTTCTAATGCTCCAAATAATAGGTACAGAAGGCTTGATCTCCACCTATACTGCATTCTCATTCCAACTTTTTTTATTTTTACCCATTATTAAACAAATTAAACCGTTTTAATTATAAAAGTTTTGAGCTAGCTAATTTTTTGTTTCGATTTTTAACTTTTTGATTGAATTTACTTCGATGATCAGTCAATTTTTGTAAACTAATCAATTTTTAATTTTTATAAATTAATTAATTTTCATTTAAAAGTCTTATTTTTCAATATTTCATCAAACACCTTACATGCATCAGAAATTCATCTTAACATTGAAATGAAAATCACATCTGGTCCCTTCTATCACTAACATTTATACCTTAAAGTTGTTTTCTAATCACAAAATACACATATAAACGAAAGTAATCAAATACACAAATTAACTTTTATCCAATATATGAAAAAACACATGATAGCGATTGAAAAAATACTTCTATCGAAGGACACGATGACAATGACCGGAGAAGACAACGCTGACGAGCAGAAGAGGAGTCCACGACAGAGAAACCGGAGAGAAGAAAATCACACAAGAGGAGACGCGGCAGGAAGAAAGAAGAAGAAGACGCAGGTGGGCCAATGTAAATGAAAATGTCATTTTCTTTTACTTTAAAACGCTAAAGTCGAAGCAGACGATGACATTCACTTTGAAAATTTACGGACGAAATTTATTGACAGAAATTTCCATTGATAAACTCAAAAGTTTTTTATTCTGCCAACAGTTCTCACCTTCTTTACCGACGGGCATTTTATATCGTCGCCGCTAAACGAAAATTTTCCCGTATTTGCAACGGTTTATTTTTCTCAATAATTTTTCGTCGCTAATTCCTGCTTTTCTTATAGTGAATTAAAATTTAAATTCTTCGATAAATAAGAACAATTTTTCAGTAATATTTAAATTCTTTACTCTTATTTAATCATTAATTAATTTTATAACAGTTTAATATCAGTTGAATATTTTAAATCTTAAGTATTTTATCTTACCGATTTAACTTTTACTCTGATTGTAAATCATCAGTTTCTACATTACTTGCATGCTCCATTTTCTTAATGTATAAGTGTTAATAGTTGTGCTTCAAAGTGCTTTAACATAAAGACGAGTTTATTGTACAAATTGAAAATTTTAAAATTAAAAAAAATGAGTCTAGACTTTGAAGAGTTTAATGCAAAATGTGGGTCATATGAAGCTGTTTAACATTCGATATCCTTGTCAAGGATGAAAATGGGCGGTCGCGGGCCTCGACCAAGTTTGATGTTTTATTTTTTGTTGCTCAGGCCTGATTCTATTGGACTCGGGTTGAGATCAGAACAAAGTCATTTTACCGAATTCGATTTGCCATCCCTCAACGACTAATAGATTGATTCAAGTTTCTTTGAAGTGGTTGTGGATGGCTGGATTGGATATAACTGCTCAATGCAGGCACCTTTTTGACTGAATAAAAAATGCTGTTCGTTGTTCAACATTGCAGATAAGCCTAATCTTCCAAGATAGGGAAGGAGATGGTGGAGTTGGAGTGGCAAGCTTACATGGTGAACTTCCTACCCCACTAGTGTGGTCCTGTACATATATGTTTCAAGAGATGATGGATAGTTCAAATTGCACGAAGTGAAGCTTTGTTATTCCAATATGGAGGATGAAAAGGAAGGGGTAGAACTCTCTAACAAGAAGCACGTCAGAGTGAGGCAACCTCCATCAATTCCATTTCTCTGGGAAGAAAAGCCTGGAATACCCAAAAAGGATTGGAAACCTGAGGTTGCTTCAATTGCCCCAGTTGTTGTACCACCTCCGGTCAAGCTCGTTGCCTCAATTCCCTTCAACTGGGAAGAAAAACCTGGAAAGCCTTTGCCCTGCTTCTCGCCTGTGTTGAAACCAGCAACAGAAACCTCACCATTGAAGCTCACTTCTTTGTCGTCGCCTCTGGTTCGTATTCCAGGAGCTGGCAGTGAGGGCAACGGCTATGGAGAACATGAAATGTTGGGCATGGATCTTGCATGGTTGAGTTTTGAAGATGATTCAACAAGCTCATCATCCTCAGCAGCGGAAAATCGTCTTGCTTCATCAACCATGATTAGTGCAACTCCAATGCAAGTAGACATCTCACTGGAAGGTCTGAACAACCAGTTGGAGAACCCATCATCACCAGCTTCAGAAAGTGGTAGCAGCACTAGTAGCTATGCAACTGGCATCTCAAGCCTTGTGGGTGATTCTTTCTTGGAGCGCCTATTTCCAATGATTCCACCTCATTCTGGTTTTCTTGAGAAGTTTGCGCAAACCAAAAAGGGTTTTGTTATTCCACCAGAGGTAAATGGGAGAGATTTCAGTCATGAAACTGCTGCGAGTGTCATGATAAGGAGACCACCAACACTTGGAGAACTGATCATGATGAGCAGAAGGAGGAGTTGCCAAAGGAAGGCTGCTCATAGGAGAAAGCACAATCTTTCAATGGTAAAATTTCTAGTTCTTTCTTGTTTTCCAACATTTATGTTCTTCCTCTCGTCAACTGCTGCCATGAACAGAAAATTTAAGAATCCTTCTTTTAAATATCTGCCATGTCTGAGGAGAGAGGAGATTCTAAAAATTAACTTCTGTTTCCTGGTTGCAATTCATCAGGAATTTATCAAGAAAGAAGTTTTTGGATGCTGCATCATTGGAAGTAGCTTCAAAATTACAGAAGGATTTCACTGGAAGAGAAGCCGAGCAAGATTGGACCTAATATAGGTTGCTTCTATGGATTAGTATTATAGTGCCTTTGTGTACTTCCCACTTCTTGTACACCACGATGCAATCTACTTAATTTATACGAGTTTCATATTGTGGGCGAAGTCAGGATGTATAATTCAAACCTCTAGGACTTCAGTACATCGCTAGAAAAAATTACTGGAAGGGTAAATTTCAAAAAGCAATGCCACAAGTAGTCAAGGAAAAGGTTTTGAATTGCCAAAATTGTAATATTTCAACGGCGAGATTTACAAGCTTCTACTACTCGACTGATCCGTTCCATCACCACGGGAATATCTTCTTGAGTTAAACTAGTAAAACAACACCTAAACCATCCCGGTTCTATGCAGTGACAGGCTGAACCAGGAGTTACATTAATCTTAGCAACTTTCAACAGTTTATCCCATAGCTCAAGCTCCCCTTTCTCACTGTAAGAGGGGATCAATTTACTCATATCAGCCCAACAATAAAAGCCAGCACTGCTCTCTGCGCACCTGATTCCTAAATCCTTGAAACTCTCAACAAATGAATGATATATTTCATATATCCTTCTTCTGTTTGTTTCCATATACTCCTGAATGAATTTTGTATCAGAAAGCATTGGAATCAGTAACCTTTGGGTTGGGGCAGATATGCAAGAAAATCTACACAACTTTTTAGAAGCAGCCAAAACACTTTCATTGTAGGAATAGATAAGTCCAACTCTAAATCCCGGAAGAGAGAGGTCCTTCGATAGCCCATATATGATGTGAACCATGCTTTTGTCAAACTCTTCTGCCTCAAGAACCTCTGCAATGCTCACAAACTTCTCATCTGCACCATAGACAGAACCTGCATATATTTCATCAGAGATAATGTGTATGTTCTTGTCCTGGGCAAAGTCCAATATATCAATGAGTGTGTCTCGCGGTAACATATTGCCAACAGGATTTGCGGGATTGGAGAACAGAAGTCCACGAACTTTTAGGCCTCGTTTTTTTGCCTGAGTATATGCTTGATCCAGAGCAGTGACACTTAAAATGAAGTTGTCAGTGCTACGGCAGTGAACAGGCACTAGTTCCACTCCAGTTCGCCACCTGATATCCCTATCAAAACTGCATAACATTTTCTCCATAAGCTTCAAGTAGAGGCACGCAAATGGAAAGTGAACAACTATTGATATTTATCGTTGCAAGCTAAAAATTACCCTGGATAATAAGGTGTAGGAATAAGAAATGCATTTCCAGGGTCTGCCAAGCAAAAACACAATATCTCTATCGCAGGAGTCGCACCAGTAGTTAACACTATCTTTGTAGGGTCAAATGATACTGCTCTTCCCATAACCTGTGACATGAAACTTGCCATAGCCTGCAAATTTGAGAAGCCATTACAATCTCATCGTAAGTTCATTGTCCATGCTATTTGCAACAGCCATAGTCAGAGCAGATTCAATTGTAATCCAAATTCTTTCAAAGCAACCAAATTAGCTAGTTGGCCAATTGTCAAATTAAGCAACTTAACACCAAAATAGCAGTAGCAGTACAAATGAAGTGAACATGCATAAACATGATTAAAACCAAGAAATCTTTAACCACAAAGATTGAGTTTTGAAGTCAGAATCAATAACCCAGTTTCGAAAATTCTTACCACTTTGAGCTCCATCAATCCACTGTGCCCCTGGTACGGCGCGATCCCGTTGATACTAAAATCACCGCCCTTGCTGCCCATTAGATTCTCCGACATCCATTTCTCAATCAAATCAAAACACAACTGAAACCAACAAAGAAAACAACACAAAATTGATTCAGACACAGACACAGACAGAGACGGTAAAACAACATTAGAAAACACGAAGGCCGAAGCCACTCTGACTCACTCTGTTCTCAGACAATCCAAGCTGAACAACCCCATTCGGATTTTCAATCCTATCATACGGGTCCTCCAAAACCTTATCAAACCCAATATAATACGGACAATCATTCGGTTTCGCAATGGTCAAAGCTCGGTTGGAGACCCGAACCGGTTGGTTCAGTAAATTGGACCGGGAAGACGTTCTGGGAAGCGTCGTCAAATTAGACGACGACGCTGAGGGCGACGGAGGGTTTGGCGATGTTTTAGGACGAGAACGGTGCCGTTTGAGGTAAAGCTGAAGAAAGTAGAAAAGAGTGCATGGGATTAGAGTTCCCAGTATGAGACCTCCTCTGCCTTGAACCACGCCTTGAAGAGGCACAACCAGTCTCATTCCGGTGGCTCCGGTGGGCTTTCGGGACGGTTCAGGGTCTTCTGATTGGGTTTGGGTCATGGGTTGACCCGCCAGAGCTTCGTAGAGGATGAGACAAAGCAAACAAGATTGGATTTTGTTTTGGTGGTTTTAGAATTTTGGAATTTTGGAGGCTGAAAATCCGAGATTACTGACCTCTCGATGTCCTGCTTCGGAGATACCAATGAAACATTGGGACTAGGAAGCGTACCTATGTACCATAAACTTGTTCTTTCTTTTTCAGTATTTACTTAATATAAAAGAAAATGGAAGTTCTAAAGTCTTCAGTTCAACCTACTCAACCCGATAAGTTTGGACCTCATAATATAAGATTTGATATTCCTATCTTTTTGGCGCAGAATTATAAATCCCCTCGCCGCCGTTCCGATTTATTAATTTTCTAGAAAATAAAAGTAATTTTTTAATAAAATGATGTAATTTTGTTATTCTCGATTAAGTCTGAACGGTCCTAATCCGAATCTGTCGACTCAGAAATTTCTAACCTATTAATTTCCAACCGAGTCAAGTTGGCCCAAGCCCAAGGTCTGTTACTCACAATTGGGTCTGAACAGTCCTAGCTCGAGTTTGGCCGACTCAAAAATTTCTAACCCATTAACTTCGAATCGAGTCAAGTTGGTCCAAGGCTAAGGTCGGGCTGAATTGTCAGTTGGTTCGGACACTCTAAAATTTGATAAGTTGGAAAATTAAAATTATATCTTTTTAATAAAATTTAATTAAATATTTTATTACTTTTTAATTATTAAATATTATTTTATTTAAGATTGTTCTTGCCCTGTTGATTTTTTATAAATTTGATTTAAAATTAACTTGCTTAAGATATTTTGTAAGTGTGAATGAATGAAAACATGCTAAGTTTAATAATACTAATTAGATAGAATTTATTATTTGGCTTTGAATTATTGATTTATTACATAATTTACCTAAAATATTTAATTTTATTAGTTAAATAAATTATTTAAAATATATAGTTATAATATATAATAAAGTCGGTAATTTATTTATTTACTTATCTCTTTTTTGTGTGTGTATTTTTTACCTATTACTTATCTCTTTTTTATTATTTATATATATATTTGTTTGTTTATTTTTTTGTATTTATTATTATTATTATTATTATTATTAT
>JANZXV010000006.1:29633836-29647188 GCA_027576455.1 Erythroxylum roigii
AAATTTCTAATAAAATACTATCATGATAATAGAAGTGACACACTAACTATTAAGTGGTGCACTAACAATGAAGTGGTACGCTAACAATGAAGTGGCGCACTAACAATTAGTGGCACACCATATTATTTCTATCTTTTATAATATTTCAATTATACTTTAAATTTTATAATTATATTCAATTTTTAATCAATTTTATGACTGTCTAATGCAAGTTGAAAATTTAAAATTTAAATCTTTTATCGGTTAATTTTCGGTGCAACTTTTAAAGTATTGTAAAAAACTTTATTTCTGCCGTCGATACAACTACTTTAACATCTCAGAGCCGGAAGTTTGTTGAGCCTGAGCCCAGTAAGTTGTTATGGTCTGAAGTACAAAGACTCATTTGGAAGACCAGGTACGGCAAAATCGAGCCAGGCCCCGGTAAAAGTGAGCTTGAGCCTGATAACACATTCTTGAAATATCCTCTTTAAATGTGTATGAAATGAATTATAAAAAATATATAAATATGTATCAAATAAATTATAAAAATATACTTTAATATACTTTTAATTAGCATTAGACCGTTATTAAATGATATATAGTACAAATTTAAAAATTAAATAATTTGAAATGTAATTAAAATAATTAAAATTTAATTAAAGACTATTAGATAAAAATTAACTGACTTATTTTAATTTATGAAAACCAGTTAATTTATAAAAGTTGATCTATTAATTAATAAACCGTCTAATTTTAAATAATAAGAGTTATTAAAATAAAATGAACTGAAAAATTAATCAGCTTAAAATTTTTAATTGGACCGACCAAATCAGTTCGATTTTTTAATTCTTACATATTAATCATAGCAATTTAACACAACTAATTTAAATTATTTTCCCACTTTCATAAAGAAACAATACTAAATCCAACAAAATCCACAAAGGTCTAGAAAGTTTGTACATAGGATCTTGAATATAATGAAAATGAAAAATCAATCCAAATTGTTTTAGGTTGAACACTGCCCTAGCTTCATAATAAATTGTCCTCATGGCACTGAAGATTTTAGCAGATTTGCCTTCATTATTAAATACATTACACAACGAAGCAGCTCATATAAAAATCACAAAAAGATGGGCATAGAGGAATCAAATCCACTGCAATTCGGGTGTTGCAGATACATTATGTCAGGCTAGTTCTCTCACTAGAATGCTTTCGTGGCTCTTTAAGCATTAATTATAAGACAAATCCTGTTAATTATGATCAAGATATCATTTTATATTTGATTAAAGTGATTAACTAAGTAATAAATGCTAGTTGTTCGAGTGTTTGCTTCGAACATAGCATGTGTTCAGACAGACAACCATTGTGTAATAATGAGATACCAGAGATTGGTCATCCAAGAAACAGAGATGATCAGTTCAACTACTGGCTCAGTCTTATCTTATCCAGTCCAAGAATTATTGTCTGGCTTCTTATATTCTTAATATATTTTGGTGTTGATAAGATTTTATGAGTTTGGTTTTGACCCACTTGCGTAATGTTGACCTAATCCGTGTCCATCTTTAAAACAACATAAAGGACCTAATTCCTTAGCCCTGGGAACTAGATGATAGTATGAGATAAGCATTTAGATTCATTAAAATAGAAAACCCTAATAAGGAATGTCGACATTCCATGAAACTAACCAGTGATAGAAGGCATGTATGGAGAGTGAACAAGGTGGAGAGGAGGTGAGTACTAACCAGTAAGGATCCCATCCCAAGAGTTACGAGTGCTTTGATTTGCACTATATATTAATTGAAGTTTACTTATAATTAACCTTATAAGTAATAACACAGTACACAGAGAGCACTTCATTTAAATCAAGGAAGTCGTAGGAAGCAACTAATTAAGTGATATAATTGAGATTATTAAAGTTTATACAATAATCCATTGCTAAATTTGCACAAGCTTAAGTGAGATTTCATCCTAAAACTAATTAGCAATAGGTGGAGTGGCATATCAGACTTGTATATTAGTCTTCTTTTTTTGATATGAGATACTTACATGTGAGTATTCTCAACACTTTCCCTCACATTAAAATCCCCCCTAAACAATCGTCATTAGGGCTAGCTAGGTCACTTACTCCATGCAGACTTCAAATCTTTCGGCTAGCTAGGTCACTTACTCCATGCAGACTTCAAATCTTTCTTTAGTTGCTTAAATGATGAGCTCCTTCTGAGGCAACCAATAGATCAATATCTTTATTAGCTCTGATACTATATTAAATTTACAATGGGCCTATACGAGTTTACACAAGAAAAAAGGTTAGACCATACACAAATTGATATGAGATTTTATCATAAAATTAATTGGCAATAGGTGAAATAATCTACTAAGCTTATATGCTAGTCTTCTTTTCTCAACACTCGTTACGGGTATTCCAAACATCCATAAGCTAAAAGCACATATAAATAACAATTTAGTATTGCCATTATACATTTTTTTAAAAAAGGAGCTCTTCACAACTCATTAACTCATAAATAAGTATTGAAAGGGCACATTTCCCCATCTTCTGGAAATCTTCTGATTTGATACTGTTGGTAGGCCTGTGCCCAGTTGTGCTTCTCTTTTTCCCGTTCAAATGGATTGGTGCATGCACTAAGATGTTGCACTTATAATTCAGAGCATACACAGTACAGGTTGTACTAGTTATAAACAAACCTTCATTTCAATGAGTACCAAACCTTTTAAACATGGAAGTAATAAGATGTTGGGTTTAGGTTGAATAGGATTTGAGCATAATATCTCACATATTATAATTAAGTACTTCTATGACTCATAATTACTATTTTTTCTCTTTTGTTAATATGGCATTTGAGTTGACACTCATCCTTGTCACAACATCCCATTTTTAATAATTTAGCAATAATTCTATTTCATATTTAAAAGAATCAAATATAAGTCCAAAATAATTAGGTAAGAGCTTATTAGTAATATTTTTTATAAAATTTACAAACTATTTGTCTATTTCACTCCTCCTTTCTTTTTCAATATTAATTTTAATACTCATTCTTATCTGATATATCACAATTCATAATTGCATTGGCATTTTCTATAATTATTACAAAATTGTAAATATTGCCATTTACTCTAATATCTAAACAATCACTAACCTGAATTGTTTGTGCTAGTGTAAATGTACTTTTACTAACAGTTCTCTGTAAAAAACTAGGGTTTTTTATGATGGGAAAAGTCAATCAGAAATTATTAGGACATGTCCTAGGTATGTACAACTTTGCTGAGAAGTCGACTAGATTAGATGTGAATGCAAATGAGTGGATTTAATATATATATATTGTTTACCTTTGGCTTGTAGGGATCCAGTGTGCAGAAGCTACCTTTTGGAGTGACCTGTAAGTCACCCACTCTATCACCTTGTTTATGCCAAAACATTTCAGGGAATCTTGTCAACTCCTCTATTTAGCCCATAGAAGATCGCATACCCTAACCAACGTATCTTCTTCTTTAACGTTGTCTCTGTTACCTAACCCTGTGAAACATCTTTGAAAGCTTCCTTGCAGAGCGTTCAATGTTTCCTTTACAGCAAGGTGATGAGCTGTGCTTTCAGATTTCATTCGATCCCGACTCCAAGAACAATATCCAAGAAGATCTGATTCTGGCTCATGCGTCTGTCTATGGCACAACTCGTGACATAACCAACAAGAAGACTTCAAAAGTTGGGACGCGAAATAAGGGTAAGTCTAATAATCTTATGGCGACTGATGAGGCTGCGAAAGATGGTGATTGTAGTGATAAGAAGAAGATGCATCGTGATATTGAACGACTTAGGAGGCAAGAAATGACTACCCTTTATTCTTCCCTTAGAGCTCTACTCCCTCTTGAATATGTCAAGGTGAGAACTTTCGCACTCTATCTCTTAATTTATCGATGATGGTTGCTTGTTGTTGGTGAAGAACTTGTGGGTTTTAAATTTGAACACCTTGCTGTTAAGAATTAGGAGCCAATAAATGGATTTTCATTTGTTTAGAAACTACCGTCCACCTATATTGTGTAACTCTAGTGGTAAAGTTTGTGGGGTAGTTCAAGAATTATGACTAGCCTTGGATTTCATTCGTGTGTTTCAGGGAAAGAGGTCGATATCTGATCATATGAACGAGGCTGCGAATTACACAAGGCACTTGCAGAATAAGATAAAAGAACTGGGTGCAAAGAGAGACGAATTAAAGAAGGCTAGTTCGAGCGCTTTGAACTCACACGTCGGAAGTTCAGATGCTTGCTCTCCAAGTGCGGTGGTGGTCCGGCCATGTCTTGGAGGAATCGAGATTGGTTTCAGTGGTGGTTTGTGGGGGCAAAGTTTTCCCTTATCGAGAGTGTTGCAAGTGCTACTTGAAGAAGGAATTCCTGTTGCCAATTGTGTTACTACGTCAGTAAATCAAACACTATTTCACACCATCCACACTCAGGTAATGCCATGGTTTAGGGTTTTGATGTTTATTTATGGTTCTTCAAAGTTGAGAAAAATATAAACTTCCATTTATGATTTTACTTCACAGGTCAATGATCCAACATGCTTAAATTTATCTGGGCTGCAGCAGAAATTAACAAATCTTGCTTCTTCTTCTTCTTCTTCTTCTTCTTCTTTTTTAACAGCCAGCAGTTCATTGAACCAACACTAGTTGTAGCTTGTGGATTCTCTTTCTCTACAGTAACAATATGTATTGGGGTTAGTAACTTGGCTTCGGGTAACTCGGGACAGCTTGATTTGGTTTTGCCTTACAGTATCTGAAATAATTTCAGCACTTGAACAAGATTTTTTTAGAACATTTGAGGCATCTTCTCTTGCTTCATTGAATGAACAGTATTTCATCTTCATCCAGCAGTTGAAGTAAATAGTTTAGAACTAAAATTTTCTTCACAAAGTTTCAATTTTGTTTATTAGTGCTTTTCAAATTGTGGCAGTTCACTAACATATAAACTCCAGATAAGTTGTTTATCATCTATGTCTTTGTCTAGTCCTGTGCTGATCACCTCAAACTAATCTAGTACATGAACATCCGGTATCTTATTGCCATTGAATTCCTGTAGGAGAGTATAGTAAATGAGATTGTGACTTCTTATTCTAACTTATGAGGATTTATTTGCTGCTTCATAGTCTCCATGGTTAGGATAGACATTTTTATGCTTTTCCCTTACTTACAATTCAAGGAGTGGAGTGAAGAAAGAGATAATAACCCTTTTTTCCTCCTCTCTTATATTTATACTCACTGTGAAATAATTAAGAGGGAATGATATAATCATTCTGTCCTGATGAAGAAGTACAAAGCAGTACTCTTATAGTCTTATTTCCTTAATACATTCTCCATTAGATTAGAATAAGTTGACTCTCTTGTTTGGTTGCACATTGAGCGTTAAATTTTATAGTTCTAGTTAGATTCCTTAATTGGGTTTTTACAATGCACATAAGAACCTGCTCTACTGTAGATGACGCATTGGTTCTTTGTGCATGTGGAACAAAGCATTCTGATGTTAGAGTTATCTCGTACATGGTACAGTGGATAAGCTTATATATTAGTGACAAAGCCTGTTCTGCCACCAACCGGCAGAATGAGGTATTGTCCGAGGTTGTTTGTGTTGTCTGTAAGAATTTACAGCCAAAACCTGCATCGATCTTGTTATCTTATCAGTTGAACTGTTGAAGTAATATGTTTGAGAAATGATAAACCTAAATGGGTTAGTGATCTCAGACAAGGTGAAGTATTGTTCACGTGCTCCATGCAAGCTCCACCTGCATTCTCAGCATATTAATGGATGAAACTGACAGATACACGACACGGGTGTCTTTATCTGAAACAGATATGTAATGGCTGACGAATGACGTTCTGCTTTTTTTAATCTTCCAATTTTGGAAGTGTTAAGTGCTGGACCCTTTACACGTACTGACCTACAAACTATAAGATAAGGTTCTGATCACCCTCCGGTCGAAATTGTTGCTTCCATGGTAACTCTTTTTTTTTTAAACTATGAAATGTGTGAGAGAACATTCACTTAAAAATTAAAAGAAAATTAAAAAAAGGTAACGAATAGTATATTTAAAATGAATAAACAAAATTTAATTATGAATCTTATTGACACAATTATGTGAAAATTGTATTTGAGACAAAATAGAATATAATTGTGACTATGAAAATTTATTTAGTACATATTTTAAAATTTGTCAAAAGATATATAAAAATATATTTACATATTATATGCATAAAAATTTAATCAAAGATCATTACTCTAATACTAAAATTTAATATATCTAGAAAAGGATAAATATAGATATTGCTTGAATGAAGAAATTAATATAAATCAGCAAAAGATAGTCCAAATTGATTTAATAGTTTATTTAACCTCTGTTTGGATGGGCTTATACCAGTAGAGCTTTTGTCAATAGAGTTCTTTTTTTTCTGTAGATCTTTTTTTAGAAGAACTTTTTAAGAAATCAGTTGACTGTTTGACTGTCATTTAAAAAAGAGCTTTTTTTAAAGAGCTTCATAGTTCATACAATACACTGTTTGGCAACAAAAAAATAAAAAGCACTTTTAATTTAACCATATTTTATTTTGTAATAAAAATTATTTATGCATATAAATATCATTTAAAATATATTAAACAATATGCAAAACACAATATATTAATTATTATTATATAATTTTAAACCATACGAAATATAAAACGAAAATATATGTAACCAAATCTTTTATATGAATTATAACATAAGAAAAACTAATATAAAAAAATATTAAAACATATAAAAAGGCAAATAATGAGTTTGTAAGATAAACGTGAAGATGAGTTTGTGGGCATTGTAGGAGTTATGTGTAAGACATAAGGGAAAAAAGACTAAAAAAGGCTCATTAATTAATCTGAAAAATCTACCCAAAAAAGTCATTTGAGAGGATTTTTTGAGAAGCTCCAAATTTGAGCTTCTTAAAAAGCTATATTTTGGTTGCCAAAAAATCATATATATTAAAGAAATGTTTTTTTATTTTTACAATCAAATACTCATTTTTCTTTAAAAAGGCTTTTGTGGTAAAAAAAAGTGCTTATTGACCTTCCAAAAGCTCATCAAAACAGTCACTAGTGAAATACATAATTAGGACCAGAGATTATTGGTCTAATACTAAATTTTAATGTATTTACGCAAAGATAAATTTACATATTATTTAGTATTCAATTTTTTATTTTAAATTTAATTGCATCAAATTTATTATCTAATTTTAAATTGATAATTTATTTATTGAAATATATAATTAACAGATTGACTATTATGTAATTATAAATTTATTTAATACACTATAAAAACCTAAAAAGGTAAATTTGTATTTTACTTGCGTAGAAATTTAATTAAAAATGATCACTCTTAACACAAAATTGAATATATCTATACAAAGATAAATCTACACAGAATGAAACTTTAATGAAATCTAATAATAAGTGTTAGTGTGATGAGGTAGCTTCCTTTGTCAAATTTACAGGTCATTAGTTTGAGATCATGATGCTTTCGTAATCACCATTTTTCACAGGGATCGAAAACTAAATCAAAACGTCAAAGTCTCTCTCTCTCCACGTTCAAATTGCTGGACCAAGATCAATTGGACATGAGAAACTACTGGTAATGGGGTGATTGGAGCCTTAAAAGGGAAAGAGGAAAAAGAAGAAAAGGGACAACTTATTCCTCCACTTTGAGGATACAGCTCAACTCATAGTTAACTTTGTTTCATATCAATGATAATAAACAATTAAGACCCACTAAAAAAGATTCCAAGGACGCTTTCAATGTATTTCTATTATAATAATTTATAAATTTTATATAAATATATAATTTATATTTATAATTATAATTAGGTTGGTATGGGCATATCTCAAAGTTTCCATATTCCAATTACGGTTCTGTTAAAATTTATAATGGGCTTATAGGCCCACACCAGAAAGAAAGCTAGACCACATACAAGCCTAAGTGAGGTTCCATCCTAAAATTAATTGGTGATAGGTGGAGTAGCCCACTAGACTTATATGTTGGTCTTCTCTCCTCTCCTTTTCCAATGTGAGACAAAATCTCACTCTTATATTTCAACACACCCCTTCACGTGTGGGTCTAACACGTGACATAATCTATCATTAGGAGGTGTTAACGACTAACATAAGAACAACCTGTTCTGATATCATGTTAGAATTTACAATGGACCTATAAGCCTACATGAGAAGGAAAACTAAATCACATACAAGCTCAACTAAAGTTCCGTCCTAAAACCAATTAAACCATCACCATCAACTGACAGAAGCAGGTAAGGTTTTAGTGCTTTATCATCTTATCATATTAATACTTTCACAAGTCTCAAGCATTTAGCTTGGCCATGAGGAATAACCGTACAAGGGTAAAAACGAAAAGAAGAAGAAAAATACTAGCTTGGAGATAAATATATATAAAAGAAACTGCAATCCTACCAACTTTACCTCTTTAACTAATTAAAGCCAAATGTTCAAAACTCCGGAATAGATTCTTTATTTCGGTTAATCAGTTTTTACTCTATTTTTATTAAATCTCATCCATATATTTATGTGGAGCTTATAAAAATATGTGGATAAAATAAAACGGTACATTTCAAGCATTTGTTTCCCAAAACCTAACTAGAAAATTTCCTATTTAAGGTACTAAAAAAAGATTTAATGCACTTAAATAAGTTCATAATATGTAACTCTCAAAAGGGTAAATAATAATTAATTAAAAGTTAAAATACGTCATTTAATTCGAATTTGTCACTTAATTATATTTTTTATTTGCTAAATAATTTAGCTAAATATATAATTGAAAGATGAAGATTGCAAATTATGATATTTTAAAAAAGTGAAAAAGAGAACACAACACGTAGAAAGAGAATATGAAGGAGCAGAGATACGATACAGCTAAGTGAATCCAGAGATTTGCATTTCATTAGAGATAAATCAAGAAAGAGCTTGTCCAGATACATAGGGAGTCCATAAAATATAAGGATATGGTTGGCGAGATCAGCATCTTTGGTACTGTTTTTAACATACAAGAGGACCACAAAGAATTGTACGTTCATTGCTACAGCTTCTTCATCCCAATTTTACAAACGCCATATGCATATAATTGGAGCTTCGAAAAATGTATTAAAGTCAATGATTCAAAGGCTAAACCGAAAGTTAAACGGATAAAATAAGATCGAAAGATTTAAAATAAGATTGACAAAGACCGTCTTTAATTAATACGTCAAGTTTACAAAAATTGACGTATTAATTAATAAATTAATTAATTTTTAACAATAGTAATTATTAAAGTAAATCAAACTGAAAAATTAAAAACTAAACTTAAAAATTAACCGATTCAAAGTTTTTGTAATTGAACTGCTCGAATCGATTTAATTTTTTAATCATGCATCAAAACAAATTCCAAGAAAACAAATGCAAAGATTGTCTTCTCATGTATTGGAATCATTTGGATAACTTGTGGGTTTTAAAGTAAAAAAAAAATGTAAATATTAATAATCATCATTTTATCAATGGTAAAAATTATTATTTTTATAAACAATTTTTTTATTTAATAACAAGATATTTTCATAAAAAAATTATCAATTAATAATGGTCATATAATTAGTTGGTGATCACATATTTAAGATTATTACAATATCCAATATTAGAATTTAGAAGAACTATTTTTCCAATTAGTCTAAGAATTTTTCTTTTTAAATTAATTTTTTGCTGTTTGGTTAGCAGGAAAATTTTTGTTCCCGTTTATACAACTTTAAGAGGATGGTGATTTTATTGCGATTGCTTTACATTTACAGTGACCAGACTCAAAACTTTAACCAGATGAGCCAAGAACAGTGACCGACATGATTGGTCCACCAGAATGCGTCGCAATTTCTTCAGTAAACTTAAAAAGCAATACCACTAAACCTGAGAAAGTATTAGTTTTGAGACACGTTTTTTCTTGTCCTGTGAACTATGAAGAAGATAGAAGAGATTTTCAGAGATCGAATCTTTGGTATTTTAGGCCAACCATAGAGTGTCTCCACCAACCGTATCCATTTCTTTTTCTAAAAACCCTTTGCAGTGTAAGGCTGCTTCAAAAGGTTTTTGATTTGCTTCAGTTAATGTTTCCCTTTCAAAATAATCATGAACTTCCGACCCAAATCTCCTCTGATCCCTACCTACAAGATTTTGTTCTTCAAGAGGATCTGATCTTCTCGGGTCACCAAGGAAGCAACCTGACCAGCTTCATGGAAGAAGGTGATCAGCCTCATAATACCACATTACCAACTTCAAATAATGGTGATCAAAACATAGCTAATGAAGACAAGAAGGCCATTCGAAAGGAGATTGAACGTCAAAGAAGACAGCAAATGTCGACCCTTCATGCATCACTTCGATCCTTGCTTCCTCTTGCATCTCTCAAGGTTAATAAGAACGATACAGATTTGTTTCAACCATCTCTCTTCCTTGATTTCACTATGTGACCTTTTTTTTCAGCTAGGTTTCAACAATAATCTTGTATGAAATTGCATCCTCTCAATACTTCTTCGTGTAATTATGGCTTTAGGGTTTTGTTGATGGGGGTTGCAGGGAAAGCGTTCAGCATCTGACCAGATTCAAGCGGCGGCGGAATATATAAAGCACCTCGGGAGTAACATCCAACAACTAAGTTACAAAAGGGACAAGCTCAAGATGTTACCAGCACCAGCTGGTTCGAGTAGCTCTAGTGCTGAACATGGACGCATTGAGACCACAGGTAACAATCCGATGAACCGTGTCACCGTCCGGCATAACTTAGACGGATCAGAGATTGTGGTACAAGTCGGCTCTGAGGCTGAAGGGTTTCGTCTGTCATCGGTGTTGGAAGCAATTTTTGAAGAGGGACTTGATGTTATTAGCTGTTTTTCTACAAGAAAAGACGGAAGGATGTATAACACAATTCATTGTCAGGTTTATTATATATAAAACTCATCAATTCATTTCATTTCTTGATAAAGCGTTTGGATTTTACCAAGATCCCATGTTCGTGAATGCCAAAAAAAGGTTTGATTGATCTTAATTTGTTTAATTCATCTCTTGCAGAACGCTAACCAGATTTGCATTGATCTAGCTGGTCTGCAACAGAAACTTGATCATTTGATCTGAAACCTAGAAATGGTCCGATCTGAAAACCCACATCTATCTCTTGATCTCTATCCGACTTCTCTGGTAGGAACTTGCAGGTTTTCCTTGTAGGAAGTGTAAGAGTTTAATGTATTCTGAGATCTTCAGGTTTTTGAGTATTAGTGTTCGTATAGCTCCAAGTGGAATTAATAAGCTCACCTCATTGCTTCTGTGATGAGCTGAAGTATCTGTAAAGTTGAATCAAACTCCATTAACACCATTAAGGACAAGAACCCTGCATGCACTGACTCACATCTGCCATGTCTTGTAAGCTAATTCACTTCTTACATAGAAGTATGATCAAACTTAAACCAATTGTTCAAGAACTGATTACTAATTAGCTATATGATCACAATTAGATTATGCAAAGCATCAAAATCTGCATATCCTTTAAAATTGTTTTATCATTCACAGGCATGAGAAGAAATGGAGGATTGATTTGGATTTGCCTTCGTGTTTTTGGTTGAGCAGTCAGGCAGAGTCATTGTATTATAACCTCTTACATAGTTAATGTGTACTTGCAAGTAGTATTAATAATATTGTATTGAATTTGCTCGAATGCTTGTGTTTTAACCTTTTTTATTTCAAATTATATAATTTAAAAACTATCATTTATTTAACTATCAAACAATTCTATCTCTTTAGGAAAAAATCTCTTACTTATTAAGAGCAAGGTTATATACTATTAGATATTTCTAGATCTTGCATATCAGCAAGATGCATATTGGGTGTTGTTGTTGTAAATCTTGCGTATCAGCGAGATGCATATTGGACCTCTCTCGTGTTGTTACATTCGTCACTCTAAAACAAATCGGATTAGAGCTTAATTATGATTGCTTCTTGTAAGTTTGTGTATTCCAAATAAATCAACCTTCGCCAAATTGCCTGAGTCCAGAGAAGTACTTGGGCTTAGTGTTTTCAATTTTATATGTTCTGAAGCTAAAAGTATGGTCCGCAATCAAATTAATATACCCAAGTTTACTATAATCTCTTTGTTTATAAACAAGATTAATTGTACTATAAAGCCGAGTTTGCCTGCTAGAAAATTTGTTATAAATAAGGTTTTTTATATTCGACCCTTGTGTGTGTTTTTTAACGGAAGAACCCGCAATTATTATCCTTTGGATGCGTACTGGATAAATTTCTGAATTGACGCAATAGTCTGCAAATCAGGTTAATCGGATATTCTGTACTAGACAAACCCTTACGACAAGCTCGATCAAGAGAAAGTAAGTAGAGGGAATCGAACACAAGACCCTTTTGATCTCATGCCCCTCTACTCTACCAACTCGACTATCTCTAAGGAGCGGCCCTTATGCTTTTCTAAGTGGTATCATCTGTTTATGAAAAGGAAAAGAATGTTAAATTTGATTCTCAAATTAAAAAATTGAAATTTCTCATAAATGTCAAAGAATCAGGCAATTTTTAATTATTCCAATTTCAATTAAATTTAGATAAGCATACTTGAACTCGAACTTATTTGAATTCTAAAGAAGTCTTTTAATTAAATCTAAATTTAATTAAACTTAATTTGTTGTAATCCTATCTTTATACAAAAGTATTATATATATGTGTGTGCATTTATGTATGTATGTGGTTCATATCAATGAATAGTTAAGTGACAATTATCCTTCTTTTCTTACCGATGAACTCCAAATAATTCTTACTTTCTTTTATCACTGATATATTGATGAAGGGCTTGTTTGGATGACTTTTGAAAGGTCAATAAGTATTTTTTTCACCACAATTTTTTTAAGAAAATGGTATTTAGTTATAAAATAAAAAAGCACTGTAATAGGTACGATTTTTTGGCAGTCAAAATACAGCTTTTAAGAAACTCAAATTTGGAACTTCTCAAAAAAAACCTCTCAAATGAATTTTTTTAGTAAATTTTTCAGATCAATCAATTAACATATTTGTTAGTCCCTTTTGTCTTTATGTTTTACACATAATTCTCACAATACCCACAAATTCATCTTCACGTTTATCTTGCAAACCTATCTTCTCTATTACAATAAAATACATAATTTATCATGTATTTAACTATTTACTCAACTTGAATATTTATTTTGAAATTTATATAATATTATTTGACTTTTTTTATATGTTTTAATATTTATTTATTATATTAATTTTACTTATGTTATAATCTATATAAAAGATTTGAT
>JANZXV010000006.1:29683725-29695084 GCA_027576455.1 Erythroxylum roigii
AATATGAAAAATATCCAGAAAATCTCACCATAATAACATGTAACATGGATCCCTCAACCAAGATAAGAAAATTTAGCCACTCATACTTGAATTAAAATCAAAAGAAATAATAATCAAAACAGTCTCCATAACTAGTCTTTACTGAAAATAAGGAAAATCCCTAATTGAATCTATGCAGAAACGTAACAGCAATAAGAATTAAAGTTGCAGCAGTCCAATAATCCTAAATCCTATGATAGCCTACTTGAGGGGTGTAGCAAGTTGTAACCAGAAAAGTCAACAAAATAGGAAGGTGTGGCAGCTCCCCTAAAGAAAGAATACGATGATACTGTTGAATAATGCAGAAAATAAGAAATCAAGATGCGGCAGCCTAAGGAGATTACATGTCCCTCTTTCTAACCCTAACACCATATATGCACGGCAATCACCATAAGCTCCCTCATTGAATTGAATCTCTCCATTATCTTGATTTGATTTTGTCCAGATTAAGTGGTCTTTTAATTTCGGTGGAAGACTTCTTGAAAAGAGGGCCAAAAGATCTTGAAAAGTTATATTTTAAATGGAAACGAATTATGAAAAATCTGCAGGTTTCAGATTCCATCCTTAGGCGTGTCCACGTCTAATCTCTGAATTTCGGTTAATCTGGAAATTTTGACTTTCTTCCCATCTTTTTCCTCTTTTTGATCCTTTTTCGTCTTTATGGTATTGAAGACCATCTGTGGACATTTATAAAACAATTCCATCAATTTTTTAATACCAATTTCACAATTCAATCAAAATTAAGTCCAAAATATATGCATTTTAATTGATTTAACACGCATAATGATGGGTCATCTATGTTTCTTTTATTTTGAAACCTCGTTATTTTCTGTTATGGACCGTCATCTCCTTCTGTTGTTTTGATGGAATATAACAAGGAGTATAAAAATTGTGAAATGGTACTGGGTCCCTGACCTTGGTATTATTCTGCACACACCATTTGATTGCATTTACTAAAAGTTTAGAAGAGTCCTCATACTCATTATCATCTCAACATCAATGACAAGAGGTATGAGATTAAATTTTCGAAATTTCATTTTTATTGTAATAGACATGTATATATTTTATTCTCATGTCTAACAGTTGGTGTCAGAGCACTTATTTACCTCTGTCTTGATTTAATTGAATTTTTGTGATTATATACATGAATGGGTGATGTTTCTGTTGAAAATAGTAATATTATTAGAGTCAATATATTGTGAAATTGATCTTGCATATTTAAAGGAATTTTAATTATGTTTAAAATGACCTTTGAATCATCAAAAACGGAGTTGTAGAAGTTAAAATATAGTGAGATTTGTAAAATGGGTTGGATGCGAGTTAAGTTGACTCGACTAGAGGTTGAAGACGATGAATAATAAGCCTACATTTTTCATTCTTTGCTAAATTAACAATTTAGTTTTCATGTGGCACATCATTAAAGACTTTAACTTGTGTGTGCTTTAATTATTTAGTGCATTTGCATTGCAAGATTTCTTACAATTCAAAACCTTTTATTAGGTGGGACCCAATGTTGACAAGTTTTGCAAGAATACATGCAGAACCTTGTTTTCATAGGACATCATTGAAAGCATTAGTCTTATACCTGCAAAGAATGGCGTTGATTCTGGAACAACGCTATTTCGTAGGTCCATCATGAAAACTTTAATATTATAGCTTTAGTTTTATACTTGCAAATAATAAATATTTCCACTTTGACATAATAGTTCATCTTTATTGAATTGCATGATTTAAATCGATGTTTGATTTTAAATTCATGTATATGTTTATTTTCATGGAAGTTTTATAAATTCGAGTATATGTTTATTTTCATGCAAGTTTTAAAGGATTATGTGAAACTTTTATTATTAATATTTTTCATAAATCTGGATGTCATTTGATCAATATAATTTTAATTACTTAAAGATTAGTCACAACATATTTAATTAAGAGAAATTGTATATTAAGTTGATATGGATCACATCTAGTAAAATGACAAAAATTGTAATTATTCACATTCAAATATAATAAAATTTATCCCACAAGAATATTTATTATATTTATATGGTTAATTAGGATAGAATAGCAAAACTAAATGTTTTCTTAATTTACCCACATGTATTAAGAAAATGAATATAATTTGATAGTTTCATCATAAAGGTTATGTATGAATTTTTTAATTAAAGTTTTCATGTATGAATCTTTTAATTAAAGTTTAGCCCACATGTAGTTTTAATTGTTATATGATTCACATTTAAAATATGATTGCATGTTTTAACATTAGTAAACATGCTATATGATTATTTGCTTTAAAAGTTAGTAAAATAAGCATGTTTATTTGAATTTTGTGCAGTTATTAAACTTGTGAATTTTTTCTGATATTCAATATGATATTCATGAATTAAATGGTGATAACTATAAAATATGGAAAGAGATGATTCTCCTCCAATTAGGGTGGATGGATATTAATTATACTATCTGAAAAAATGAACCTCCTATACCTATTGATACTAACACTCAGGCTGAAATTGTTGTTTATGAACGTTGGGAGTGATCTAATCACCTCAACATGATGTACATAAAGACCAAAATTCATGCTAGTATTTGTGCTTCTATTGGGGAGTGTAATCATGTTAGGGATCTACTAAAGGCTATTGATGAACAATTTGAGTATTCATATAAGGCCCGAGCCAGCACGTTATTGACCAAGTTATCATCAATGAAGCTCACAAGTGATAGAGGTGTGCGCGAGCACATCATGTAAATGAGGGACATTGTGGCTCAACTAATGTCTCTTAAGTTTGAGACGTCCGATTCTTTCCTTGTGTACTAAATACTTAATTCCCTTCCACCTCAATATGGATCCTTTAAAACCTCTTACAACACACAAAAGGATAAATGGTCTATCATTGAACTATTGACCATTTGTGTTTAAGAGAAAGGGAGGTTGGTAATGGAATTGGGTGAAATTACACATATGGCCACAGTAGGAGGGAATAGAGGGCAAGCCAGACAAAAAGGAAAGGGTAAAATATCAGTCCATACTGAGATAAAAAAGGATTTCAATCTCAGGTGTTGCTTTTGCAAAAAGAAAGGGCACATAAAAAAGGATTGTGCCAAATTTAAGGCTTAGCTTATAAAGAAAGGTATTTCAATATCACTTCTTTGTTATGAATCTAATATGGTTGATGTCTGTCATAACACTTGGTAGATTGATTCTGGTTCTACATTGTAACGCCCCAACATATAACCTGGAAGTTTTATAGCATGTCTATGGTGTATTAATAAGTGACATAATGAATTAAGTACATCTAATTATAGTAAGAGATATAATGGTACTTCATGTAAAAGCCAAGGGTAAATGGATAATTTGTTTGTTTCGGCATGGACATACATACTTAGACGTGAAATATGTATGAAAATTTTTGATATGTTTGCTTGGATTATGAGTGTGATGTGAGGGGAATTGATAAAAGAAGCATTCCATAAGTAAATGGGATGTTTTGGTTAAGTTGGATATATTTTTGTGTTGCTCTTGCATAATAAGACCAAAGTTAGTTGATTTGAGATGTGTACCTCACTTAATGGATATGTTTCACTGAACAAACTTCTGTAATTTAGCCATATATTGGCCTGTAGACCTTCAAATTGGATAATTCTAATTACATATTAAAATAGAGACATAAATCTAAAACTTTCATGAAGGAACTAAAATCTAATTCTGCTTCTAAGAGTTTTGAATTTTGGTTTAAAGTTGAGTTTTGGATGTTGTCCTTATTTTCGAACAGCCTGTAATTTTTGGGGTATAACTCCTGATATAATTAACCAAATTCCTTGAAATGTATTCCATTAGAAACTTAATACATGGGGGAATGAAATAAATTTATAAGATTATAGGCAAATGTTGGAATTAAAGGAAGAAGAAGGACCAATGTGCAATTTTCCTAAAGTCAACTAATGGACCAATAAGATTAAAGCATGTGTGTCCAATAGAATTGTAACACATGATCCAATAGAATTGTAACACGTAGTCTAGTGGGATTGTAACATATGGTCTAATAGGATAGAGACATAAGGTCCAATAGGATAGAGACATATGGTCCAATAAGATTGAAACATGTGTCTAAGACTAGAAAATTCATGAAAAGGCATATGGAGAGGAAAGATGTATGACACTTTGAAGACTTAACTTCAAAATTTTCTCTTCTTCATTTCACCTTCTTCATCCCGTCATTTTTCACTTAGTGATTCAAGCAAAGCCAAAGAGGAAGGAAAGGAAAGGCAATAGAAGAAATACTTGACCAATTTTAAAGTTTGGGACTTCACTTAGTTAATTTATGTATTTGTGTACATTTGAATGCGTAAAAAGATTCATTAGGATATGGAATGGTTTCTAGGATAATTGTTGGTGTTATTTTGGTGTTACTTTGCATGAACTTGATTGTATATGACAAGAGAGTATCGAATAGTGGAATTCTGTATAGGGTTTGTTAAACTAGTCACATTGTTTGAGTCATAACTCAGCCTAGAGACCTCCAAATTGGGTGATTTCAATTTCATATGAAACCTAAGAGATAGAAATAGAAATGTCTAGAAGATACTACTTAACTTTGGACTTATGAAAAAAGAAATTTCAGATAAAAAATGGTGACTTGATGCTGCCCCTGTTTTGGAGCAGCTTATGATATTTGGTCAATATCTCATGAGTTAGGAGTCCAAATGGCCTGATTGTTAGTGTTATAAAAATGAGAGACATAGAGGGAAAAATGTTTAGAAGACCTAGAAACCTGGTTCTGACGTTTTGTATATGAATATTAAAAACTTAGTGGTATGAATAGAGAAAGTGTCAGTCACGACTGTGACATTGTTTTTGTTTCCAATTTCTACCACATCTTATCCGAACCTTTATGAATGTGTATGAAAATTTTCAAACACCTAGAAATAAATAAAATAGGACTTACCATATGTGAATTGGGAGACTGAACATTGGAATATAAGATTGAGCATAATGCATTCCAAAGAAAATTTACATGTACATAAATGATTTGTATGCATATTCATTACTCACATGTGTATAGTATGATTAATCAAGAGTGATTTTGATACCGTTCTAATGATGGTAAGCTATGAATTTCATGTATGAACAAAAATATAGATTTTATGACTTGAAATGTATATTATATGACTTGTCAATATATGAATTGTGAAATTGGCAAATGGTTAAAGGAAATGTTACAATGCCTGTTATATCGTCTTGGTGGTGGATAGATGGGCATACCTATAAGTTTACAGTGCAGCTGTTATAGTTTGATACCACCAATGTCCACAGGTCGATACCTTCAAGAATACACAGTACGATACCTTCAGGCATCCACAGTTCCATACCTTCGGATATCCACAACACCCGTTATCCACACCCATAGAAAATGCGTAGGCTTAATACAGAAAGTAAAATAAAGAGATATAAATAAGAAATACAGTATGACAACATAAATAATCAGTATATGAATGAGCATTTACATTTGTATTGATAATTTTTATCATTGAGTGTTGATTATCAATGTTTGAGTTTTGAAGGTGAATTTATGGTATATGGAAAAAATATTGAAGCATGTTGCATTATTTATTTAATTAAATATGTTATCATTATTTATATTTATGCGATGTTCATGAATGTATGTGCTTGATGGATGGCTACTATAAGTGGTCATCCAAATTAAATATTTCCTCACTAAGCTTTCAAACTTAGCACGAGTATTAATCCATGTCGATCCAAGTCATAAGAATGAGGTACATGGAACACCTACAGGGAACAAAGCTAACAGATAGAAGAAAAAGTACTTTTGTAAGCCATTTTTAGTTAAAGATGATTGTATATGAAATGGTTAAAGGAAATTGTATGTTTTCTTTGGGATTACCATGTAAATGTAAAAATGTTTTACTACTGTTAAATGATAATGTTAAACGTTGAGGAGTTTTGCAATGTGTATATGTTTAGCATTGAACCGAAATGGATGTCGTGAATGTATGTACATGAAATTGGTTGCCTTATGTGCGGATGGTTGTAGGTTCCGTATAGGGGATGTTACATACATTCCATATTTCCAATACCTTGCAGGGTTTTCTAAACCACAGGAAGCTAGTGGACAGTGAACAGTGTATCTATTTAGGCAATAAGATGCGTTCATATGTGGAAGTTTTCGGACATGCAAATTAGTTTTGAATTCTAATTTTTTTAATTTAGAGAGAACATTTTATATTCCAAGTTTCTCTAAAATTCTAATTTTAGTTTCAAGATTTGTACCTTTTGGGATATTCCTTTAACTTTTCAAATACATCATTTTGTTTATATTATAGGTCTGATCTTGTTGGGAATGGTATAATGATTGATGATCTTTTCTGAATTAATTTGCAGAAAATGTTTTTCACAATACAATGAATGTCTATAATAATGTTGGTATTAAAAGATGTGTTATGAATGAACAATCCTCTATGTTGTGGCACCGAAGAATGAAACATATTTCCCTTGAAAGAATTAAAAAATTAGTGAATGATGGAGTACTTAATACTGTAGATTTTACTGACTTTGATGTTTGTGTGGACTACATAAAGAGAAAGTAGACCAACAAGACAAAGAAAGTGCCAAGAGGAGTTTGAACATATTAGAGATCATACATACAGACATTTGTAGTCCAAAAATGGACTCGTATGGTCATAAATATTTTATCTCATTTATAGATGATTACTTGTAATATATGTACCTCTACTTACTTTATAACAAGAACGAAGCATTAAATGGCTTTAAGGTATTTAAAACAAAAGTAAAGAGATAATGTGGTAAGCAAATAAAGATCGTGAAATCAGAAAGAGGTAGAGAATTTTATGGTAGATACATTGAGGCTGAACAAGCACCTGATCCATTTGCGAAGTTCCTTTGGGAGCATGGGATAATAGCTCAATATACCATGCCTGGGTCTTCAAACCAAAATGGTGTAGTAGAAAGAAGAAAATGAGCATTATTAGACATGGTGTGATGTATGCTTAGCAGCCCCAAGCTTCCTAAATCCTTGTGGACTGAAGCTCTTAAAATGACAGTATATATATTAAATTGAGTTCCAACCAAGGTTGCTTCAAAAATACCATTTGAGCTATAGAAAGGTTAGAAACCGAGTTTGTGACATATACGCATTTGGGGATGCCGGTCTGAAGTAAAAGTTTATAATCCATAAGAAAAAAAACTGGATATGAGGACTATAAGTGGATATTTCATTGGATATGCTGAAAGGTTCAAAGGATATAGATTTTATTATCCATCTCATAATACTAGGTTTGTGGAATCAAAAAATGCAAAGTTTCTTGAGAATGAATTGATCAGTGGGAGTATTAAGTCTCGGGACTTAGTTCTTAAGAAGGATCATTGTGAAACATAAAATCCTATTTCAAGTAATATTGTCATTCATAGCATCCCTCAAAGTCAAACGGGTGTTGAACAACCAATCGTTGAAGCTCCACAAGTTGCTGATGATAATCTAGTAGATCCGATTGTTCAATAATCACCAGAGGTTATTAAGCAACCAATTGTACAAGCTCCTCCTTAAGAGGGTGCTAATACAACACTAAAAAGATCTACTAGAGATAAGAAATCAACAATACCTAGTGATTACATTGTGTATCTACAAGAAGTTGACTATAATATTGGAACTGAAAATAACCCTGAAACGTTTTCACAAGCCATGAATTGCAATGAATCTCAATTGTGGTACAATGTCATGGTAGATGAGATGAATTCTATGGCATCTAACAAAGTATGGGATTTTGTCGAGTTGCCTAATGGTGTAAAGGCCATTGGATGTAAATGGGTCTTCAAGACAAAAAGAGACTCAATATGCAACATAGAAAGATATAACGCTAGACTTGCTCCTAAAGGATTACTCAATAAGAGGGAATCGATTAAACAGAGACCTTTTTTCCTGTATCCAAGACAAATTCCTTACGAGTGATTATGACATTGGTTGCCTATTTTGATTTGGAACTACATCAATTGGATGTAAAATTAGCATTCCTGAATGGAGATCTAGAGGAAGAAGTTTATATGAAATAACCGGATGGATTCTTCTCTAGTGATAGTGAACATTTGGTGTGCAAATTTAAGAAATCCATATATGGATTGAAACAAGCCTCCCATCAATGGTATTTGAAATTCCTTGATATCATCTCTTCATATAGTATTATAGAGAATATCATGGATCAATTCATGTATTAGAAAGTTAGTGGGAGTAAATTTTGTTTCCTTGTTCTATATGTAGATGATATTTTACTTGCCACCAATGACAAGAGTTTCTATATGAGGTGAAACAATTTCTTTCTAAGAATTTTGATATGAAGAATATGGGTGATGTATCTTCTGTCTTTGGCATTAAGATTCATAGGGATAGATCTCAATACATTTAGGATCTATCCCAAGGAAACTATATCAATATGGTCTTAGAGAGATTTCAGATGAAAGATTATTCATGGAGTATAACACCTATTGTGAAAGGTGATAGGTTCAATTTGAACCAGTGCCTAAAAAATGATCTTGAAAAGGAACAATTGAAAATTATTCCATATGCTTCTGCAGTAAGGAGCCTAATGCATGCTCAGGTTTGTACATGATCTGACATTGTATTTGTTGTTGGAATGTTGTGAAGATATCAGAGTAACCCAAGTATAGACCACTAAAAAGTAGCCAAAAAGATAACTAGGTACCTTCAAGGGACCAAAGATTACATGCTTATATATGGACGAACTGACAATCTCGAGATAGTTGGCTACTCGGATTGGAACTTTGCTAGTTGTATTGATTCACGAAAGTCAACATCTAGAAATGTGTTTATGTTTGCCAATGGAGTGGTATCCTGGAGAAGGTCAAAGCAGACTTTGACTGTTACTTCTAGTATGGAGGCTGAGTTCGTTTCTCATTTTGAAACTACCTTACATGGTATATGGTTAAAGAGTTTCATATCTAGGCTTAGAATTGTGGATTCCATTTTAAGCCATTGAGAATGTATTGTGACAATTCAGTTGTAGTTTTCTTGGCCAAATATAACAGGAGTGGTAGTCAAAGTAAACACATCGACTTAAAGTATTTGGCTATTAAGGAACGTGTTAAAGAGAACAAAGTGATCATTGAACACATTAGCACTGAATTGATGATTGTTGATCCTTTAACGAAAGTCATGTCATCAAAGAGTTTTAAGGATCATGTTGTTATAATGGGACTCGGTTCCATTATGTGATTTATTGTATGTACTTTCACGAAATTCTTATTAATTTTGTTGTTTTCTTATTATGGTGTACACATTTTTATTTTGAGAATAACAATTACTATGGACCTAGCATAAACATAAAGGTTTATTCGTCTAGTTAAAGTGAAATAGAAAATAGGATGCATCGTGATAAATGGAAGATATTCTTACATTTAGAGGACTTATTGTCATGATCAGTGCATTTGATTTCTTTAATTGAGTAGAGGTTCTATGACTTTTAGCTTATATCTACGACCTAAGTGGGAGATTGTTGTCCGTTGGTTACGTAGCAGTTTCCCCATAGTGATGGGTTATCTCTGTTGCTTTTATTTTGAAACCTCATGACCTTCCATTGCGAACCGTCATCTCCTTCTATTGTTTTTATGGAAGACAACAATTGTGAAATAGTATTGGGTCCGTAAACTTGGCATTATTCTGCACACACCATCTGATTGCATCTGCTAAAAGCTTAGAAAAGCCATCATACCCATCTCATCCCAACATCAATAGCAGGAGGTATGAGATTAAAATTCCGTTTTTTTAATTGTAATAGACATGTATATAGTTTATTCTCATGTATAACAGTCCAAAATCCAATTAGTCAATGATCCTGTTCTTCCTCTGGTCGCTACCGATCTCTTGTGGGAATTGTCGTTGCCGATTGGGGTTGATTGTGATCACGAATATTCCAATCCAATGGTGGGAAAAGGGCCTATGTTATTAGAAGAAATCAGGAAGTTGGGTTGGAAGGTATTAGTGACTGGAGGTGATGGTGATCCAATGAGAGATCGACAAAGATAGCTAGATGAGTTGATGAAAGACAAGGGCATACCTATCTTGAGCACCCACCTAGCGGATGCATACTTATCCTCGTAGAGAATGCGTCTGGAGTCTGTCACCTGAAATTTACCATGTAGTTTTTCTGTTGTTCTCGTGTTATCCAAAAACAAAAAAGACAAGGGCATACAAGTTCGGACTTATGTGGAAAGATGAGCACCAGGTGTTTGATAGAAGACCTCTTCCAACTTTGATCTTCAACAGATGTCTGTGGGCTGTGGGCTTTGAAACCCGGTCCAATTTTGCACTAAACAGTAAGTAACAGTAAGTTAACCCCCTTAAACTTATCCTTACCTTAATGAAATGAACTGTCGGGTGAGTTTAGAAATTAGGGCTCAAAAAAATCTGAAGTTCCTTCCTTGGTGCTCTCTGCTGCGATTAGGGATTGAAGAGGGAGATTTGTGAGAAAGCTTCTTCCTTTCTCCTCGCAGCTGGCCAGAAAAGCTTCACCCTTAAGTTCAATGATGGGAACCTCCTCTGTTTAACCAATCGAAGACGAAAGTTGGAGATCGAGCACCTTCTGCTTCACTTCAAGGTAACTCCTTTGTAACTGATTTCTTCTGTTCCTCTTCTTTTCTTTTCTTTGTGAGCTGCTGAGTATGATGTTACTGATTGTATTCTCCTTTCTCTCTACTGACAGGAAAGTTTCTGACTTGAGGACTTGAGAGCTGGAAGATGGAACCCCCCTTGGCTGCTTCAACACAAAGTGAGTTTGCTGTATTTCTTTGAACTTCGTGTGTAAGCTGCTACTTATCTTGTTGATTCTGGTTTTGTATGGTTAGGGTATATGTATGGAAGTGATGTGTTGGTTTTTTTTGGGTTCGAAAAACTCACTCTGGTTTTGTATGTGTGTGGTTGGTGTATGTGTGCTATGGTTGAACCTTTCCCTCACTCCTTCATGCAAAAACAGAACCTAAACTAAAACTACTGCTACTCCTTTTGAAACTTGCAAAACAGAAATCTGGAAAAATAGTTTTGAAACTTGTTTTGATAATGGTTTTCACTCTTTTGTGCAAAAAACAGAAGCAAACTTCAGATTGGTTTTTTTTCATAGAATAGAAAACTACAACTACAACTAGAAGAACCCACAAGAACAGAACAGGAAAAAATGAAAAAGGCTTGAAGGTTTTTTTGTATTGAAAGGATTTTCTGATTACAACACTTCTTCCTATCGAAAATGAGGGAATGAGCTTTATAATAACTCTCCCACTTTCTGA
>JANZXV010000006.1:29695244-29706834 GCA_027576455.1 Erythroxylum roigii
AATGAATTCATTTTACTTAGTAATTTTATTGAATTTTATATTTGAATTAAACAATTATTAACAAATATAATTAAATTTAAAATACAAAGAAACTTTCATCTAATATTAAAATATATTAAAAATAAATGTTAATCTATAAATAAAATTTAAAATATTTAATTTATTAAAATAAAATAATTTTATTACTAATTTGATAATAAATATTATATAAGAGATTAAAAATATTTTATCTTTAGATTTTATATAATATGTATCAGTAATAAAAATATAACTACGTTAATAACCAAACAAAATTTTGTATTTATTTAAAAAACCAAAAACGAAATCTAAAATAATTTAAAAAAAGAAAAAAAATGTAAACAAATGATTAAAACCATGAGTCAACTTTGTTTTTAGTCTTTATTTATTTTTTATGTGTTTGTAATATTTTATAATTTTAAAAATGATATAATTTTTTCATGAAATTAATATTTAGTTAGAATTTAAAATACTTAGGTTCATGTGCACCTACCAAACTTTTTATTATTAAGATGTAAAGAAATAAATAATTTGTTGGCTGTGTTTGACTTCGTCTAGCTAGATGCTTATGACTTTTGTATTAAGTTAGTTAATTATCATTACAGATCTGACGTCTAAATTAAAGTGAATCTATTAAACAAAAACCAGTAATCAATCGCATCATTTGTTAATATGTCTCCACCATTACCTAATTTAAGATATTATATATATGGAGTCTGATAAAAACCGAGTTTCAAGCTTAACTCCATTGTATACAACATGAATTTCTAAGCAGAATCTGAAAACCCATCCGCCATGAATGCTTACGAGCACCTCCAACTCGTCCCCAACTCTGATGGTTCAATAACTCGCCTGGTTAAACTTGAAGATACCCCACCAACACCCGACCTAAGCGATCCAACCCTAGTTTTCTCCAAAGATGTAACCATCAACCAGTCAAAAAGCACCTGGGCTCGAATATTTTTACCTCGGCAAGCTCTTGATTCACCAACCACCAACAATAAACTTCCTCTCCTTGTTTATGTTCATGGCGGAGGATTCATTCTTATCTTGAGTCCGGCCTCGACCTACCTTCATGATTTCTGCTTCAAGATGGCTTCTGAACTCGCTGTCATTGTTGTGTCGTTGGAGTATCGTCTCGCTCCGGAACACAGACTCCCGGCGGCTTACGACGACGTCGAGGAGGCTCTCCATTGGGTCAAAACCGGCGGCGACGACTGGCTGAGAGAATACGCTGACTATAGTAAGTGTTTTCTCATGGGATCTAGTGCAGGGGGTAACATAGCTTATCACGTCGGTTTACGTGCTGTGATTGATGATCATCTTGAATCCTTGAAGATCGGAGGGCTGATATTGCACCAGCCATTCTTTGGTGGGGTGGGGAGGACTGAGTCCGAAATGCGATTCGTCAACGACCCTATTTTGCCCCAAGTTTCTAGTGATCTAATGTGGGATTTGTCGTTGCCAATCGGGGTTGACCGTGATCACGAGTATTCCAATCCAACGGTGGGAGGCGGATGTAGAGAGTTACAAGAAATGGGGAAGTTGGGTTGGAGGGTATTAGTGAGTGCAGGGGAATGTGATCCGTTGATCGATCGACAAAAAGAGGTGATCAAGATGATGAAGGCAAAGGGCATACGAGTTGCGAGTTATATTGATGAAGAAGCTGGTCATGGAGTAGAATTTGTGAAGCCTTCTTGGGTTATGATATTGATCAACACCTTGAAAAGCTTCGTCGCCTTTGAGCCGGTTATTGAGGAATAGAACTCAAAACTAGAATTTATCTCACAGCACTTCAAAATTATGAGACATTTTCTTATTAATTCTTATAGTCCTTTGTAATTCCTTTTCTTTTAATTTTTCTTGATAAAATAAAGGGTTGATTCTATTATTTTTACAAATATTTTTAAAATTGGCCAAAAATAAACCGAGATGGAATAAGAAATTTAAAGGTTATTAAAATAAATTAGTAATTTTCAATAATAAGGATTATTAAAATAAAATGAAATAAAAAATTAATCGGTTTAAAATTTTTACTATTAGATCAATAAGATCGGTTTGAGTTTTAATCATTGTTTTTTATTCAAATTTTCATCGTACATATTTTTAAAATTATAATTAAAAATTATTTAAAATATCTTGCAATATGTGCTTTAAAAAACTAAATAAGACTTAGTATAGTGCTTTATCATATTATACATTGATAAATTTATTAAAAAATTAATATAGAATATAGAAATTATATATTGAATCAACTTTGGACTTTTACAATGAGGTATAAGGCCTTGTATCATAAACGGACCACACTCTACCAAACTAGAAATATATAGAAGCCCAATACAACTATGCCTAGGAAACTCATACTAAACCGAAGCGACAATAACAACAACAATTTAGTAAAATCTTGCTGATAC
Source organism: Erythroxylum roigii (assembly GCA_027576455.1). Taxonomy (NCBI): domain Eukaryota; kingdom Viridiplantae; phylum Streptophyta; class Magnoliopsida; order Malpighiales; family Erythroxylaceae; genus Erythroxylum; species Erythroxylum roigii. The sequence continues at coordinate 29,697,677 of JANZXV010000006.1, forward strand.
GCTAGGTCTTTATTCTTTTCGGGCCAAGCCTAATTCTCGATACAAAATTCCGATATCAAAATTCGATATATATTTAAAAGAATAACAATCTAGAAATTTGTTATTGGGCTTAAGAAATTTGAGGGAGGTCCAAGGCTCAAGTTTGAAGTTGACCTAGGGTTATGCTTGCTCTTTTAATAACATATGCTCTTTCATCTAGTGGACCAAAGCAGACCCATTAATTATCAAATCTTTCTAAACACCCACTTAATCACAGCATTATTAACTAATTGCACTTCATTTTCATGCAAGGCGTTTTACATGAGGTAATATAATTAATGTTTAATGTCATTTTCTGGTGGTCAAATCCAATCATTAAACTACACACTAAATGAGCATGTAAAAATGATATTATTGATCAATTATTAAGAACAAACACTCTTGCTTACCACTTAATTATAATAACATTTCTTTTTATAACAAACTAACGTCAAATTGCTATCATTTTAGTGTATACTTAATTATTAAAATATTTTTTATAACAAACAAAGTCAAATTGTTATCATTTTAGTATATATTAAGTAAAAATTATTTTGCAAATTTTTAACTAAATTAAATAATAAATTAAATTCTAATGAATTTAAGATATAATTAATACGAATTCAATTATTTGAAATTCGTTTCAATTTACAAAAATAAATCCGAAGTAATTATAAAAACAATTTTGTTTAAGGGTTTACGTGAAAATTTCAAGAGTAATCTCTAAACTTAAGAATCTTGATTACTAAAATTAACATAATATTCATAATGTGCAGTTCTTATTCGTTTACACGACTCCTAAGGAATTTGGAGAGGATAAGATATATGAGGGAATGCATCTACTCATTAGCGGTGTTGCCTTCAAGATATCTCCACACATTTCTATATCAGAAGGGTAAGTATGAGCCAAGAGAAAAGACAAGCAAATTGTTTTGAACAAATAAGACAACAAAAGGGAGTGAATTGGATTTGGAGACGCGTGTTGTGTGTTGGACATTCCGGCAGGCAAATTATGAAGTGAGAACAAAAGAGTCAAGTAATTGATAACGAAATCAAAATTTATTATTATAATGTGGTTTCTTAAAGATCCGAGAGAACAACTCAAAAAATAAAAAAGTATCGGTAATATTTTCAAGTTCGTTTTGTTAATTGACCGTTTCATCATAATAGTTTAAGTTGTTGTGTGAGGTTAAGTTAATTGATTAGACTTTAGAGAATAATTCTAAATTCCTCTCTTCTTTATCGTATACGATGATATGTTCTTATTTGCATAAACCAAAATAAGAAAAGCAAGAAAGATTGGTCATAGCTTCCATTAACGGGTGTGCTTCTCTATTTCTGCATTTGTTTATGTGAAGTTTCAGAGAGAAATAGAACTCTAGGTAGTTTTTCTTCTTCTTCTTCTTCTTCTTCTTTTTTTTATTATTTTCACTCACTTCGTATTCTTGCAATCGACAGATTTACGATAAAAACAAGCTAAACTTTGTCGTGAACTAGTCTCAGAAAAATCAAAACAAGGAAGTGTGACTCTGCATGGAATCGCCGGATGATGGAGACTGCTCATTTGGGAAGTTGGTCCCCGACTTGTTTGCAGTGAATCTGCTTTTGTTTTGATTGAACAAAGGTAGATTTCGGTTTCAGGGCTTTGGCTCATTTGATGATTCGCGCAGAAAAACATGTGGATCTTGACAATCTTCATTTCAGAACCTGTAAAATCTTTGGTACAACCGTGTGTGTAGGTATTCGCTTTTGGATAAATCCTATGCTGATAATTACCTTACTAGACACCTAACAAGTTTTGCAAATTGACCTTTAGAGACTCTTCATTTCTTATTTTCAAGAAAAAAAAAAAACATTGGGTTCGCACCCAACGGGTGTCACTCGATCCTCCTAGAGGACATCGCTGGGATTAGTATTCCTGCTTAGTTTAGTTCGTTGTTTGTCCCTTTTACAAAAAAAAAAAAACATAACTATTCGTGGTATTAAAATTAATTTTATAAAATAACAAAATTTATCCGATAATAACAATAATAAAATAATTATCATGATTACGAGACGAATAATTAAATAACAAATATGTTTAAAAATGTAAAAATTGAAAATTCTCATTAGATAGTTCTTTTTTTATATCTGCAAACTTCATTTTTAGTAGAATTTTTAATGATATGTTATTATTATTATTATTATTATTATTATTATTATTAGAGTGTTACATATAGAAGATCCGATATTAGAGTGTCAATCTTATTTCGTACTCATTTTATCAAAAGATGTAAATTCCGCTTTAATTAAAATTAGTGATAATTTTAAACTTTTTAAAATATAATATTTTAAAAAGTTTAGACTAAATTTAAGTCTATATTTTAGAACTTAATTATATCCAAAGAGATATGATTTAGTTGATAAAGTTAATATTATTTTATTAAATAAGTAAAATGAATATAACTAATAAAATGATATTATTTTGTGTAATATATAAGATAAAAACTATGATTAATACTCTTACAAACCAATAGATTTGGTGACTTAAATCCCTAAATAAAAAGTATCTAAAAAATATTTCTATATTTAAAAAATAACTTTTTAAATTAGATTTAATTTGGAATTTCCCAATCTAGTCTAATCTAATTCGATTGATAACACTAACATCATTTTATTAGTTTGTATACTAATAAAAGAGCAATTAAGAGAGAGAGAGAGAGAGAAGGAGGTGGAGTTTTGGGAAGAAACAAAAGAGGTACAGGTGGGATGAGCCGTAGGGACAGGTGAGCAATGTGCGGAAGAAATCCCAAGAGAATGTCGTTTTGATTGTTTTCTGTTGAAAGACCAAACAACGGAAGAACACCAACAAGAAGAAGAAGAAGACGACGATGATAGAGAAAGAAGCAAGAAAATAAAAAACAGAACAGGATTGGATTGGATTTAGTTGGAGGGAGGGACGGGGTGGTCTGGTCGTGACAAGATAAACAACAAATGTTTCCACGTGATCCATCCATCTCCTTTGGAACCCAGTACGAGTGTGGGACTGTCGTTGTCCTTACTTGTGGCGGCTGTCTAACGTCTCTTTCCCGAATTCCTTTGTACCACTGTTTTTAACTTAAAATGACAATATTTTATATGTAAACAAATCTAAACTGACATCGTTTTGAAACCAAAATAGCTTAAAACGACAATATTCATAAATGTGAGTTCGGTGGAAGAAAAAAAGATTGAATCTTTGTGGAAGAAAGAAAGATTAATCTCTTAAACTCACTCTTATTTATACAGCTGTTTAACATTTGGGATAGAACTTTACTTCCTACAAGAGACCTATCCGATTATAGTGAGAAGCCTCCTAAAATATCTCGGAAAAAAAGAGACAGAATTTTACTTCCTACAAGAGACCTATCCGATTATAGCGAGAAGCTCCTAGAATACCTCGGGGAGAAAAAAAAAAGGGAAGAAAGATTGAATCTTTGTGCGTTTGCTAGCTGTAATGTTAATGATCTTTCATTAAAAGAAGATAAAGTGAGTGTTGATAAACAGGAAGGAATGAAGTTAGCTTTAAGCTTTAGATTAGACGTGTAGGCTCGCGAGGAGGTTAGCTCATAAGCTACTACTTATACATAGACACCTAGTGGGATCATTTTAGCTGAATGATACTAATCAAACAAGCTTTAATGACACCTAACAAGGACAAACACAAAGTTAAATCAGGGTTTAGTTTGAATGAGTGAGTGAGATATGAAATTATTATTCTTACAGTAAGCTTATGTTACTGAATAGCTTGTGTGATTGATTGATGAATAAAGATAAGTTATTGTCAAGTTTAATTTTTTAAATTATAAGTTATGATTTTCGAAAATTATAATGATTTTTTATCCAAAAAAAATTGGAGTAAGAAAGATTTTGCATGCCAAAATATAAAATAGATTTATTCATATAAATGATAATTTTATAATTCTACTTATAATTGCAAGATTTTTAACCTTTTTTTAGTTTTAGATAATATTAATAAATAAGGCGGTGAAATTAGAAATTTAAAGTAAAGATTAACTTGTATTAAACAATTATAAAACTTGTTAAAGATTGAATAAAATTAAAAATTTTGAAATACGATTAAAAATATTATTACTACCCATCGAATAATTCGAAGTTTAATTGAAAATAAAAATTAGTTAATTTATAAAACTAGCTAATTAATTAATAAACTAATCAATTTTAACAATAAGAGTTATTAAAATAAATCTAACTAAAAAGTCAATTTATTCAAAACTTTTAGGTCGAATTTGTTGAGTTTTAATTATTAAAATAAACTACTTAATAATCAAGTATAAGATATAATTTTCAGGAATTAAATTAATTTTTTATCAAAAAAATTTATAATTATGTTTATTTTTAATAAATTTATACCATCTTTTTTAAAAGTCATAAGATAGAGGGGAAAGAATGTTGCAGCATTCAAGGACAAGGGCCACGACAAATGTTGTGAGTACTCCTTTTCAAATTTCAATGCTTAATACTGCGAATCCATCCAAATCTCCAGATAGAGCAAAACGACAATAATGAAACCATAAAAATAAAATGCCTTTCAAAGAAAGCTCTGTCAATTATTTCTGGATTCTAGCGAACCTATCGCTCTGTATCATTTATTTTGTGGGCCATTTCCTATATTCTTTTTCTTTTTCAAAAAATGAAATTATATTCTTTGCCTAGCTAGCTGCTCGTGTATGTCCAAAATAAAAATAAAATTAAAATAACAAATGTTTTAAATACGAAAGATAAATTAATAAGATAAGAGGTTTAAGGTTTAAAAGATTTATCCGATATTAAATTGTTATAAAATCAAATAAATATTAAATAATTTGAAATATAATTGAAAGAGATATAAAAAAAGTTTACGAAAGTTTATAATTAATTTATAAGATATTAATAACTTCAATCTCATTTTTATATAATCATGTTGCCTAAAAAGTGATAATTGTCAAGAATAGGATAAGTGTGAGTGTATTCAGCGATTTATAATAATGTGCAGACCTCTCTTTTCAAGCTAGCTTTTGGGGTGAGTTAAGTTTATCAATATGATATCAGAGCCTACTTATCTCGATGGTTTAGGGCAGTGTCCGGTTCTATCCTTTTGTCTAATATACCCAACAGATGTTCAGCCCTGCTTTGAGCTGAGGAGAGTGTGTCAAAAATACTACATCGGACTAAGTGTAATTGTATTCAGGGATTTATATCTCTCAAATTATAATTGATGGTCCCAAATTAACATTAGAGGATAACTTGGAAATAAAAAGGAAAAAAAAAAAACAGAAACGACTGTTCGTTTTGTTTTGTCTACTTGACCTGACCCAGCTGTTCCAACTCTAGAAGGCACATGGCTTTAGGGCCTTTTGGTTCTTCAAACGGAAGAAGACAAGTTTCGATATTGGAAGGCAGCCCTTGGAGTGTTGCTTCGATTCTATGGAAAGTTAGAGGAATAAAATAAGATAAAATAAAAAATACCCATTTGCATAAATAATCCTTTAAAATAAAATAAAATACAAAATACCCATTTTAATGTTTTTACATATCTAAAATAAGAGATTCTCCTTTTTTTCCATTTTAGTGTTGAAGAATGCTAATTATTAAAAGCTTAAAAGTGTCAAATAAATCAATAAAATATTAAAAGAATAATTTTTTGAAAACAACTTTTTTATTAGTCAAACATAAAGTTAGGTATTATTAGACTTTTTTAGACCCCGCATTTTAATAAAAATTTTTACTTAATTGTTATTGTAGTTTATACTATTGTGGTTAATCAAAGAAAAACCCACTAAAGAGATGATTAGACTTAGAGAAAGGGGCTTATATGGAGAAAAAATTATGTTAATTTTTATAAAATTATCAACTAAAACACATGAGCCTATATTCAAATGTTTTCTAATGGGTTAGCTCATGATTTAGGTTCAGGCTGTCATCGGTTCGAGATCCATCTTTTTTAAGCAAAAGAATGTCGTTTTATTTAGAAGAATCGAATTTCAAATAAGCTTAAGTACGGGCAATTAAAAGATTAAGAATTAATTAAAAATGTTATTTTAGGGTTTTAATTTTAAACAAATTTACAGTCCATGTTCCATCCCACTAAAACTATTGTCAAAAACAAAATTATGGTCTTAACTTTTAAGTGGAAATTATAATTGCCGTGTAAGTAGAGTTGTTAAGAATAACAGAGCATGCTCTGTTCTTGATCTGTTTTTGATGCAATGTATAACATAGCATGCTCGTTCTTGCTCTGTTTTTGATGCAATGTATTGAAGAACTTTCTATGTCATTAAGAATTAAAAATCAAAAGGAGGGTACAAAAATTTTAGCTGATTCAGCATCTTATTTGTTTCATAAATCTCTCTTAACTTGCCCATTTTTGTTCTTGACCAGAGCTATTTATCAGAAGAATCTATGGCTTTCTTTTTTCCTCTCTGTAAAATTTTGCTGGTTTTTTTTTTCCCTCACTCTCTTAAATGTAGCCTTCTAGGGAAGAAAAAGACTGAACGAGTCTGTGTTTTTAAAACTTTTGGTTCAGCTACTTCTTTGTTGAACCCAATTCGTGAAAATCTCAAGAGTGTTCATGTCAGCTCTATAGTGCTTCTGTGTAAACTCCAGTAGCATAGGCCACGTGAAATCTGGATAGATTCTGGGATTGCAGGAGTCTACTAATTCACTTGGTGGAGTTACTAACTTGTCGTTCCTCGGACAGAGGAAGAAGGCAAGTGACTTTCTTGGTGTCTGATTGTTAACCACCGCTCGATGCAAGCAACTCTTGTATCTTCCATTGGAAAGAGCCTGAAGAACAGAACAAAAAACACCAACATTATTAATCACATTTGACTAATTAATAATTACATTTAACCATCACATCTGATTAGTTGGTGTTTTAAGTAACTGCTTACCATGAAGGTGTCGCCAATGTTAACGACAAAAGAATCGAAGTTTGGGCGAATCGAACTCCATTCATTGTCTACAAACACTTGAAGACCGCCAACTTGGTCTTGGTGAAGGATGGTTAAGGATGTTGGATCGCAATGAGGTCCAGTTCCTAATGTAAGATCAGGTTTTCTACATGGTGGGTAGTAATTAAGTCTCATTATCGAATCGTTTTCTTCAAAAAATTCCCTGAAATGAGCTCTGCTTACGCCGAGACTCATTCCTAGTAGCTCCATGATTCCTAGTGACAGAGTGCTCATGGCTTCACAATATTCCTGATACACCGTTCTGCAGAAAACAGAGCAAAGAAAGGAAAAATCTCAGCTTTGATAAAATAATTAGCGAGAAGGCAAGCAAATGATCCGATGTGTAAAGGGTAGACTGTACTGTACCCAAATTCTTGGAAATCTTCACCCATTTTCTCAAGCAAATAGTTCTGCACAATTTTTGGTGAGCTCTTCTCAGCTGCAAATCGAAAAGAGAGAGTTTCCTTCCATGGTAGTTTAGACGAGAACCTGCCAGTGAAGCTACTGGCATATCCACAGTGCTCGCCGGTTCTCCTCTGAGCCCTTTGCTTTTCACAGAGTGGCAATTCAAAGAAGTTGTCCATGTACCGATGTGCATGAGAGATGAGTCTTTTATCGACGCCATGATTGACGACGAGAAAAAAGCCGTGTTTTTCACACGCTTCACCAACTAGCCTTGAAGCTTTCGCCGCAGCAACAGGGTCACCGGAGAGAAAACCTCCCAAGTCTATAAGTGGGACTTGGAGCTCCGGCGCATTGGCGCATGGCTTTTCATGGTCAGGCCAAATGAACTGTTGGGGTATATTCGATTGGTACATAAGCACTTTGGCGTCAAAAACCAGAGGTGTTTGCTCTTCTTTGGTCTCATCTTTTTGATGATGATGGTGAGGCAGTGAAGATGGCATGCTTCTGCGACAATCTATTGCCATTGCATTAGAGTTCTGAGATTTGCCGAGTGAAAATTAAGAAAAACCCAAATCAGCTCTAGTTGGGAAGAAGAAGATCGGTGAAAGAGAGTTTGGAATCTTATAGCTTTCCTGCTCTGTCTCAACGAAAAGTGAGTTATATTTTCACAAAAACACTTGCAGAGTGGGGTTAGAACTGCAGAACAGGGTGCTTGTGATGGGGAAATATGGGTGGTGGTTCAATTTGTGGGAGTGGTGTCCTTGTATAGTTCTCCAGCAAAGCGTTTCCCAGTGGTAATGGTAGTTTTGGCGTTTCTTGAGAAAGCAGAGTAAGAGAGAGATAGACGATAATATAACCTTGTGTGGTCTGTCAAGACTCCGATGTTCTATTTATAGGACCCATGAATCCTGTTCTGTACCTATAAAGGCCAAAGCCCACCTGAGAGGGGACTGGAGGTCCTATGCATGCTTTTCTTGGAAGAAACACAGCAGATTTTGATAAAACTGGGAAGTTTTAATGTCTAATTAAAATAGTAACCTATCTTCGTCATCATCTCCATTTCCTAGCGTACTCTGCTTCCTTCCCCTGTTTTTATTAGCAATATTATCAAACAATACCATGTTCATTTGGCTCATGTGAAGAGCCAGGGTTCGCAAGACAGAATCTGACGGCGGAAATGGGAATTCGGACAAGTTGGTTCTTTCATTAACTAATGTTCTCCCTCTCCGGTTTATATCACATTGTATGACTACGTACAAAATGATTGCACGAAACAGAGCAATGTTGCTGCTCAACTTCAGATCCTCTCGTGCCGCAAAATGATAGCAGCTATCGAACTAGACTTTCTCACACAGAACATGGCATTTGATTCCCATTTAAAAAATCTCCAACTTAAATTAAGATTTTATAAGGATTTCTTGAATTTTAATTCATTTTTTCAAAATTTTGAATTAAATCAAATTTATAAAGTTCAAATCTTTTTTAAATTCAATATTTTATTTGAATTTAAATTTAATTAACTAGAATTTTATCTATTATTCAAACTAAATTCTAGGCAAAAAGAGTAAATTTAAATGTCAAATGACCAAAGTTGATATATATGGATACAAATGAAAGACAAAAGAGGTGTCACTAAATAATTTATTTTATTTACAAATTAGTATATATATAATTTTATTTAATATGTATTTAAAAAATAGTATTTGAAAATATTTTCATTTTAAAAATAAAATAATCAATTTTAAGATTTTTTAAGATAAAAAT
>JANZXV010000006.1:29713433-29725498 GCA_027576455.1 Erythroxylum roigii
TATTAATTAATGTCCATTTTTGTAAATTAATAAGTTCTTAATTCAATTAAATTTCAAAATTTTCGATTGGTAAAGACAATCTCTTTCGATAATATTTTAAATTCTTTAATTTTGTTTAATTTTATGATGGTAGAATTTTAATTGAACCTTTTAAATGTTAAAACTTCTTGCTTTATCGGTTTAACTAAAAATCTAATTTTTAAAATATTAAATAGAACAAAGCATCAAAAGTGAGTCATTTACGTGTCAATTTCCCAAAGTTAGCAGCAGTCAATATCAGTTTAAAAATAGTATATAACAAGTTCTAACTTAAATTGGGAAGTTTCTTTCCGATATAAACAGAGTAGGTGGAGGAGGAGGGTAGGAAACACAAAGGGTCCATCACTAGAGGCAACTAACATGATGGTGGAGTTGTCACAAACCTGCAACGTCATGCAGATAAAAGTGGGGCAAAAATGGAGTTTTTTCTTCTTCTTTTTTAATTTAAAAATAAATATTTTCGTTATACTTTTTTTGGTGTGTGAGTGTGTGTTTCCCTTCAAGACCTGACCAAATCCCATGAAATTGATAGACCCAACAAGGTTGGATCTATGCACAAACTACAGCTAAAGTGTGTGTATCAGTGAGGACAAACACAGTTCCACCCTCTTGTTATGCACTAAAAGCTTGCTTACTTTTTTCCCTGTCTGTACAATTATTTAATGGTGGGTCTGGTGGAGGATTTAAAAGTCACATTAATAAATGGGGGGCAGAGACAATCCGGATTGATCTTGGTTTTGGATCTTTGAGAAAAAGGTTGGATTCCATTGAAATGGTGTTTTAAAAAAAAAGTATATTATGTTCTTTTACTTAGCCAAATGAAACAAAACTATTGAAACATTCTGCAGAAACTTTATGTGCCCATTTCAGGAACAATCGAAGAACAAGGTAACTAAAGACATCAATGCTTTTGGTTATGATTTTTAACCATGTTCTGGTAATCCTAAATTGGTTATGCAGCTACAATGTTGATTAAAGTTGTTTTTAGAAGATTTGGCCAAATGGGTTTCTTCACATTGTTCATTTCTGATAAACCCTAATGCATTAATGGGACTTGCAAGAACATATGATACAAAAAATATAAATAATTCTGTTCCTCATCAGGCTATGTTCATTTGAAAAGAAGGAACAATTTTAAGGTCCTTTTTTTCTTTAAAAGTTGTTCTTCTTCTTAGTGATGTTGGGAATGTAGTTAGACAATGTCACCTCGTTGGAAAGTGAAAGAAAAAAAGAAAAGAAAGCAGCTTCGCAGAGAGAGTGAGAGAGAGAGACTGTGACCAGAAATGGTGTCCCAACATGTCCTCTCATGTTGAATGCTTGCTGTGCCATTATACACAAAATGGGGCTGCGAGAGAATTTGTTGGGTTGCATATTTTTGAGAAGACTCGAGAGGTATATCAAGGACAATATCTCAACCATTATAGCTTTTGGGTGGTCATGCCTGTCTTAGTTGTACACTCAGCTCCCACAAATGGCGGTCGGAACCTGCAATTGGATATGGTTTCTCATCATGGAGATCTGATCGAGCTAAAGCTGTACTTAAAAGGATAAAACCCACCCTTGACTTAATTAACAGATTAGATACTTTGCTTTGCATAGAGACACCACCCATTTTAATGCTTTCTCAACATATGTCCATGACCATGCAACTAGGCCTCTTTTACATGTTCTTTCTAGTACCAATCAAATATTCTTCACTGATCTTTTAGTCTCTGAACACTGTATGAATAGTGACACACCCAGCAACAGTGTCCCTAACTGACTTGCAATCTGAAGAAGTCAATGATTCAAGTGACATTTTCACCATCTGGAACGTAAGACATAAAGCTTGCAAGTTGCCATGTAAATATATCTATATATGGAGTAGTTCACCTTGCACACCTACCAGAATCTTAAGTTGGTACTCTTTGAACTGTTATCCTTGTCAGGTTCTAAACCGTGTCATGTAATAACTGGTACTCTTGTGAACTGTTATCCTTGTCAGGTTCTAAACCGTGTCATGTAATAACTGGTACCCTTGAACTGTTATCCTTGTCAGGTTCTAAACCGTGTCATGTAATGACAGATGAGGTACTTCGTTGAAATGCTCAAGTTGCTGCTTTTTTCATTTGGCACTTCCAATTTCCAGCAGCATTTGGATGCCATTTCCATCACTTTTACCACCTGTCGAAGAGATATTAGATGCAGAACAAGTATAGTGAAAGAAACTAGGAAACTCACAAAACATGGGAAACTTTATATCCTTATCAGCACAAAGTGTGTTAGATTCTATGTAGACCAACACAGTAAGAGAACTACTAGCTAACACTAACTAGTAAATGGTAGCTAGTTGTTTGAAAAGAAGCAATCAGCTAACTAAAAATGAAAAAACTCCTATATTTTCCGTATATATGGATGTATATGCATACGTTAATAATGCTCGAACTACAGTCATAAGACAGAAAGATGATGCAAGTTTGTTTCTCATGATACATACCCGAAGATTGTCTGAACAAAAAGAGAAGCCTGACTCCTTTATTTAGAATACGTTTGATTTACATGGTCTTTTATGTCCACTGGACCACTAACTCTTAACCAGAAATGGAAATCATTATATTTTACAAGCTGTATCATTGTCCACTTCGATAAGAAAAACGTTGTTGAGTTTAACAACCTTTACACAAGCTCGGTTCTGCTAAAAAGGGTTTCACAGATTCAATTCCTACTGCTATCTAATCCATGTGAGTTCAACTCGAGAACAGAAGATGAGCATAAGCTTATTGGTCATGAGAGTTTATTATGCAAATATTTTAGTGCTTAATGTACTTTGCAAGATGCAACTTATAACTTGATTACATTGCAAAATTGAGAAAAGATTGGTGCCAGGCATTACTTGGGATCGGCATTGTGAGTTTATGTGATCACTGTAGGTTTCTCCCTCCCATGAAGTCTTTCAACCGTGATGATACTGACAATGCCAGATCAGCCAAAAACCAAAATTACATTAAATATAAAATTGTTAAAATCATACAAGATATGATTTTTGAGCACAGGTGATGATTAACTTACCTATTAATGGCTTAAGGGCTGTTTAAGTATCCGTCTAGTGTTTGGAGACATCTGGTTCAAATTGTTAAAACATACATTCTCAGAGTTGCACCAGCTGATCCAGTTCCCTGCATAAATGTTAATCCCCAGCTGTGTCAAATCTGGTAGAGCATATGTAGCTATTAAAGTTCTGAAAGGAATCAATCAGCCGTATTTACAGACAAACAGAATATGATCTGTGATCCATCAGCAAATACGAATTGAACACCTTGTTTCAAAGCTACACTTCCATCTACCTGAAGCATTGTATAGAGGTACACAGTGGTGGTTGCTTCAAATTGGAATGATTGAACAATTATAGTTGATGGAAGCTAAACTATAAAGGAGTTGCATTTTAACTTAACTGGATTTATATCTCCTTTCCATTTCCATTCAAGAGTTCTTAGGTCCAAAACATAGCCCTTAATTCATCTCCTATTTCAGGGTGTTGAGCTGTATATAACTGTATAGTGATAAAATAGGAAGGTATTTACTACTATTGATTGTAGTAATAGTTTCTGTCACCACTCACCTATTCAGACAACGCCTATCAGTCATTTCCCATAGCCCACGACTGATTTGCCGTCGGAAAGGATTGCTGGAAGTTAACAAGAAGCAACCCTCTTATCGATCTCTCTCTCTAACGAGCATGACTTTTCACCACCGGCGCCAACTATCTCAGTAGTCACTAGTGAGCTGATTTCCTTGAGTTTTCCTTCTGTTACCATCAGGTCGCCGGAAAATTAACCGGACAGTTACCGGAAAATTTTTCCAAAGGTTTTTCCATTCATGGCTCCTACAGATTTTAGGTCTTAATCAAGTACTTTTCCCTTTATTTCTCTTCCCTCAATTACAACAAAGAAACTAGTAGGTAATTCTAATTATACCTCATGGACTGCCTCTGTTGAATTGTAGTGTATGAGTCAAGGCCTAGCCGATCACTTAACTACTAGGGTTGAGCACATTGAAACAAATAAATCTGCTTGGGCTCAAATTGATGCATTATTATGTAGTATGTTATGGCAAACAATTGATCCTCAACTCCACCCCATTTATAAGGCAAACAGAACTTGTGTTGAGATATGGAGTCAAGCAAAATTACTTTATACTAACGACATTCAGACATTTTATTCTGTAGTATCAAACTTGGTTAATCTCACACAACAAGATATGAACATGTCTGAATTTCTTGGTAGAATGGCCTCCCTGAAAACCGAATTCAACCTATTACTACCTGTTAGGTACCGATTAACTTAAAAGGCTGGACTGTTTAGAACACAGTAGATTAAGAATAGTCGCTAAATATTATTCAAGAAACAAGAAGGAAAACCTTCTTGACAAGGGACAACCCCTTACAATCTCAGGAATACTTCCGAGAATAACTGTCTAAATGCTCTCTGCCTTCTCCCCTCGTAAACTCTACTTTTTATATCTCTTTATTCTTCTACTTCTAACATGTTTCTAACTCTTGATCTATCTACCGCTAACTACTTGATAAGGTTTATTGATATCTAACTACTACTATCCATATGTAACTATAACTCTACCACTACGATCTGTCTCTATCTTTGTTTCTCCGTGTATAGACTATCCAATCTCCTCCTCTGTGTGCTTTACTCCTTACACTACCTACTGATAAGTCTGCAGTAGAAGATCTTGCAAGTGAGATAAATTTTTTATGGTTCTTACTCTTACTGCAATTAGCCCTGAACTTTGTCACAGGCCTTAGACCGACTTCTGGTTATGGGACCTTGTAGCTGAATATCAGATAGGTTATGTTTGAGAGACTTCCTCCCTTTATGACCTATCTTGAATGAGGGACTGTTAAGAGAGAACTCTTCGATCTCTGGAACTAACAGTGAGTCAACAAAAATTCTGCTTGTTTATTCATGCTCTAAAGAGCTGTATTTAAAATAGCTTATAGCCCTTAACAATCCCTACTTTTCAGCAATAAAAAAGTCAACTGAAAGATAAAACAACTTATCAGAATAAAACAAACTCCTAATATTCTGATATCTTATTCAAATAACTTATCCACTCCTTCTTTTCCCCACGTTTGAATATTCAAATAACTTATATACTCCTTTGTCCACGTTTGAATTTACCATGTGTGAATCTCTGGTAAACTTGGTCAGCAGAATCCTGCTGCTCTTGACCCATAACATTACTCGGCCCATAGAGAATGCGCTTGACCTCAAGCGCAAGAGAGGGATAACGCTGAAGTATAATGGAAATCGATTGCCAAGAAGCATCAGCAGACAAGAGACCTTCCTAATGAATGAGAACATGCTGAATTCCAGAGAAGGTGTGTGATTCCAAGACTGCTTTAGGAGTGGGCTAAACAGCACCTTTGTAAACAGCTAGAAGTTGAGGTACTGTGGTAGGTGATCCGTAGAATTTCTTCAGACGGGAAATATGGAATACAAGATGAATTTTGGCTTCTGGTGGAAGGGTGAGGCGGTAAGCAACCGTCCCAACTTTTTCAGCAATAGCGAAGGGCTTGTAAAAGCGAGGAGATAATTTCTGTTGCTTTTGGAAGTTAAAGATAACTGTTGATAAGGGGGAAGCAAGACCCTATCACCAACTTCAAAATAAATGTCACGATGGTGGAAATCATAGGTAGTTTTCATGGTATTTTGAGCTTGTAAAAGGCGTTCCCGCAAGTCTGCCAGAAACTGATGACGAGTTTACAACTCAATAACTAAAATCGATACATAGTGAAAGTTGAAAATGGGTAACAAAAGACTGCTAAAAGAAGGATAAAAGGAATTGGTGGATTCCATAGATCATTTTTGCTAATGCCATATCTAATCATCACATTCTCTAAAAACTGGAAGGAAAAGAAGAACAGACAAGAGAACAGGTTGTGGCTGGTTGAGATATTAAAGCTACATGTTATGGGTATGAACCATATAGGAGCCTGGAGTTGAGCAACTAAATTCATTATCCAGACAAGTAATAAGCGCCAACTCACCTTGATGCCCCAATCATATTCAGGCTCTCCAAGATTACGGCTTGCACTCATTATGAATCCACCATTTGCATACAGCTATAAAGAAACATTTTTCCAAGTAATTAATAAGAGGGAAAAACTAAGTAAACTGAGAATTGCAAATTTTTTGTTAAAACACAAGTAGACTGTTCTTACATTCCTCTTTCAAATTACAGCAGAAACATCTGGGTAGACAAGAGTGCCTTCTCTGCAATAGCAGACTATTAATGGGTCAAGCATATAACCAGAGAGTCGAAAATGTGGTGGTTAGGAAAAAGATGAAAGACGTTGTTTTTGTTGACTACAATTGAAGGGTGCCATAAGAAATTAATAATTTTTGCCATCATGTCTATAGTCATTGTTCAACTTAACAAGAATTTTAGCTGGCCACCAAAGTCCTAAGAAATGGATGCACCAAAATCTTGAAGTTATTCAAGTAACATTATTCTATAACAATGAAATACCACAATTAGGGTGTACATTGCATAACAATAAAGTAGTCTTTTTGCACAACCCTCAGCTCATTCAAGGTAATTGGTCGAATTATGTACCACCACAGTTGATATTTCCCAATTTGACACAAATCCAAATCTTTTCTCGTTGAATGTCATGTTGCATGAGATGGCAACCAAAGACTTTTAAAGCCAACAAGGGATTTACTGTGTTCTTTTCAGAAGAGGCCATGCAAAAGAAACCAAACTACGCCGAGGTATCTGGTTTTCGGGGCAACCATGAAGCAAATTTGTCATCAACAAAAGATTAAACAATTTCAATGATGATTAACAAATAAAAGCTTGAGACATTGGACCTAGCACTCTGTCGTAAGATTCAGTCTTTTCCCTCTCATCACATTTGTTATCTATTACTAGTTTTTCAACCAAAATTGAATACAAGGCCATAAAGATACTTACTTGCCAACCAGGATTTTGCCAACACCATTTCCAGAAGCAACTTTGATGATAATCTACAATTTGAATTTGGAAAGAAACTATGGAGAGATGGTAGCACTCCAATAGCTACTGCCATGTTCAACATGTCTTAAAACCCACAAGAAGAGATTTGATCCAAAGATTCTTCTCGAATTCTTAAAATTTTAGAAGAAAAAGGAAGTTTTTAGAACCTTCTAGAATATTGTAGAATCTTATAGAAGATCTTTGAACTTTCAAAAATATGGTAGAAGCTTATATAACATTGTGGAACATTATAGAAGCTTATGTAAGATTGTAGAATGTTGTAGATTAGAGCATGATGTACATAATATATGTAGCATGATGTACATAATATATGTAGAATAGTATAGAGCATTATAAAGGATTATTGTAGGCTATTAGATCAAATAAATCTTGTAAGTCCATTTTAGGGAAGGTTTTATATATATAACCCTTAAGGGTTTGCCTCTTTTGTATCATAAAAGAAAAAAAGTTCTTCAATAAAAGTATCTTTGTATTTCCCCATACTCCTTTTTCTTTTTGGTATATGTTAGTGTAGTAAGGTTGACTTGGGAGCAAGAATGTACTTAGCATTGATTAAAGTCCAAGCATATTACAAGTGATATTAGAGTGTAGACTTGCTTTAAGCACTCTAATTTCTTCAAAGTAACAACCAACCAGCATTAAATAGCAGCTTTTGACCCCCACACTTTTGCTACTGGTTATAGCGACAAAAGCTTTAGAGTCCACTTGTTTGCTAAGAGTTGGCATGAAAAGACCAATATGACAAGGGCATACTTGAACCGAGAGACTAAGAAAATGAAGAAATAGACAAATAAGAAGAGATGACATCTGGAGTTTGATGAAGGCGACTTGGTGATGGTAAATCTCATTTCCAATAGAGGTGTCGACAATGCATCAGTCGAATTTCTGCCCTATCAACTTTCTACCTGATTGATCCTTTCCTATCAAATCTTTTCCCGTGTCTACCTTTTATCTAACAAATACATCCCTTCCAAAAGCTGGGGTTTGTTGCACGTATTAGCTCTACAATTATTACGATTACGCAAGTAGCAGGTACCATCAAACAAACTATAACCAATTTAATGGGTCATTCGCAATTTCAGTCTGAATTTGTTCATACTTACACATGCATGGCTTAATCTTTGAGACAAACATATGAATATTGGCATGATCAACCAGATAGAAAGTTGATAAGTCAAAATTTTAAATGATGCGTCGCACGTTTATGGGAAAGGAGATTTATCATTACCAAGTTGTCTTCATCAAACTTCAAATGTTGTCTCTTCTTGTTTGCCCATTTCCTCATCTTCTTAGCCGTTAGGTTCAAATATGCCCTTACCATGTTTGACTTCTCATACCAACTCTAAACGAACAAGTAAGCTCTAGAACTTTTGCCACTATAACCAGTAGCAAGAGTGTGTAGTGTCAAAGATTGTTGTCTAGTTATTGGTCGAGTCGAGCCTCTAGTGCTATTACTTTGAAGAAATTGAGTGCTTAAAGCAAGTCTACACTCTGATACCACTTATAACATGCTTGGACTTTAACCAACGCTTTTTTAGCACTTGAGTGTTCTCTCGCCTCTCGCGCTTAAGTCAACCTTACTACACTAACACTTACTAAAAAAAAGCAAGAATATAAGGGAACACAAGGATATTTTTATTGAAGAACTCTCTCTTTTATGATACAAATGAGGCAAACTTTCAAAGAGTATATATAAAAATCCCTACCTAGAATGGACGTACAAGATCTATTTGATCTAAGGACCTACAATGGTTCTTTAGAATGCTCTATACTATTCTACATACATCATGTACATCATGCACTTATCTACAACATTCTACAACCTTCCATAAGGTTCCACAATGTTCCAAAATATTCTATAAGCTACTACCACGTTTTTGAAAATTCTAACGTCTTTCATAAGATTCCACAATATTCTAGAAGATTCTAGAGACTTCTTTATTCCTTTAGAATTTTCGAAAAATTCTAGAAGACTTTTCGGATCAAACCTCTTCTTGTGAGCTTTGAAACATGCGAACCATGACACCAAGCATGAGGTATACAATACAAGTTTAATATCTATTCTTGTAATCTTTAGAGGCAATAAATTAATGAGTGCCTAGACATACAAAGATTCAAATTTTAACAAATTTAGGGCATCTCAAACACTAACTCATAAAATTTCTGTCGCGAGCAAGACATGTAAAAGGATGAAACGTGGATCCATTTTGCTGGGTAATTGTCTTGCATGAAAACTTTAACCTGCAGTACACAAAAAGTTTCCAGAATAAATACATTGGCTCCCAATATAAGCAATAATCAATTAAACAAAGACTTCACTTTTATTATACAAAAGCAGTATTGTGTTAAACCCAAAATTCAAGTTCATATCCCTTTGTCAATAAAACAAGCAATAAATCAAAACAGACAAGAAAACAAACCTGGAAACAGATGAAAGCTACCTTCTTTCTAAGCCCGCTTATTCCTTTCTTTTGGCCCTAAATCAGTTTCGTTTAGGTTTTATAGAATCAATCTGCAAAATCCCACAACCAGATCATTAATACTTTAAATGACTGTAAATATGCAGATAGATTGTTAGAATTTACAATAGGCCTACAGGCCCACACGAGAAGGAAAGTTAGATCACATACAAATTCAAGTGAGGTTCTATCCTAAAACTAATTGGTGATAGGTAGAGTAGCCCACTAGACTTATATGTTAGTTTACTTTCCTCTCATTCTCCAATATGGGACAACTCCCACTCTTTATATTTCAACACACCCCTCTTACGTGTGGGTCTAACAAGTGACATAATCTATCATTTCGAGGTGTTAACAACTAACATAAGAGCAACCCGCTCTGATACCATGTTAGAATTTACAATAGGCCTACAGGCCCACACGAGAAGGAAAGTTAGACAATATAGAAGTTCAAGTGAGGTTCCATCCTAAAATCAATTGGTGATAAGTGGAGTAGTCCACTAGACTTATATGTTAGTTTACTTTCCTCTCTTTCTCCAATATGAGATAACTCTCACTCTTTATATTTCAACATAGATTACAAAAAAGGGTTGATTAGGGATTTAAAAAGATTGTACCTTGACGCCTTCTAGTTAACGATGGCCTTGGAAGACGACGCTCTGGTGGAGAGAATTTATGACTGTGATTCTGTGAACGGGGCATTGAAGCTTTTGAAAGAGAGAATTCAGTAGAGAAGAAAAGGAAAGCTCTATACATCTATATTTTATTCTTTATTTTGCATAACAATTCTTTCAATTCAATATTTTTATGAAAATTCATAAAATTAAAGATACCTACAAAGGATATCGATGTGTAAATTTGTCGAAAGATACCCAAAAAAAACAAAAGAAACTCTTTTTTTCATATTACTAGGTGTCACCATATGAAGATTCAGAATGCTTCATCTATGCTGTGTTTGATTTTGTTTCTCAAATAAAATCAGCAACGGAAAAACGTAATTAGGAATCGGTCTTGGGGGAAATCACAATTTGAATGATGAATCAAATGAACATGAGATTTTGCATACTGAAAGTAAAATTTGAACATTTATGCTTATTCATACTCAGAAGAAAGAAAGGATAAAAAGAAGAATACCAGCCCAGAGAGGGAGAGGAATGATGAAGAAACGAAAATGGAAGAGCATCGACGAATATCATAGTTCTCGGACAACTGCACATAGCTCGCAGCAACAGAATCTTTTTTCTTCGTCTTCTCCATTCGTCCGAGAGGTTTGGAGCCAGTAAGAGCATTCTCTGCCCGACCCGATTCATTTCGAATTTATTTGACCATATTTGAACCGCCTTGATCCGAAATAATTTGACCCAACCCGACTTGGTTGGGCCCAAGTTGAATAGATCTGAAAACTTTGTACCTATTTCTCGAAGAATATCGAGTTTCCACATAAGTAAAAGGAAAGAAAGACTACTCTGGAAAACAAGCAAACGCACTTAAAGCAACCCGTGACCTCAAAAAAGAATCTTTCGTAGACATCTCATCAAACAGAAGACGCGCAATTTTAACCGTGCAAGATGAACACGAAAATTAAAAAAACCGAAAAAACGCATTCGGGAGAGAGAGGATGAGAGTATTACATCGAAGGGAATTCGCAGACTTCGATTCTTGATCCTTGAACAATGAGGAAACTGCGGGAAGCGAGCGAATCGAGGCTCCACTACTCACGTAAACGTCGTTACGTCACTGCTCTAAACGGACGATTCTTCTTTACAATATTACGTGTCTTATTCTGTCACATGAATCTCAATCATTTATTTACACAAATTTCGAGTTTATTTATACGAGACATATTTTGATGCACTTAGAATATCCACCAATGAAATCAGTCATTAATCTTTTCGCTGCGGGAACATCTCTAATATTAAAGGGCTACATGCGAAATTCGTATAAATAAATGACTGAAATTTATGAGACAGAATAAGATATCATTATATTAAACGGAAGATCCAAATCTCTAATTTAGAATCTCCAAAATAGATCCATTCAAACTTCAAATTATATCGAGTTTAGGTAATTGCCACACCATCCCTGCTCATAATAATTATTATTTAAATAAATAATTTGGGATAAATCCTAAGAAAAGAAAAAGAGAGTAACATGACTGGAGCATATAATATCAAAAAAAAAAAACATGACTGGAGCATATAATAACGTTACGATACATACAAAACCCAACAAAAGAAACTAGGTAAAGCATTCTGGATACTAAACGACACGCCGTTCCAAGATCCTCATCCGAGATCTAGAAACTGTCCCCACAGACCAGAGTTAAAATTCAATTTAAATTTCTTCTGCAAAATAAATGTTATTTTAATTTAATTTGAATATTATGCTTTATTTGATAAAATTTATAATTCTAAAATAATATCATTTTAAAACGGTTAGCAAAATTTTAGGTATAAATTTTGAATGTTTTTTTATTTTAATTTAATTTGAATATTATGCTTTATTTGATAAAATTTATAATTCTAAAATAATATC
>JANZXV010000006.1:29738443-29756959 GCA_027576455.1 Erythroxylum roigii
TTATAATGTGAGAGTAGTTTAGAGCGTCAGAAGAATAAACATAAAACAAATGATTAAGGGCATTAGGAAAACAACAAATACCGTCAGGCTATAATTGAAGAAAATTGAAAATTTAAACATTTTATTGTTACTTTTTGAAGTTTGGGTTAGAGTTTAAAAAATTGGACATTTTATCGTTACTTTTTAAAGTTCGAGCTTTGAGCTATGATTGAAAATTGACGAAACTTTGAACTTTTTTTAGTAATCAACCGTAAAATTTAATATCTATATAAAACTTGTGGATAAGATTTAATATCCAATGGTAATTTATTCATTATAAAACTTAATTAATATTAAAAGTTCAATAAAAATCTAAAATTGATGAAATGTAACAATTTTTGAGTCTTTAAAGATTTTAGATCAAATTAAATTAAGTTTTTATATACAAAATTAATATTCTTTTAAATTTAAATTGGAAAATGACCTACAACTTAAGTATCCCTAATTTTAAATTGAATCCCAAAATTTTTTGCACCACGTTCTCTCTCAAGTCTCAACTCCACCCACGTGATCACCATGTGCAATAGACCGAGGAGTCAATCAACCACAATCTCACCATTAAGAAGGGCAGTTTCGATATTACGGCCAAATCAGCTTACAGAGACGAAGCAAAAAACCGGCGGGTTACCGGAAATACCAAAACTCGAGTTTCGTGTTCCATAGCCAATTCTACTCAATAATGGCTTCGAATCCATCGCTTATACCTGAGATCGGACCTGACGGCCTCCCTAGAGAAGCTCCGGTCATTAGCTACACCGAGAAGGTACTCTCTGTTCCGAATTCATGTAATGCTAATGCCGTTCTTTTTTTTTAAACTGTTTTTGATGTTTGTGAATTTTGGCGGTTCTGTTTGGGTACAGATAATCGAGGCGGAGCAGCTTCAATTAAGAAAGTATCACTTTTTTTTCCCCTTTTGTCGATCTCTCTCATTCTTTGATATTCTTTGTTTACTGAGAAATTTTCTTTAATTTTTGCTTGCAGATACATTGATGAGAATTACTCCAAGATTCGCGATGTCGAGAGAGAACTTTCCAATCTTTCCATGGAGATGAAACTCACCGCTGGACCTAAAAAAGCAGGTTGCTTTACTTTTTAATTTCTTGCGTTTTCTTTTGTTTTGTTCCTTGTTTTTGTGTTTAGTGACTTTTTGGAATTTACATTTCAAGCACTCGAACACTTGAGAAAAAAAATTGAGATGGCAACCGAACGAATTCGTGCTGCCAAGCTCAAGGAAGAACAAGCACATAAGGTTTGTAACTCTTGATTGGAAAATGGAAGGTGGACTTTATATTTTCCGTTCGTCTGAATTCTGTAAGCTGTGTCTTAATGGTCCAAGTCAAGATTTGATCTTGCTAACTAATGTAAGACAATATTTGGATTGGATTTAGGCTTGGGAAGCAGCCTCAAAGGCTGTTAAGGATGAGGAAGAACTTAAAGAAAAGTTATGTGAAGACTTGAACAAACTGGTACATTCTTTACTAAATGGATTTGCATCTTTTGCTGTTTGATATGAACTTTTATTGATGTTATTGTCTTAATAGGTCCAAGAAAGCAGTAATGCTCAATTTTCTAGACTTGAGGAACTAAAAAGACGATTGGAAGCTTTAAACCTTGGTCGAGCTTCTACCTCTTCTCCTGCTGTAAGCTTTCCTTCTAAACTGTTGCTCCTTTTATTTTCGTATATTCAGCTGTTTGTCTGGTCAGCATTTCTATGGTTATGATTACCTGGAATTTTAATGTTTCGTGGGTCATCTATAATTGATGACATTTCTTTTGCAGTTCATTTGTTTCTCTTCCTGTGATCTATACATATACTGCCCTCTGTAACAGTATTGTTGCTTTACTTAGATAACACAAAATTGGAGCTGCAACTAAGAATCCAAATCTACGAATGGGTTGATTAACTTGATGTGAATAGTCCAACCAAATCTATATGGAAGCACATTACTTGTTCACTTTTTGACTAACCTCAAACCTGTTGAGTTCCAAGGTTCTTGAGGAACCTTTTGTTATTAAGATTAGGTGCTATTTATTTATTTTTTTACTTGTTTGTTCTACCCAATGGAAAAGGAAGGTACTTTGGTTACCTCTGTAATTTTTGGTAAAAATGCATAAACAGTCAACAATTTAGGACACAATATCTTCCAAAAAAAAAAAACAAAGAAAGAAATTTTAGTATACATGATGTTGTTTGCTGTGACTCTGAACTGCTGACTTTTGAAGTTACCCCGGGTAGTTGATTCCATTAGATCAAATCCCTTCAGTGTTCTATGCACATTGTATTATGCGTGGAGGGAGAGTTGATATTTTGCTATTGTATTATGTTTAGGAGGGGAAATCAATGGGCCACTTGCCAAACAACGCTCAAGATACTTCTTCAGCTGTTCTTACAACACGATCTGTTGATGGAATTGTTGAAAATGTATCTGATCAAGCAAAAGATGGAAACACCAAAGTTGCAAATGGGCAAGCTCAACCTAGTGTTGAAGGAGAAGGAAGAGCAAAAAGAAAAGTTCAGTTCCAAGGGAGAGGAAGGGGTATTGGTGCCGTGCCTAAGGGTAGAGGATCTGCCTCTCCTGGTTGGACAGGAGCTGGGTTTGATGTGGATGCTAGAAGTTGACTTCGGCCTAATGATGCCATGGGACTCAGACTAGCAGTTTTCCATTTTCTGTTCATATCTTTGGTCTCTCTATTCATTCCTTTACATGACGATTTCTGTCTTTTGTATTCATTCAATTCCTGATAATTGTTAATACAGAAAATATGGTGTTGCAATTTGTGACACTAATGAAAATTGTCACCTATAAACTTTGTCCTTTGAGTTAGTAATTTTCAAGAATCTCACTAGGTTTTTTGTGTTCAAGTTCCCTACATTTTCTATTCTAAGTGAACTGATAAGCTTCCTCCATACTTATGGTGGAATTGAAAAGTTATTATCAAATATTATCAATAGCAAAGGTGGATAGCATGAGTTACTTTCGGAATGTTTGTTACTTTTTTCCTTTTAAGGTAAACCTCTGATACGGTATGTAACATCTCATAGCTTTTGCCTCCATAATTCTTCTTTGGAATGGCTTCTTCTCCACGATTCTGCTTTCAATTACTTCCCAATGCCAGGAAAGATGGAGAAGGGGCCGGGTTCGTTTTTTATCACTGTAATGGTAATCATTTTCATATTCTTCCTGTCTTACCGTAATCATATGCTTGTTTAACACTGAATATACGCTTCTGTTTCTTCTATTATGAGAGATTCCCAAATTTCATGTATTCTTGTATTCTGAGCGAATCATGCAGGTCAGAGAGAAAACAAAGAAGCATCTTTAGGTTGCATATACTTGATTCCAGGTATACCCTTGGACAATCCAAAAGCCAGTTAGGAACTTTTAGGAGATTGGATAATACAAATCTTCTGTTTAGATGGACACCAACTTGCACATGTTTGTACGTTGTGTAACACTTTGTCACCTCACTCTTTATTCTTCAGAATTTGGAGAACAACCCTTTTGAAGAACAAAGTACTTTTTCAAATTCAAAATTTATACGCCATGATTTCGTATTTCTGTCTTGTGAAAAACATCCAGTGATTTGAAACGGGAGTGTAAATGCGAAAAAGTTACTCTTTGGTGCAAAGCTGCTGCACATTCTAAAATGAAGCAACCATGAAAGGTGGTAGTAAATGCTCACCTTCTTCTTCAGGACCTCTTCCTTTCTTGCAAAACTTTAAAAACAATTCATGCACTTCAGAGATGTCAATGGCAACCAGTCAAAAGTTGAATGGTTTACTAAGTGCAGTGAAAGCTTACATGAGCATCATTTCAATGGTGTTTGATCATCTGACTTGACATTGAAAGGCCTCACCTAACCAAACCATCTGGGACCTGAAGTCTGAGCAGCAGTAATGTAGTTCCTGAACTACTTGGGCTATCTTGTCCCCGAATGTCGAAACCCAGAGGCCCCAAACTTGTGACCGTTCCTCTGGTTCACTTAATAGATAGAGATGCCGGTAATATATTCCTAGCTTCTCTATGTTCAAGGACTAGGAGGAAGAGGGAGGGATGTGTCTATTACTTCTGTTACTTATAAAATCAGTCTTGTGATGGGATTATGTAGACAAGTAACTGAGGCCATGAGATGTTGCCACTTCTGTTACCTCTCAGATTCAGCAAACTTATCGTTCAATGTGTCTGCAAGAGGGTAAGAAATCATCAGACTCCTACATCGTTGTCTCCTACCTATTAATATCTCTTTCTTGTCACATAAAGAGCTTCTAATGCATTTGAACATGTACAGAGATGCAAGAGTCATTGTTCAATTTAAGTAAGTTCTGGCTTCAATTTAACTTCTTACATGGATAGAATCTATAATTGTTACTTTTCTTATGCGTATTAAGTAAATCTTTATATGTATATAACAGTGACTCAATCCTGAATTACTAGATTGTTGGATAACTTGCAGGAGTTACTTACTATCACATAATTGTTGCTGCTAGGCACAGACAAGGATTGCTTTCGTTCTTGTCATAACAGAATTCAAAACAAATTAGCTTAAGGAACAAGATTGCAACTCTTCCTCAACTTTAGGGACTTAATTATTGCATCTTCCTACCAAATTTAACCCTCACGGGACGCTTGGTTCACAGAAGGTAATGGGAATGAAAATATGAATGAATATAGTAAGGAATGAGAATGGAGTATAGCCAATAATGAATCTCATTCCTCTGATAATCTAGAGGAATAGAGTATTGATGAAAATGGGAGAATGAAAGTATTATCTCTGTTAATTCCAAACATGAGTTTTCATTCTATAATTATACTTTTTTTTCCCATTACCCCCAAACAAGCACCCTTCCATATTTTCAAAATATTTAAAACAGACCCTAGTAAATAGAAAATTCAACAAAGTTAGCTTTTTATTAGTTAAATGTCACGTTAACGCTGAAGTGACATTATTTTTATATCTTTAAGTAAAAGTGGATTCTACTGTCGATAATAAATAAGACTTATAATTTAAAATATATAATATTGAATTTCACTCCCATGGCAAGTGAGACTACTATCTGAAATGTATAATCATGAGAGACCTACTTCTAATTAATTTTTAAAAAATAATTATATGAAAAATGAATTTTACTTTTTATTTAAAAAATTAACATAATTGACATGAAATCTAACTAATTTTTTATTTATTTAAGGTATATTCTTAACATTTTGAAAATATTAATCTTTAATTTGAACGACTTCAAAATAATAGAATTCATGTTATATTCTATTATAAAAGGTGAGGTTCAAAATAAACTTTGAGTTAATTGAGATTATTTTATTAAATATGAAAACTTTTTTGATATTAAATTATAAAAAAAAAGAAAAAAAGAGTCCAAATACAAGTCACGGACATGTCACATCTCTTACAAATGTGCATAAATAAATAACATGTCCCAAAAGGACACTACTAGTGAGCAGAGGAAACACCAAAGGTGAAATGGATGATATAAGAGAGTTGTTTAGTCCTATGAGCTTGAGATAATATTAGAAATATTGACATTTAAAAGTCTAAAATTTAGGTATTGTCTTATTAATTAACATTTAGCACCATCATCACTCCGAGAAATTCTTCAAAATGATTCAAACTAAGCTGCCATTTTTTCAGGAGAGGATGAGAATCAGCACTAACCATGGTTAGCTCGAACCAAGAGTTTCAAAGTGGATTCGTGAGAAAGAACGTCATTACACAGAAGTGGTTGGTCATCCTGCAGATCCCCAACAGACCACCTCGTATTTAAAAACTCAGACCAGAAGCTGAAACCGAGCTTCACAACAAGTTCCAATGTCTGAGATCAGAGTTAGTCTGTTGGAAAAAAACTTGGTAGTGAGTGAAGATCAACCAGAGAGAGATATAGAGAGTGATCGAAATGAGAATCAAAAAGATGAAATCTTTCGAATGTAACAACTCCAGTAAGCAAAACCCTTTTGTTGGATCCGCTTTGTAGTGCTTCTTCTCCAAGCTTTTCAGTGTTTCTTCTCTCCTCTTTGTCAGTGTCACTCTGGTTGATTACTGAAGTTCTTTCCTGTACATAAGTCAGGTTTCTTCATAGAAACCAAAACTTTGGTTAGAAATGAGAAGAGACAGGTACTTGGGTGGTGGCAAATCTTCCAAGAGGGGAGGAGGGAGAGTTGGTGACGGTGATGCTGTTGAGGACGGTGGTGGTAGGGCAGCTACTGGTTGCATGTGTTCCGTTTTTCAGTTGTTTGACTTTCATCAGTTCCACTTCGCTAATTTACACCAACAAACGTCTTTAAAACCCAACTCTTCGATTCCTAGGGACGATGATGTGTCCAAAGGTAGTTTCTTTTCAAATTTTCTTTTACTATCTCCTGATTTTTTCTCGGAAAATTTTGACTTGACAAGTTCAGGTATTGAAGTACCGAGGAATAACTTAGAACTGAAGAAGCCTAATTCGTTACCATCAAGTGTAATCAAAGAAGATGATGATTTAGCTATCTCCGTAAGAACTACATCATTTCAGTTGGTAGTTTATATAATCTTTTAAGCCTTTCGTTACTGATAATGTTTGTTCTGATGTTTTCTCTAGATCGGTATTCAAGTTAGAACAAATGGAGACACGACATGGAAAGCTACAAAAGATTGTTGTTCCTCAGACATTAGCTCTTCACAAGGTGCTAAATCTCCGAATTTGGTTGCTAGACTCATGGGCCTAGATGTTCTTCCTGATAGCTACTCTCCTAGGTCTTCTTCTTCTTCTTCTTCAAACCTCTGGACATCAGGCAATATGTTCGATTTGCACCACCATGTCCAAGCTCGACGACTTCATCCACACAAATCAGTTAGCCCCAGAAATAGTAGTTACGTTGGTGATCATTTCACAGGTTGTCGTTCTTTGCCGGAGACACCTAGAATATCATCTGCGAGAAGATCAGACGTTGACTACCACCATCAACACCACCGTTTGTCTCTTCAAGTCTACAAGGAGAACATGAGCAAAAGTGAAGAGGTGGTGATGTCTCGTGTCAGTTCTTTACAGAGAAAAGAAAACAGAACTCCGAGCCACCATGCCCGGCAGATTGTGAAGCAGGTAAAAGAAAGTGTTGGCAGGAAAATTGGGTTAGACATCACAAACACAGTTTCAAACAGAGAGCAAGGAATCAGAGATGAGCTTGTTGGCCAACCCAAGTCCAGGAAAATTTCCAAGGTTTTGATCAAGAAAGTTGATGAATCAAGCTCGGGCAAGCAGTGCACATCATCTTCTTCCTCACCAAAGTTCAAAATCCTTGAACCCAAAAAGGAAAAACTACTCAAGAAGCATCCTCAAACATCAAACAGTTTGCGAAAGAAGCAAGCAGAACCGTTTGTTCGGGCAACAACAGTCAACGTTTCGGTCAAGAAATTTAAGAAAACTCCATTGTCTAAAAACGTGACTGTCTCCAACTTGCTTCCAGTAAAGAAAGACCCTAGTCCTCCAGCTACGAGAATTTCTCAAAAACAGGTCAGATTCATTCTCATTACGTTAAAAAGCTAATATTGGTTCCATTTTTTAATCTTTTGAGAATTGAAGAATCAGAAGAATGAAAGTTTCAAAGTTTCTGAAACATATGCGTTATGATGGTCACAGTTATCTAATTGTTCGAGCCATTCGTACAAGCAGCAACAAATCCTCGAACCCCGAGACATGAATAACAATGGTGACACTCATCTCGGTTTTGGCAACACCACGGCCACCGGAGGTAATGATGCAGCTGAATATCATGACTACATCACAAGAATACTCAGATGTACAGGCATAGGGAAAGATACTTCTTTGTCCTTTGTTAAGTGGTTCTCTCCTTCAAATCCATTAAACCCTTCTACTTTTTACCACCTCGAACTTGAAACTTCCACAACCACCACCAGCACCACAACCACCACCAACCGTCAGGCAAACTATAGTCATCAACTCGGTCAACGTTGGAACAGAAAGCTACTGTTTCATTTAGTTGACGAAATGTTGGTGGAAATTCTAAGACCTTACATTAATCTTAAGCCATGGACAAGCTCAGCCAGACATGTTCTTGTTCGTTTGACAAAAGGGTCAAATCTAGTTGATGAATTGTGTTCGAAAGTTGGAAGCTTTCGTGGGAAAAATTGTCAGGTTCTTGAAGATATTGATGCAATAATAGACAAAGATCTGCGACAACTGAAGATCCAAAGTGAAGTTGGGTTTGACCGAGAAGTAGAAGGGATAGTTTCCAAGTTAGAGAAGGGTTTGTTGGACATTTTAATTCATGAAACGGCAGTGATTTTGTACGGCTGCGATTGACAGTGCTTGTCGTTTAGTGATCAAGTGCGTCCGGTACTAGTCTTACACAGTGTACTCT
Organism: Erythroxylum roigii; assembly: GCA_027576455.1. Lineage (NCBI taxonomy): Eukaryota > Viridiplantae > Streptophyta > Magnoliopsida > Malpighiales > Erythroxylaceae > Erythroxylum > Erythroxylum roigii. The sequence continues at coordinate 29,746,852 of JANZXV010000006.1, forward strand.
ACAGATAATATGTTATGTGTTATTATATATGTAAAGGGAGTTTGAAGGAAATAAGTGTGCTTTTTTGCACTATTTAATTTTCAAGAAATTTAAATTTCCATGTATACTAATAATAATTAAAGGGTCTGCATATTAAAAACTCATAATTTAAAAAATAAAAATCTTTGATAATTTTAAAATTTAGTTAAACCAAATAAGGGTTGTTGAAGCTAATATTGTTAAATTATATTTGAAGGACTAAGTTAAACATTATTTATTCTTATATTTATATAATAAATATTAATATGGACCGCACTTACCGGTGGTTATAATCTCCTACAAAAGCTGTCTTGTTTCAGTTGGCTGTAAGGTAATCCTGTAACAATGGCAGAGCAGGAATTTTTTAGCAACTAGATTTAATAGAGGGTTTGGTTAATGGGTTGAAGAAGGGGTTGAGGGCTAAATAATGAAAAGTGAGTGGCTTTTTGACTATTATTATAGGGGCAATAGTTTGATATCCTACTTTTAGAGAATCCTCCATACCCTCTATTTAGTAGAGGAATGAAACTCATTTTTAGCAGTGACTCATTTTTAAAAAATATTTTTAATTAATTAATTGTATTAATTACAATATAATTAATTAAAATATAATAAAATTTTATTTCTTGATATTTTTTATAAACCAATTACGATCAACGGTAATGGTAATCATTCCTCCCTCTTAACCAACTATCATAATTATAATGATAATATTCAATTTCATTGCTATTACCATTCCCCGTGTAAAACCTAAGTAATGCTTTAAAAATCGAATAGGAATATTCAATATTTTAAAAATTAGGCAAAAAGTTAAATCAGTAAGACAGGAAGTTTAAGGTTTAAAATATTCAACCGATGTTAGATTTTCATAAAGAAAATGTTAAATGAAAATTAATTATTTATTTTAGTTTATAAAAAATGATTAATTTACGAAAACTGATTAATTAATTAATAAACTAATTAGTTTTTAACAATAAAACTGATTAAACTAAATCAAATCGAAAAATTAAAAATTGAACTAAAAAGTTGACTGTTTAAGGTTTTTATTGTTAAACCTGTAAAATCGGTTCGGTTTTTAAAACATTAAATTTGAGTGAATCTATTTTTTAATTTTAAACATTTCAATTAAATGTCTAAAATTTTAAATTTTAAATAACTGAGTTTAAAAGCTGTAAATATCAACGTTTTATTAATATGAATAATTGAATACATAAATATTTAAAAAGATTATTCAACATCTTTCTTTTTACATAATTTTCAAATATGAAATACATAATTATCAAATATTATACTCAAAAATTATGTTGACATAAATGAAAGAGTATGTAATCTCTCCAAATATCATTTTTGTGTGTTTTGTTAATTATATCAATAAAATGTTGAATAAATCAAAATATTAGATATTTAAATACTTGAAAACGTTGAACACTAAAATTAATTTTCTAAATAATATTTTTAATTCTTTGTTGTGCAAGGAAGATTTTATTATGTCAATAGTTTGCTGTCATCTTAGCTATTTAAGGATTAGACCTAGGGGGAGTTCTATGTTTTAGATTATTCTATATTAAATGTTATCTGTATTTTGATATTTTATAAACAAAATTTTACTATTATTCATGATATTATTTTCCATTTTAATATTATTAAAAATAGTTATTCACAACCCAAATACCGTGTAAAAATGGTAACAAAAATAAAATAAAATATTACTTATTTTTTATTAAAATTTAGTCAATATTTTATGTCACTTATTTATCACAACTCAAATATCAAGAACCAGAAACATAATTTCATTAAGATTTAAGGTATTATTAGTATCTTTTTGAAAAAATTAAGTGTAAGCTAAGAAGATACAACATATAATTAAAAAATTCAACTGTAAAAATTTTGAATCGTTTAATTATTCGATTTGGTTTTCAACTTTTCGATTCGATTTACTTTAATAACTCTTATTTTTAAAAATCAATCAATTTATTAATTAATCGGTTAATTTTTATAAATTAAAATTTTTTATAAATTAAATAAATAAATTAATTTTTATTTTATAATGTCCTTTTTAATATCATTGAATCTTTTAAACCTTAAATTTCTTATCAATCAGATTTTTAAATAATCGAAAAAAATCTCATTTAAAGTTTTTGAAAATCGTAAGCATACAATTAAGACCAATAGTCCTTTATTTTTTAACATTTTCAGGAATTAAAATTTCAGAAACAATAACTTACTTGGGAAGAGAAGGCTTCCGTTGTATTTGTAGTTATCGTTTTCCTCTGTTAAAAGCTTTTCCTTGAGTGATCACTTACGAGAAATGCAAAGGTATTCCTTACCAAGCTAATGCTTCTGATATATATATATATATATCACACAAAGAAGATAAAAGAGAGAGGTTTCAAATTCGAAGTGGTCCAGTCCAGCTTCCAGTGATTGAATAGCATTCGATGAAAAGCAAAGCATATTATTATTTTTCAGAGACTATTTCCTCAAGTTGCGAATATATAGTATAGATAATTTTTGAAACTTGTTTTTCAAGAAATATCCGATGATTAGAAAACCTAATCGGTTTAGTCGATTCATCAGTAAAAATTTTGAAATTGTCAAATTTTTAGTTTGATTTTCAATTTTTTTGTTCAGTTTACTTCGATTTAGTTGGTTTAACAGCGAAGATCTTAAATTAATCAATTTTTTAGTTTGGTTTTCAAATTTTTTGTTCAGTTTACTTTAATAAATCTTGTTGCTAAAAATCGACCTGTTTAGTAATGAATTAAATTAATAAATTCTTATAAACTAAAATAAACTTATTAATTTTTATTTAATAACATCATTTAATTAAACTTTAATTTTTTCGAAAGATAAAATTAATATTTTTCAAGCATATTTCAAAATTTTCAATTTTATTCAATCTTTAATCGGTTTTATAAAAGTCTAATACCAATTGTATTTTTTAAACTTTAAAATTCTATTCTTATTGGTTTTACTTCCGGTAAAACGTTAGAAATATTTATCAATTTGATTTTGATATATAGTTTATTCTACCTAAAATGGAGACAAGTTATCAGGACCATGAAACTAATGAAAAAAAATAAATGCAGCATTATGAATTTCCTAGTGTACCAACTAGGGTTATATTGGAGACATATGGTTAAATTTATAATTAAAAAATGAACAATTAAATTAAAATATTTTAAAATAATTTATATATCTAAATAAAATAATTTATATTAAATTTAAAAATAAAGTTATTAAGTCAAAATTTGAATGATTTTTTAATTTAATTATTAAATCATATACAAATTGAAATATTCATTGTTTAATCAATCCAAAAAATATAATATTTTGAAACTCGACCGGACATCAAACCGAAGATTTTACTGATTATCGGTTTGACCAGTTCAACCACCGGTCGAATCGGTGTAACATCATAATTATGCAATAATTATATTTAATTATATATAATATTAATAATATTAAAAATACAAAAATATACCAAAAAATAAAAAATTATTAAACTAGTGGTCGGACCAGTTCTTACTGGTTCAATTGAGAACCAGTTTTTAAGAGTGAACTGGACCGGATAGCTGACCGGTCACCGATAGAACCGGTCAAATCGGTCAGTCCGGTCCAGTTTTTAAAACAAGGCAAAAAAATCATTAAAAAGGTCTTGTGACAGCAACAGATTAATAAAACGACCTTTTACTAAAATTTTAAAATTAGTTTAATAAGTTGTTTTTACAATCAGATAAAAAATAATTATCCAGACATTTTCAAGTATACAAAAATTAGTTATATAACATTTTCTGTATTTAACAAAAACTATAATATTCCATTGGACCGGTCCAGATAGTTGCTACAATTTATCGTAATTGTGCTTCTACAACAATAACACTCAGTAAAAATCCAATGAAATGCATGATGTCTACAATTGAAGCTGCTTGATATTGACAGGCTCTAAACAAGTTTAAACAAAATCTGTAGTAGATAATGCCAACTCCTGAAGCATATCGGTAGATTTATTAAATATTGAACACAAGTCATTACGAAAAGAGACATATAGATAAAAGTAACGCTAACAAGTAATGGTTATGGAGATATACACGCCATCAATTATTTGAACTTGGAATTGGTTATCGAAACAGGGGGAACTTCAGGAGCTGAAATGTCCAGGAACAGCTTTTACTTGTAGCTCATTTCTGGGAGTCCAATGAACAGTTGAGTCTCCACATCCGAAGTACTGCTGCTACTGAGACTACTGAAGAATGTTACAGTTTCTCGTTGAGGAGTAGTTGCTTGCTGCCAGGATTTTGCAACCGATTGATGTTACGTATGCAACATCAAACAACAGGTTCAGATAATCAAAATCAATGCTAATGATTTACGAGACTCCAATATGAAAGGCAAATATTATAAGCTTATATTAAAAATGAAATTAAAGATATTTTAATAAGTTCAAAGATTGGGTAAACTCGAATTAGAGTTATTGTTAGTTCAATATGGACTTGAAGAGTGTTACATCAATGGTCTTAAAAGAACCAAATCAGTTTCAGGTTTGAGATGATGGATTGGATTTGGGGTAAACTAGTTTTTTGGAACCCTAAAGCAGTTTCAGGTTTGACATGATGTTGGGTTGCTAGTTTCACAAATTTTGCTCACAGATCTTTAATTTCAGCCATTTTCTAGCCTGATCTTGTTACTGGTTTACTTGGAATTCCTTGGCTACTGTTTCTAGTTTGCCTGAATTCTTCTGTTCTGCTATTTTTGCTGATACTAACCTCCATAAGAGGATTTCCATGTTTGTATTGCATTTTTTGAAAGAAAAGTAAAACATAGATGCAGAAAAGGGACCTGTTCATGTAATCTTGCATTCTCTTCCAACAACAGCCTTTCCTGAAATCATCATTTTGAGAAGGAAAAAAAAATCAAGAATGAAGTGAAATATGATTAAAAAACCCCGAGCCTCATGCACTAACTCATACATCATAACATACCTTCGCTCTTAGTTGTTCTATCTGTTCCGAGAACAACTGTGCCTGAATTGTGTATCATCCCATGTAAAGTTCATTAGCATTAACTAAAACATAACTAAAACCCTTAAGTTTTACTCCATAGTTGCAGAAAAAAAAAAGCTATCCCTTTACAAGAACATGACTTCTGAGATGGAAATTCTTGGCATTATCAAGTAATAGTATATACCTTTCTTTCCCTGATAATCCTCAAGCTTTTCTCAATCTGGTAGATAATGTCTTGGAGTTCTTCTACCGAACATGAACTTACACTTTGTCCCAAAAGCTTCCTAAATAACATCTAGAGTTCAGATTATAATAACGTACAGAAGATTCAAAGTAAAGATGTATCAGATTTTACTCCAATACCGCTTTGATGATTCAAGCAGCTCAATCTTGGCAACCATAGTTGCAGCTTCACTCTTTAGTTGCTGCATATGTAATTTATGTGCTGTAAGCAAATCAGAACAACATTTTGTACAAGATGAAGCTCTCGAAATTATTTCATGGACGGTATATATATATATATAGATCTTGGCAAATTTCTCCACAAGAATATACCTAAATTTAGCTACATATCAAATAGGGTTTTAATATTTACTAGTTTTGTGCGAACTTTCCGATTGATTATAGTTAACAAAGAACAAAATAGCTGAATCAAAGATAAGGGGTTTGCCTCTAAATATGGTTCCTTGCAGATTCCACCAATTTGCATTTCCTTTGCATGTCTGTGGTAGCGATTCAATGTCTTGTGCATTCTTCAACATCCCAATCACAACAGTTGGTTAATACTTGAACTTGGTAAGTGTCAAGAAAAAAAAATCCAAAGACAATCAATAGGCTAAATTGTTTATATGATCCATTAAATTATTGATTCTCATATCAAACATTCTCATTTAAGCACCACACAAAATGCAATTACTATAAAACTTTAAACACACATTATTGATATGCGTGTATGGGATAGACTTGATTTATTCGACACAAGTCATCCTTTTATTTATGTTTACGGACTTCAAGTCCATTTATGAGCTACAGCAATTGTTAAAAAATGAAAATAATCAAGATAAAATTCATCAACAAGTGCAAATAGAGTGTTAACCATATAGTAATTAAATTTATTGGTTGAATTATATATGAATTCTATGAGAATAGTTAAGAATCTAATTCTATTTATTGAAAGATATAACTAATAAGCAGAAAATATTCTAAAGTAAGTTTTTATAATCATAAATTCAATTAAAAAATTCTATATATACTTAGCACATCCAACCTATTCCAAATGTAATCTACTATATTATTTGCTTTCACAACAACTTTTCTGTTCTTAGTTCTTCCTATGAACTTGGATATAAACATACCTATCGATATTGCCCATAAGATGTCTTAGCAAGCACATATCATTGACCATTGAGTTTCTTCATTTGATACCATAGCTAGTTAGATCATTATCAATCTTAACAAAAATGGGGTTTCCTCTTTCTATACTTAGCAAAGAAGTACCTAATGAACAACGAGCACATCCCCCTCTAGCACCACTCCCAAAGTTCTTGGATTAGACATAATGCACGCAGCACCAAGTATATTCAACAAGAAAGTACGATGAGAGAACACATCTGACACAAAACGATGAGCCCATCAAGCACACATTGTACTAACTAAAACCGTAAAACCAGTTATCAAGAAGATCATCCAGCCCTTGGATAGCACAATTCAGATGGAAAGTTGAGTTACTAAGGATTAGTCGTACTTGAAGAGAGATTCTGTGGGCTAGGAAAATTTCAAGCAGCAGTCTGGCTTTAAGTAGGACTCGAAAAGCTTGATGATGAGAAGACATGTATATGGATGAAGAAATCAAAGATGGTACACCAACGAGGCGGGGTGCAAATCTATAAGAACTGTTGAAGAATCTATAAGGTACGAAATGAAATCTGAAAGATGGGATCGAGATTTATGAATCGACCAGTGCAACTACTCATGGCTCGTTGGGATGTTCACGATCAGCTCAATTTTATTGATACTTTTACATACAAATCAAGAACCAGGCACTAGCACAGCATTCAATCTCAAAACAACTACTTGTAAATCAATTTGTTTGTTTTAGGGAGATGATGTAAGAACATACTCATGACTCGAGAAATCGTAGACCTTTCCCCTCTGGGAAAAGATTATCACTGCAACTTCTGCATCACACAAAACTGATAGCTCATAAGCTTTCTTCAACAGCCCGTTTCTCCGTTTGGAGAAGGTCACTTGCCGGCTCGCAGCATTTTCGATCCGCTTCATTTGAACCTTTCCTCTCACCATTTTTTCCTAGTAAGAATCAGTTGACCATATCATGAACAAAAGATTCCAGGAACCCTAATCAGTGTCAAGAGTTGATTCAAGTTTTGTGAACTCGGTAAGACCAAATCTTACCAGATATTGAGCAAGACCCTGAAACTTCTGTGTCTCAACTCAAGAAATTTTGGATTTACCACTCCAAAACATACAAGCAAAAGACTTCAAACTCTTACGGAACTGACAAAAAATTGTAGGAAGTGAATACTCTCATGAACACTACAAAGCCCCAGAAACCTCAGAAGACTTACAAGTGTAAAAAGACTTAAGATTGACTCAAAAACACAAACTTAGGTATACTTAAAACAGAAAAGAACCCAACAAAGATTCACAGAGAGAAGAATCTCTCTGGGGAATTTTTTCTTCTCCCAAATTATTGATGTATCAACCTCTTTACTTTCAGACCGCAAAACCCTATTGAGCAGTCTTATCCTTATTCCATTATCCGCAACTGTTCACAGTCCTTCAAAAATCATAACCCCACAAAAATGGAAAAAAGCATATACCTAAACAGAAACTATGATTATGTGAAAGTGAAACAAGAAAAGGACCAGATAAGAAAACTTAAAAAGATGTGATCAAGAAATTGAAAACGTTATTGCTTATCCAATTTTAGTAAAAATAAGAACAGAAGATGATAGGTAAGAAGAAAAGAGTAATGAAAAGAAATTGGTACGTTTCTATGTTTGGAGGGGTTGTTCTATAAAAAGGCTAACCCTTTATTGCAAGTGTAAAGGATGTCCGAAGAAAAGGTAAAGCGAATGAAAACTAGACACATTTACACCAGTCTCATCGACCACTGAGGTTGGACAAAGGGGATTGACCAATAGGTGAGGAGGAGGACCCAGTCACGTGGCTCGCCTTGTACGACGAGTCGGCGTATATGTGATTTTGCTCGTGGCTTGTCTGAACTCAAGCAGGTAATACGGTGACGCTTCTGTCCTTTTATCTTTTTAATTAGGGTTAAATATATTTGAAATTTTTTATGTTTTAAAATGTATCATTTAATAATGTTATTTAATTATCATATTTTTATATATTTTATTAAAAATAAAATAATATTAAAATTCTTAAATTTAAATATAATATTATTTTAAATTCATAAATAAATGAAAAATTGATAAAATATGACATACATATTTATTTAGTAGCTAAATAATATTATATGATGTACATGACAGGGTACAATAACAACAATTCTGATATAATATCAACAAGAATTCCAGCCATCCAAGCCATCTCTGACTGTTCCACTAAAATTTTACGCCAAATTTAGTATAAAAGATAATATTTTAAGAATCTTTTTACACCAAATTTAGTATTACTCCAACTATCTTACACCAAATTTTTATTTATTTATTTAATTATAAAATTAAAATAAAATTATTATTCTTAATTAATATATATACTTTATATTAAATTAATATTATTTAACAAATATAATTAATATTATTGCAACACAAAATTAACAATAAACACAAATATAATATTTTTATTCCTCATTTAACCTCTAATCCTCTGAATTACCATATCGTTCCCACAAATACTCAATCAATACATTACGAAGTTTCTAATGAGCTTCTTTATCTTTAATTTGCTTATGTCTAGCCAGAAATTCTAGAAATATAATTGTATCATCTCTATTAATATTAATTTCAAGGGCTAACGTTTCGTTCCAATCTTATATGGCCGCTTGAGTATCACGTTCTCACGTTCGTCCTCAATGATCATATTGTGCATTATAATGCATGATGACATAATATCATATAATATGGATTTTTTCCAAAAACATGCCGGTCTCTTGATAATTGCAAATCGTGATCGGAGAACTCCAAATGCACGCTCGACATCCTTCTTATATGCTTCTTGCATTTTCGCAAATAACTTCTTTTTCGGGTCTCAGAAATCATGAATAGTTTGTACCAAGGTAGATCATTTTGGATAAATACTATCAGCTAAATAATATCCAATATCGTACATTTTTCCTCGAATAACATAATGAGCAGAAGGTGTTATACCTTTGGCAAGGTTTGCAAACAAGTGAGATGTCTCTAACACATTAATGTCATTATTTGACTTTGAAAAACCAAAATGTGCATGTCATAATCAGCTACAGCTTTAAGAATAATAGTTGTGAATCTACTACGTCCACTATATTGCCCTGCCCAAGCCGTTGGACAATTTTGCCATGTCCAATGCATGCAATCTAGGCTCCCTAGCATCATTGGAAAACCAAGTTCTTCATTAATTTTAAGCAGTCTTGCAATGTCATTAGCATCCGATGCTCTTAGATAAACACAATGGCTCGACAAAACCTTTTTATACTTTCAATTGCAGTTGATTATCTAATTTTAATGTATTCATCAGTTCAACCAACTGATACACCATACGAAATGTTGTTGTTACTTGTTGTAATTTTAGTTTGATTGTTATCTCGAGTCTAATTGTAATTATAATTTATTTTATTCTGATTGTAATTTCAAATATTTTCGTTGAATTTTAATTTTTCAAATCAATGTTGTGGTTTAAATATATGTACCTTTTATTTCAAATTTACTTTTTATTCTTAACATATTTTATTAATGAATTTATAACACTTGTAAATAAGAATTTTAAATAAATCTAATATTATATTCAATATTAGTGTCATTTTAAATGTCTCGTTGAGATCTTTGTAACGATATATTTTGTATAAAGTAATATATATTTAAATTTTAATTATTTAATAAATTATGTAAATAAATCAAATTGTA
>JANZXV010000006.1:29804137-29814145 GCA_027576455.1 Erythroxylum roigii
ACATTATCATTGAAAAGTCTTATTACATCTGTATATTTACATGTTAATCCAAAAGGAAAACATGCAATTTCCTTTATTACAAATACAACCATTCTTTAATCAAAAGACGTTCAAAGATACTTTTACTTCTAACTGTCAGCTTTGGTCCCTGCATACGTTTCTCCTGTACCTCACTCTTATGACCTGGATCTACACGGATTAACACTCGTGTTAAGCTTGAAAGCTTAGTAGAGAAAATACTTAATAGGGATGGCAATCTTGGCTCGACTTGACTTTGGCCCAAGTTGGTCAGGTCACGGGTCATGCTCTAGCAGGGGCTGTTCCGACCCGACCTAGTTCGTAGCTTGAAGGAAATATACAAAACGATGTTGTTTTGTCAAAAATGATGTCGTTTTATCAAATTTTTTTAAAAAGGTGCAGACAGGTCAACCCGAGTCACGGGTCAATTAGCCGATGATAGGACCAAACCATGGGCCGGTAGCCACCGGCCCGCCATGGGTCGAGTTGCCATCCCTAACACTTAGTTTGGATGACCACTCACAGCAGTCATCCGCAAAGCACACACATTCAGAATATCACAACCCACATACTATAAATTCACATTCATGAACCAAATATTAATATTCAACGCTAATGTAAACAATGATGACATATTTAAGCAAAGTACATAATGCAAATATGTTCCAACATATTATCCATATACCGAAAATGTACATTTATAAGCCAAATATGGATATTCAACGCTCATTGATACAAATTATCAGTATAAACGCAGATGCTCATCAATACCAATTATTATGTTGTTATATTGTATTTCTTATTTATAACTATTTACTTTATTTTCTGTGTTAAGGCTGCATAATCCCGTGGGTGTGAATAACGGAAGTTGTAGATATCCAAAGATATCAAAACTGTGGATACCCGAAGACATCAAACTGTGGAGATATTATAGTCTCGAAATGAAGAACCATTGGTGTCAAACTGTAGCAGCTGCGCTTTATTCCTATAGGCAAGCCTATCTATCCACCACCAAGATAATGAAGCAGACACTATAACATTTTCCCTTAATCATTTGCCAATTTCACAATTCATATATTGACAAATCATATAATACACATTTCAAGTCATAACATCTATATCTGTGTTCATACATGAAAGCCATAACTTACCATCATTAGGAGGGTGTCAAAATCACACTTGTATAATCATATTATACATATAAGCAATAAATATGCATACAAATCATTTATGTATATGTAAGTTTTCTTTGGATTGCATTATGCTCAATCTTACATTTCAATGTTCAATCACCCAATTCACATAAGTTAAGTCCTATTTCATTTATTTATAGTGTTTGATAAGTTTCATACAAATTCAAAAAGGTTAGGATAAGATTAGGTAAAAATCATAAACAAAAACAAACTCAAAATAGTACAATTTGGGCTAAGCCCACAGTGGGTCTAAAAATAGGCAAACAATCAATGCAGAAGCAAATCACATGGAGGATTCCACTTGTTCCTTAATATGCATACAGAAAACGTTCGAATTAGGATTTGAGGTCTTCTAGAAATTTATTATCCTATGTCTCTAGTTTCCATAGCACTAACAATCAAACCATTTGGACTTCACAATCATGAGATATAGGCCAAATATCACAAGTTGTGCCAAAACAAGAGCAACATTAGGTCACCATATTCTATCTCCATTTCCAATATCATAAAGCCAGAATTAGGTTAGAGTCTCTTCTATAGATTTCTAGTTCTATGTCTTAGTTTTTATATGCAACTGAAATCATCCAATTTAGAGGTCTGTAGGTTGAGTTAATATGACTGTTTCAACAAACCCTAGACAGAATTCTACTACACGATACTCTCTTGTCATATTCAACCAATTCTATGCAAGATAACACCAAAACATCATCCCAACAACCATTTCACATCCAAATGAATCTTTGTATCCAGTTAAACATACACATAAAGAGAAATTAGACTAAGTGTAGTCCCAAACCTTAAAATTGGCAAAATAGTTCTTCTAATGCCTTCCCTTCCCTTCCTTTTTGGTTTTTCTTGACTCACCAAATGAAAAATGACAAGATGAAGAAGGTGAAATGGAGAAGAGAAAAATCTGAAGTTAAAACCCCAAGTGTCGTCCATCTCCCATCTCCATATGCCTTTTAATGAAATTTCTAGTCTTAGACACATATTTCAATCCCATTTGACCATATGTTACAATCCTATTGAACCATGTGTTACAATCTTATTGGACCATGTGTTACAATCTTATTAGACAATGTGTTACAATTTTATTGGACACACACAAGCTTTAATCTTATTAGTCACACATGCTTTACTCCGATTGGTCCATGTGTTAACTTTAGAAAAGAACACATATTGGTCCTTCTTCTTCCCTTAATTCCCATATTGGCCTATAATCTTATCAATTAATTTCATTTCTCTATGTCTTAAGTTTCTAATGGAATAAATTTTGTGCGATTTGGTTAATCATATCAGGAGTTATATCCAAAAAACTACAGGCTATTTGAAAATAAGGATAGTAGCCCTAACTCAACTTCAACCTAGAATTCAAAAATCTTAAGGCAGAATCAAATTTTGATTCCTTCACCAAATTTTTATAGCTATGTATCCAATTTAATTTTCAATTAGAATTATCCAATTTAGAGGTCTATAGGCCAAGATATAGCCAAATTACAGAAGTTTGTTCAGTGAAACCTATCCATTCAGTGAGGTACACATCTCAAATAAACTAACTTCAGTTATTATCATGCAAGAACAACGCAAAAGCATATCAAATTTAACCAACAACATTCCATAAGCAAATAAGATGCTTCTTCTACCAATTCCCCTCACATCACGTTCATAAATCCAAGCAAACATATAAAAAATTCTCATCCATACTTCATGTCTAAGTATGTATGTCCATGTCGAAACGAACAAATTACCCGTTTATTTATGTCTTTTACATTAAGTACCATTATATTTCTAACTATACTTAGATGCACTTAATTCGTTATGTTCACTTCTTTATATACCGTAGACATGCTATAATAATTATAGGGTATATGTTTAGGCCTTGCATATATTCTTTTTACCCTCTTGTCCTCATATAAAATGCAATCAAAAGAATGAAAAAGTAGCTAAAAATGATTAGATACTCCACCTTAACGAATTGGAGGCTAAGACTACTAAGTTTGTACTACTGCATGGCTTTCAGGATTTGAGCTCGATGGCATTTTAATCTCGGGCCAGTCCATTTTGGGTTTAAGTCAACAAATTGAGTATGGGTTTGGTCAGTCCAAAATTTGATTCAAATGATTCAAACAACCTAAGCACTCTCATTAAAATAACATCATTTTACTCGATTGGACTGAGTTTAGGCAACGTTGTAAGAAATTCAGACAAGACGTAATTAATAAAGAGTTAACAAGAATTTAAAATATCATTTGAAAGACAACAAAACCAAAGGTATATTATTTATATATAGTCATGGGATAATATGGTATGAGTTTTGATATAGTATATTTTTGGTGGTCTGAATCACTTGGATTTGGATGTGGTTCTAAGTGTGAATGTAGGACTAATATGATGAGCCGAAGTTATAAGCCGAGCTTAGGTTGTGAATTCAAATGTTGAAATATTTTTCGATATTTTAGGATTTAATAATCAAATTAATAAAGTTAGAAAGAAGAAGTGTCCTCATTATTTAAAGTAGTTATATACTAATTTTAAAATGCAAGATCGATGATGATAACTTTATTTCAATTGTTGAAAAATTCTCCAAGCGTTTAGACATTCATTTTCTAAACATAGGTCAAATAAATTAAATTCATTTATATAAAGCTTTACCCAATTTTTAAAAAAATCAAACTAGTTCGGTTGATTTAATAATGAAAATCTTGAATCGGCTCACTTTGTGGTTCGATTTTAATTTTTTGGTTCGATTTAATTTAATAGTTTTTGTTATTAAAAATTGATCAATTTATTAATTAATGGACCATTTTATAAACTAATCAATTTTTATAAACCAAAATAATCAAATTAAACTTTATTTAACAGTCTTCTTAATTAAACTTTAATTTTTAGTGAGTAAAGACAATCTTTTTTAATAATTTTCACATTCTTCAATTTTATTCAATCTTTAACAGATTTTATGAAAGTCTAATACCGGTTGAACCTTTTAAATCTTAAACTCCCGTGTCCTACCAGTTTAACTTCCGATATGATTCTTAAAACATTGGTTTTACCTTAATCATTGGTAGCTACATATCAAACATTGGTTTTACCTTAATCATTGATAGGTACATATAAAACATTGGATGTTTGATAACTTTGATTTAAACATTCACAAATATATTTCAATTCTACTTTTGCAAAATACACTTAAATAGAATTATAATTCGTACATATTGTTGATTGAATTATAAAGACACTTAAAAATATTGTTTATGAATGATTGGTTTGTCAAATGAATCATTCAAATTACATAATTTGGATGTTATTGTTTTGAGTCCATAGACTTATCTTGTCAATTACATAATTTGGATGTTATTATTTGTTCATCTTTTATTTAGGTTGCTTCATATATTATTCTTTTTGTTTAAAAATATAACTATTACTTAATTACATATAGCATATAGCATATGACATTTCACATGTTGCATTTTTTATTATTACTTAGGTAGATGGGATACTTTATCATTAAATATTTTAATTATTGCCTATTTTGATAATTTTAAGTCATTTAAAATACTTCAATTTTAAAAATTCATTAAAGAAGTTGCTCTTCTTTTTGAATTTTTATGACTATTTCTCTTTTTCAATAAAATCAAGATATCATCTATTCAATAAAACTACACCATTGTCAATTACACATTTTTTAAAGCTTGAATATTCTTATTAAAGTATGTATCCTTCTTAAATAACACAGTTTAAATGAAGTATGAAATACTTTTAACAAAATAATTCATACAAAATTTACAACTAATTCGATTTTAAAATGATACAAAATTTATAATCAATTCGTAAAATTGATAATATCTCTATATAATAATTAAAAATGGACTTCTAATTTTGATAACAACATATTTTTTCTTAGATAATTTTATCCTAATTTTAATTTATCTTAGTTTAGATAACATCATAAAATCAATACAATACGCTACATCTAATTTCTCACTTTAATTTTCTTTCATGGTATCAGACCTTAGTTCGAGTATCAATTTATCTTAGTTTAGATAACATCAAAGAATCAATATAATACTCTACTTTCCAATTTCTCAACTTTATTTTCTTTCATAGTATCATAGCTTACTTGAACTACGTCTCAACTTTTTTTTCTTATTTTTCACTTCTGCTATACCTATCAACCATAATCGCAACCCTACTACACTACTATTAAAAAAAGACTCACAAATGAAGACTATCAACACTTCTCTACCGATTACCAACATCACCAATTTTATTACTACAATTGTCGACAACAACAACTACCTCACAAATAGAGACTATCAACACTTCACTAACAATTACCAACATCACCAATTTTATTGCCATAACTCTCGACAATAACAACTACCTCACAAATGGAGACTATCAACACTTCACTACTAATTACCAACATCACCAATTTTAATATTACAACTCTTGACAACAACTACCTTATATGGTGAAATCAAGTCAAAGTCATACTACTTAACTATGTATTAATTAGATATATTGACGAATCTATTACTCCACTGTCTAAGCACTATGAATCAATCGATGACACTTCTACTCCCTTTTTGAAGTTACGTCACAAGCTCAATGTTCTCTTGAACATTAGCTTGCGGGGCTGAGAACAACACTTCTTCTAAATCTTTTCAATTGTAATTACATTAGAAATCTCTTCCTGATATCAATTTATGTTAGTTTATATAACACCAGAAAATTAAATAATACTCTAATTCCAATTTCTCAACTTTATTTTCTTTCATGGTATCAAAACTTACCTGAACTACGTCTCAACTTTTTCTTCTTATTTTTCACCTTTACTATACCTAACAACCATAAACACAACTCTACTACACTACTATTAAAAAAAAAAACTTACAAATGAAGAATATCAACACTTCTCTACCAATTACCAACATCACCAATTTTATTACTATAACTCCCGACAACAACAGCTACCTCACAAATGGAGACTATCAACACTTGACTACCAATTACCAACATCACCAATTTTATTATTGCAACTCTCAACAATAACAAGTATCTTTTCTGGTGAAATCAAGTCAAAGTCATACTACTTACTTGTGTATTAATTAGATATATTGATGGATCTATCACTCCACCGTCCAAGCACCATGAATCAACCGATGATACTTCTACTCCCTTTTTGAACATTAGCTTGCAGGGCTGAGAACAACACATCTTCTAAATCTTTTCTGTTGTAATTATATTAGAAATATCTTCCTAATATCAATTTATGTTAGTTTATACAGAACCAGAAAATTAATATAATACTCTAATTCCAATTTCTCAATTTTATTTTCTTTCAAGTTTGGATATATAACAAATCCGTTACAGCCTCATTTTCGTTGGCACCATTAATCAAATGTTTTACCTTATTTCCTATATATCTAAAGAAAAAGAATTTAAAAAAATAAAACCGAAAGGAGTTTGTAAACATACCCATCTTGTCCCAACAATACACGATCGAAGCTGATATTTGAGGCTTGAGCAGATTATTTTAAGCTAAAGCAGTATCAGGGCAACTCTCCTTTGGCAAGCTAAACCATATGGGAAAAAGATACATCGCCGGTGTCCCGTGATTGATACGTGACCGATGATTAATAATAACCATCCGTAGTCAGCAATACTATAAACAGTAAGTGAGCATTGCCTGCCAAAAAAGAGGTGCCCCGAGACTGGTTTGCTCAATTATCCATGAAGGTACGTAGTTGCTCTTACTAGCTGCTTCTGGGTTTTTGGTTATTGCATGCATTGTACAGGTTTATAAACACATGAAAATGGAGTTGAAAGCAGAATAAACCCTAGAAGGAAATGGCATATGCCATGAATAATGCGTTCGGTGTCCTTTTTTTTTACACTGGAAAAGGACTTAAAGGCATTATCTTTCCACATCCAAGTCTTTGAAAAGTGTCTCTATATATATACCACTCTAAGCATATAGATTCTCATGGGAGGCCATAATGATAGCTACACTAAAGTAGGAGATGCTTTATGATGGATATGAAGATGATATGATATCACAGCCTTAGAAGAACATATGCTCATAGTACTACCATGTCTTTGATATTCTTTACTTTGCTTTTACATATCTTTGCGTGGCTTTTCTTGACTCGAAGGAGTATTTGGTATGAGTTATTAAGTACCCTATCCCTGTCTCTGTCTTTCACAGTCGGAGTTATTAATAGATCCGATTTGAACCATTTTTTAATAAAAAATTTGATTGAGTTCGAGCTATTCGATATAGACCCGATGCCTTGTAATTAAGAATTGAAAAGCTAATCTAGTGCATATTTTCAACTTGTTAATTAAGAAGTTTAGAGACATTGATTAAAATGAATTGAAGAATAAAATAAGTAGATTTGGTCACAAATTTAGCAAAATTAAGTATAAACAACAACAACAACATTTCAACAGAAGTCTCACTCATACTCAAGGTCTAAGAAAGTTAAGAAGTTATCAACCTTATTCTTAACTAATTGAGAGATTATTTCCTATTAACTCACATTAAAAAATGATACATAAAGTAGTAAAAATAAAAAATAAACATAAAGATAATAATAAGAATAAAATAAATAAATAAAAATATGTAGAAATAAAAATATAAAAATAAGTCAAAAAATAAATAAGTCAAAAAATAAATAAGTCAAAAAATAATGATAAATAAATCAAATAAATATACATAAATTTGCTAATTTCCTTAAGATAACAAGTCTATGTAAATACACTAGTCATTATAGTTTGTCATTTTAGGTCAAAATTATCAATCTTAACCTTATTTCACTAATTTTGTGTGGAATAATGAAAGGGACATCTAATCTCTTAGAAGGATGTTTTGTTTTGTACGATGAAGTAACTCAACAAAAATATTTGTTTGATTCTTCTAACCAAATATTAGGAAAAGAATTGGTAAGCGGTATGGGTTTTGATCTGCCTTATAAATATGACCAAAACTTTATAGGCCCATCTTGACACAGCTTGTTATCCAAAGCAAGCATGCAAGCCTAAGTCTAATTAGAAAATTAATGTTTAAGTATGGGATAACTAGAAGTCCTATCAAATCCAAGACATGCAATTTGAGCCCTAGATTGATTGGACTGGATTGACCAGATTATTTTTAATTTAAAATTTTAAAATATAAAATTTTGAAACTTCCAAATTAGGTAGAGTCGAACAACCTGAGGTTGAATCTAACCCGAGCCTAAAATTTTCAAAAAATTCTAAACCCACATAAAGTATGATCAATTTGGGTCGATCTTATTAAAACCAAGTCTAATTGAATTGGATCGAGTTGAACTTGGACGTACATCTCATCTCTAATTACCATACCATCTCAGATTTTCCCATTAATAAACTCAAAGATTTAAAGCAAAATTTTAAAGAGTTTGCTCAATTCATGTTTTAACTTCCCACATTAAGAGGCCAGAGGATCTTTTAAAAGTCTCCTATCACCATCTTAAGCACCCACTTGAAAGCAACCCCCCCCTAAGTCACTCACATTATTACTATTTATTTTGGTTCTCTCTTTTGGTTATTTTGGGTGATGTTTCTTAAAATATTCTCTTAAAATAAAATCAATTTTGGATGGTTTTCTAATTTCTATATCATTAATATTTTAGGTCAAGTATGGTGGGTGGGTAGGACTTGTTTTGTCTATTAAGTTGACTTCGTAAGGATTGGGGTGTATGACCTGGCATAGACAAAACACGTCAATCATCTGGGCATGCGACACGTGGACTATTCAAAATTTCAATTTTCAATTTTATTATTAACATTGATTTCGCCCATCCTTTTAAAATTATTCTAACCTTCAAACGTGTCCCTTAATTTTTTAAATTGATTCATTTAATAAATTATTATTTATATAAAACTGAACATTTTCTAATAAAAATTAATTTATATATATTCAATACATTTGATAAGATGTGACGTGTACATAATATTTAAAAAACTTCCAGAAATTTCTTCTTTATCTTTGGCCTATAATTTCCGACCACATATTTTGGTAATATTCTTAGTTTACTAATTTCACTTTTATTCAACTATGTATTATAAATATTTTATAATATATAGTGTTGTGTTGTGGACTTGTAGTTTCGTGATTGGATAAGAAAAGGTGAAATATCCGCCGACCCATCACACCACTTCCCACCGATTAAAGCAATAAACGACCAAACGTGATTCATACGGATTCTTCTTCCTTAGCCTCAAACCATCACCTAATACTAGTAAGATTTTATATCTAAATTCGTACGAAACTCAAACGGGTTTTATTTAAATTTGTCAATCAATCATCAAAGCTCAAGTTGGTGAAATTATATTGATTAAAAAATTATGTTTTATAAACAATGTTTTTGCTTTTTATAATTTTTAATTTAATAATTTTTTTACCGATACGTTGTGTCTACAAAATTTAATAGCCATATAAACAAAAATACATTTTGAGTGCTAATTTTAAAAAATTAATTATTAAATTGAAAATTTTAAAAAATTTGATACTAAATTAAAAAATGTTAAAAGTTAAACACTCTTGTTATCTCTTTTATAAATTAATAACTTCTATAATATAAAATTTTGGAGTTTCAATTAGAAATAACATAATAAATTTGTTTACGGATGACAATGGACAATCAATGAGCCTAAATTAAGGTGTTTTCAATGAGTCAGTTCATAAGTCAGGCTTAGACTCAGGTTTAAACTGACTCAAAGTTTAACTATTCTAAGAAAAGTTGGGTCTCGAACAGGGGTGGACCTAGACAAT
>JANZXV010000006.1:29814245-29828493 GCA_027576455.1 Erythroxylum roigii
AGTTCATAAGTCAGGCTCAGACTCAGGTTTAAACTGACTCAAAGTTTAATTATTCTAAGAAGAGTTAGGTCTCGAACAGGGGTGGACCTAGACAATTTAGGCCCACTTTTAATTTTAAGAAAATTATTTTAAAAAAAATTGGCCGAGGTCATCCCTAAATTTGTTGTTAATCAATTAATATTTTTAATTAGTAAATTTTGTGAGATTATGATATTATTATTTTATAAAAAATTTACTATAATCGGATGAATGTATAGCCGAACCGCTCTTAAGGGGTGTGGCTTGATGGTTGAGAACGGAGCTTGGCTTCGGTTAGGTCCCAGGTTCGATTCTATGCTAGTCCCTCTTGTAAGAGTCTGGGGTAGCCGGAGTTTTACTTATAGGTGGAGAACTAGTTAGGTCCTAAACGATGAGATGCGCCCACTTAGTTCACCTGTGGAGTGGTGTACCAGTTAGGCCCTCGAAAAGGTGTGTCCACTTGACCCGCCTACAGAGTTTTCTCGAATCTAAAAAAAAAAAAAATAGCCGAACCATTGAATAAGCATTAAGCACCAATAAAGATAAGATCCACATTGGACTACATGCTTGTTCACATATAGGAAGATTTTATTTTTACGTTTTCTTGAAAGTAATACTAATTGAGGACGAGAATATTAAGATTGGTCAGGGTCAATCACTATACTTAAACCTACCATCATTTTATTTATTAATTCAGAAGTTGACAGAATATGTGAACCCATGCCTGGAATAGTTTAATCCGATTGTCTCTAAACATCAATCCAATTTGTTCGTCTTCTTTCATGAAATAAATATCATAATTCGTACAACATAAGTCGAATTCTTACAAGATAGGAAGACAAAAACTGGAGAAGAAAAAGACTGTAATCAAAACAACTGACTTCTTATTAGCACTCAATTCCTGAGGAGAAGGTGAAGCCAAAACTGTACATGTACAAAAGGGTGAAAATTTCTCTGTTGAAGCTCGGAAAACGCTCTGATGATTCATCTTGGGTCATCGATATCCATCTATCTCAATAACTTCCTAGGTTTAGGAGTGATTTTGATGACAAGCCCAGGGAAGACATCGTCGGGATCATGTATATGCGGGTTCTGTTCCACGATGTATGGGTCTCCACACTTGTCGCTGATGGTGTGCAAGGTCTCTCCTTCTCGGACTACATATATCTCCTCGCATGGCGTGTCCAAAAGCTGACTTCCTTTCACAGAGTACTCATCTTCAAAAGAAGAAGAAGAAGAAGAAGAAGAAGAAGTGCTCCCTCTGATCGACCCGAATAGGATTAGACCTAACAGGACGACGGCACAGTACCATGAGGCAGCATCTGCTATGGTTGCGTGGATTCGCATGTTTTTGTTGAAGGAAGAAGAGGGAGTCATGAGCTTGAGAGAGAAAAGAAAGATGGGGTTTGAAAGATTCTGAGGACTCTTAGGGTATAGGAACTAGGAAGCGTGTGCATTTATATACACGCATGTACGAGCCACCATCTTCTAGTTTGTCAAATTACTGAAGAGGACTTGATCGTTAGACAGTTAGAAATTGTCTTCTTAAAAGTGTTTTTGGTTAGGGTTGTTTATAAGGTTGGAAGAGACTATAAAGTCTAAATGATTATAATTTTATGTAGGGGTTTGACATAAGGGGAAATTGTTGATTAGTGAAAAAGAAAATTAATTACGTATTTAATTTATAACTAATTTAGTAATTATGATCATGAATGCCCACCAAAAGTCGCCTACATTAATACCAGACCTAAACAAAACTAAGCAAAGTACATAAAATTAATGTTTTAAAAACCAAACCGAA
Organism: Erythroxylum roigii; assembly: GCA_027576455.1. Lineage (NCBI taxonomy): Eukaryota > Viridiplantae > Streptophyta > Magnoliopsida > Malpighiales > Erythroxylaceae > Erythroxylum > Erythroxylum roigii. The sequence goes on from JANZXV010000006.1 coordinate 29,816,065, forward strand.
AATTAAATCGACAAGACAAAAATTTTAAAGTTTAAAAGATTCAACCGAATAATAAAAATTGACCAATTAATTAATAAATTGGATCAATTTTTATTATAATAAATCGAACCGAAAAGTTAAAAATTTGACTGAAAAGTTGAACCGAATTGAAAAATTGAACGGTTCAAAATTTGTATAGTTTAATCGATCAAACCGGTTAAGTTTTTTAATTATTGTGATAAAATCAAGTGGTTAAAAAGCACGTTTTTTCTAATCTTTTGAAGAGTTATTCAATTTATATAATAATCCAAAAAATACATTAAAGTCTATAAGAATTATTTGAATAATATATGACTTAATTTTAAGCAAATAATCGTTAAATAAATATTATTTACAAGTAATTACCTACATACATACCTAATAATTTGTGTAATATGTACTCAAAATATAACGAGTATGAAATGAAAAAGAAGGTAGCTGGCCCGTTTATGGTTCAAATTGGAGCTGTTTATACACATGGAGCAGCTTGTATATAGTTCTATTCAAACACGACTTTAATGTTTGTAGCTTTTAGGAATTATAATTTTTTCACGAGGGGAACAATTGATTTGACATATTTAAATAAATTTAAAAAATCATTGAAGTATACAAGATACAAGCAACATGTTAATATATTCGAATGATTCGATCGTGACGTAGTTCTTACATAAAACATGATGAGCATCCATGGTTTCTTGTATTCTAAAGCTTTTATCTTCTATGTTTCTTAACAAAACCCTTCCTTAAGATTTTTCAGGTAAGAGTTGCTTTCGATTATACTCAAAGATAAAGAGACAATAGCTTCAAGGATGATCGAAGAAACAATGGGATAAGGTGATCATGTCTAAATAGAACAAGATGGCACTACCCTCTAGCACAAGACAGTCGAAAACGAGGTTACATGTTGTGGTCGAAGAGGTGGCCGGTTTGTGGGGAAGGTTGGAGGATTGGCTTGTTACTTGCAAGTAATTGTTCTCTCTATACAAAGGATTTGAATCATATCAAAGACCAAACTAAACCATAAAGAAGAAAAAAAGGTTAAGCTATCCTTTTCATGCTTCTTTCTACGTTGGAGCAAGTTTTGACCAATGGCTATCTTTGATAGGGAAGGCCTTGGAAATTTTCTCTTTGGCGTGCCTAACATTTTAGCTAAGGACCAGACGACCTGGTCAGTTTGTTGACACGTTAATTTCGTGGCGTTCAACTTGTTGCAAACTTATGAAAAGTCATCGTTTTAATTCTGAAAAAAGATAATAAATTAAATAGTACTTAAATTTTAAATATTTTTAATTTAGTATTAAGCTTTTAAAAGTTTTCAATTTAGTTACTACTCTTTTAAAATTTGTACAATTCAAATCAAAAGATTATTTTTATTGATATAACGTCTTTACTAAATGTCACGGGAATGTTTATTTATTAACCATATTAGTAAAAATAACGTCTTAGTTTTGGGTTGTACAAGTTTTAAATATTTTTGAATTTATTATCTCTTTAATAAATTAATTGAGCAATAGTGAAGTTTAACATATCAAAAATTGGTCAATTAAGAGTTAAAACACATTAGAGTTTATAGTTACGAATTAACTTGATCTCGTCACGATCAAACAAATTATTTATAATACTTGATTTATATATAAAAATTCTTATTTTTAATGTCGATAAATTAAAAAAGAAAAAAACATTTAAGTTAAGGAGATTAATTGGCATTCTAATGGGTTGTGATCATTTTTCACATATTAAGATTCTGTCACTTTTTATACATAATATTTCTAAGATAATCAAAAGTCTTGATTTTAATAAAAACTGTGGAAGTCTTCCAAGTTGATAAACTAACCCATTCTTTGGTACTTTGACTTGACATTTGTGACTTAGTCTCCTCCTGCCCCATAATTTGGGACCAAAGAGTCTTAGTCACTTACTACCCCAAAATTTGGGACTCAGACTCTTTGGTTTTCCAACAACTTATTGACTTACCTATAAACTTTGAGAAGAATTGTGATGATCAAAGAGTCTGCCTTTGAATTTACAAGGTTTGATCATCCAAAACATGCTTTGGCCATAATCTTTCAACTAACTTATTTTAATTGCAAAATATGCAAGGTAGAAATCCATGAACTTGGCATGCATGTGAATATTTATAAATCCATGAAGGTATGCCGTATGCATATATAGATATATACCAAACAATGGTCATTTTTGTGTAGGAATGGTAAAAAAAAAAGGATTTCAATGACGTTTTTTAATATTAAATATAAATTTAACTATATTTTTATGAAATATAAAATTTAAAAAGTGTACATACGATGGTATACTTTTTTTTACTGGAGTTAAACAATATTATTTGTATTTTCAATGTTTTAAAAATTCAAATCGGTTTAATTAGTTTTAAAATGAAAATCTTGAATTGACCAACTTTTTAATTTGGTTTTTAATTTTTTGGTTTGATTTAGTATAATAATTTTTGTTATTAAAAGCTAATCAATTTATTAATTAATCGGTTAGTTTTTATAAATTAATCATTTTTATGAACCAAAATAAACCAATTAATTTTTATTTACCAGTCTCATTCTTCAATAAAACTTTAAAATTTTAAATGAGTAAGGACAAAAAATTTTAATCAATTTTTAAAATCTTTAATTTTATTCAATTTTTAACCAATTTTATAACAGTTTAGTGAAACTTTTAAATCTTAAATCTCTTTTCTTACTAATTTAACTTCTGATATGATTTTTAAAACACTGATATTTCATGTGATATATTTGTTAAAACTTTGTAAAATTTTAAATACCTCTTAACAATGCAAAGGATAAAGCTAATATTGTCAACACCCTCATCTCTTTTTTGACCATAATTTGATTAAATACCTAGTAGAGTAAGAATTTTCCTGTATTTTTGGTCAATTTTAGGCTTTTAGCTTATAATTATTGTTCAATTACTAGTTAGCATTCCTACCTGAGTTAACTATTCATTTGGTTTTACCAACTATGAACAAGGAGTGAGATTTCATATGCTATACCCTACAAAGTTGTATCTTAAAAATTAAGCCAGTAAATGATTGATAAGTATTCTCATGGATGTTCTAACTTGTAGAATTTGGTTTTTATATATCTATTAATTTAAGGAGTGGTGGTTGGAAAATTGTTTCTTATGTTAGTGACAGATAAATAATAGGTTAGGGGTAAAAACGTGTTCAAGCTACAAATGTTGGTTGCATCAATTTTGTCACTTGATTCTAAACACTTGATGAACAAGTTAATCAATGTTTTCAGAACTACATCGAAGGTTAAACTGGTGAGATAAGATGTTTAAAGTTTAAAAGACTCAACTAGTATTAGATTATTATAAAACCGGTTAAATATTAAATAAAATTAACGAATTTAAAAAATGATTGAAGAAGAGTATCCTTAACCATCGAAAACTTTAAAGTTTAATTGAAAAGGAAGACTTAAATAAAAATTAATTGGTTTATTTTTGTGTAAGCAAACTAATTAGTTTACAAAAGATGACTGATTAATTAATAAACTGATCGGTTTTTAACAACAAATATTATTAAACTAAATTAAACCGAAAAGCTGAAAATCGAATAAAAAAATTAGTTAGTTCAAAATTTTCACTGTTAAACGGCCAAAAAAGTTTAGTTTTTAAAACATTGAATTTATTTAATATACATCCGAAAATAGTAACTATAAGTTATGGTTATACAAAAAATGATTGACAAGCCCGTAATTTCAAAATTCAAGAAAATATAAAGAACTAATTTGAGCCAATAAATTAAAATGTTTTTGATAAGTTACGTGATACCATTCATTTTTTTTAAATTTTATATGCCAATTAATAGTCAATTATTTATAGCAAGTTTGATAATGATGTCTCATTAGCCATAATTATCACTCATTTCCAAGTTGAACAGAAAAGTATCAAAGGCCATTGCTCTTCTTTTGGCCGTATTCCATGGAGTAAACGGTTGAATCAAGTGTCAGCTTCCACTAAGGCTGAGTTTAAGGGTAATATCTGATGCCTGACAATGCTAACATTCCATTCAAGGTGATAGTGAAAGGACAGCCACCACAATTGAAACTCCATTAAGCATGAGTTGCAGCTTAAGTGATGGCCACTTTCTGAGTACCATTTTCACTGATGTCGTTGCGCCTCAAGTTTGGACTCTTGGAATTGAAAGGATGAATAGGAATATAGCTTTATTTCCATGGTTTCAGTTAAAATGAACATAAACTTTCAAGAATCAGAACTTTCAACTTGATCAATAATGTCTAGATATTATTTTAAAGAAATCCCATTGAGTGAAACTTTGAAAATTGTTTTGAGTTGTAAAGAATCTTTGGATTATAATACAACCAGGCAACTTGACCCGATACATATCTGTCTTTTTGAAGGGTAAACTGATATCAGAAACAGATTTGGCAGAGCTTTTCAAGTTTCCACGTTAATGGTTGAAAGGATGGAGGAAAATCCTGATATGAAAAAGCCTTCAGGTTGGAGTTTCTCAAACACACGCATGTATGCACTTAAATGTTATTATACACAAACTGGATCCATAAGGGACGCTTGATATATATGCCAGTGTAAGCTCAAACCTGCTTAAACTGTCTCTAATGACTGTTTAGAGATTAAACATGACCTTTATAGCTTTGCCACCGCGAGCACTAGTCTCGAAGGCTTCTTCTATATCCTCCTGTGAGAAGCCAAACCTGTGCGTGATCAGAGGCTTAACATCAATCTTTCCAGTTCTTAGGAATTCAATGCAGAGAGGCCATGTGTTCCGATAGCGGAAAATCCCCATAACATCAACCTCCCTGCAGCCAACATCACCCGCTGGGTTAAAAAGATATGTTTCTTTCGTGTGTGTGTGTCTATATATATATATACACAATCCGGGTGGATTTCTTACTGCTAATGGTAATCCCTAAGTGAGCTCTGTGATAAGAAACAAAGCGTTGGAGACTAACCATCAATGGACAGTTTCATGTTAATGATAGACTTTCAAATGGAAAAGATTGGATTCCTATAGTTGGAAAGGAACACAATAGATTAGGCTCATGATCTTTTTCTTTTCTTTACAATAGAAATTGGAACCTTGCAGCAGCAGGTGTAAGAGGGACAGTCATATTGCTCAGAGCCAGTCCAATCAGACACACTCTACCACCTGAAGGTGTGGCATTCAGAGCTGTAGACATGGTCTTCTCATATCCAACGCAATCAAAACTCACATCAATGTGTAAACCCATCGCGATCTGTATCTTTCTTATGTCCACGTCTACATCCTGTAAGATACTCGCATATTACTCCATCCTGAGGTTTCAACTAAGGAACCTATTTGGTCCCTCTTTTCTGTTAATTCATAAGTTCACAGATGTTCTGCAAATGAAAAAAAAAAGGGTCATGAAGTTCATTGCTGTAACCTGAATGTCTGTCGAGACTTGAAGAATCTCATCTGCACCAAGATCTTTTGCAATGGATAAGCGACAATCATCAACATCCACAATCACTACTCTAGGGGCACCAAATGCTCGGGCAGCCAACAAGGTAATCAGTCCTATCGGTCCTGCTCCTATGATCAATACGTTCGTCTCTGGGCCAACGTTTGCACGTCGGCAAGCATGGACACCAACGCTGAGGGGTTCACACATTGCACCTTCCTCCAAGCTCACATTATCTGGTAGTTTGAAACAGAGATTTGCAGGATGCACCACCTGGAATGAAGAACATAACAATATTATGTTTTGATGCCCTTTTTAGCATGACGTGAACCTCAACAAAAGACCAACTTTGTTAACTAAAAGCTCCTGTTCCGTCACAAAATCAGTAGTGAGGTCAAGTAACCAATCAATGTAATGATATAGAACCAACTTCCCTTTCCCAAGCCTATAGTGAGTTATAGACCAAGTTCAAAAAGATATGGGAAGATCGATTAAGGAGCACATTGACAGTACTCTTATACTAGAAAGATCACAATTTTATAGTTTCAAAGCTTCCAATTAAGTTGTTCTATAGACAAGATGATTCTCCAAGTGACAGGCTATGCAGTACAGGAAGGGAATATGTACATTGTTCAAAGCTCTAGGATAGCATGAAACCTTTGCAACCTATGACAACCTGGTTGGCAAGAGATCCGTTTGTTGGTGGAGATCCAAAGAACTTCATCTCGGAACAAAGATTGTAGCGACCGTCTTTGCAGAAGCCACAACGCTGGCAACTGATCCCAGGCTCCAATGCTACTCGATCACCAATGGCCAGAGACTTCACTTCACTCCCAACTTCTTCTATGATCCCAGCACATTCATGACCAATAACCATGGGCTTTTTGACAATGAAATTTGCACATCTCATTGTCTGCTGGCAGATACAGCACCCGTAAAAGGTACCAAACAAAGGGAGACAAATTTAGTAAGTTCACAACTTGCAAACTTACCCTAACTTTACCGAAAGATCATTCACCTTGAAGTGGTGAACATCACTTCCGCAGATTCCAAGAGCCTTAATCCGAACTTTAACATCATTCTCACCTATTAAAGAAAATGGTAAAAGAGCTAACAGAAAGTGTGCCCTTTAGTTTTCTGGGCCACTATCTCGAAAAGAAACCAAACTTTACTGGATTGATCTTCAGTTACTACCAGGTAGATGATTACAAACAGAAACAAGTACTAAAAGATCAAAAATTTCACACAATTTCGAGATAAAAAACTGAACTTTAAGGAATTCACAGTCAATAAGCTTCCACAGAAAGCAGATCATTAGTCAAAGGTTGCATCTTGGACGAAATTGGCTTTGAAAGAAGAACAGCAAGGCCTTGTAAAGGAAATAAATCAATTGGGGATTAATTTACCAAGAGGAGGAAGATGGTACGGCTGGATTTTAAGGGTCTTGACTCCAAGTAGCCAAGCTGCTCTGTTCTCTTCATCTGCCATGTGAGTGCCTGATCTCCGGTTGAGGTTTGACTTTTCCAAAGAACTGAACTTATACATACTCGTTTCTTTGTTAATTATAGTTATTATGATAAATCATATTAATAAATTAAATTTCTATAAATTATATTAATTAATTAAATTGTGATTTTATTTAAAAGCAAACATTATCCATGAATAGGAAACTACATCTCCTTTATATAGAATAAAGAGAATCAAAAGGGGTACAATCCTCCAACAGTAGCTCAAAATCCTAAAACAAAAATAACTCTATTAAACTAACCCACTTTTAACAGTCCTTGAAAAGACTCAACTTGGAAAGCGACTTTTCTTGCTTTAAATTTGTAAAGTTTCAGTATTGCTAACAGAATCTGATTCTTCTTGTCTTATCCTTCTGCTGGTAAATATTCCTCAGCTTCCAATATCTTCTCTCTGTTCTTGAACCTTATCTGCTGGTTAACTAGAGTAGCCTGAAGGAGTGTATCAACCTCTGACGAGTATAGTAGAACCTTTGGAAGAATGGGTAAAGGAGGGATGTCTCATGAAGAGAGCAAAGTTGGAGGAGAGGAGAACATGGCTGCTTGGCTTCTTGGTGTGGACACCCTCAAGATTCAACCTTTCAAACTGCCTCCTCTTGGTATCTGTGCCTTGTCTTGTCTATATGATCTAATAGGGAACTGGGAACTCATGTTTTCTGGTTATATGATCTTTGTTCTGTTGTTTTGATCAACCCCTTTTGTTGTTATTGTTTATCGCTTATTAGTGTTCTTATATCCTTCTTTTTCTATAGGACCTCATGATGTTAGAGTTAGAATGAAAGCTGTTGGAATCTGCGGAAGCGATGTTCACTACCTCAAGGTTTTGCAACTCTTTTTATGAATAGTTGTCCGTATAATGGTCTGTTAATCCGTTTGATATCTATTTGGTTGCTAAAGTATATCTATCTGCAACCTTAAAAATGGTGATGAGAAAGAGAAACAGAAGTAGCTTGGACCTGGGTTCATAGATTTTGCCTCTGGGATGATTAAGAAATTGGGATTTCTCATGTTCTTCAGTTTCATGTGTTCTTCTTGACCGATGAGGAATGAGTTAGGACTCATAGATAGTTTCTGTACCCATAATTGTTAATTCTGTTTGCTTATTTCAATGTCTGATTGTTAAAAGTAATGCAACTTTTGTTTTCAGACCTTGAGATGTGCACATTTTGTGGTGAAAGAGCCTATGGTCATCGGGCATGAGTGTGCTGGGATCATAGAAGAAGTTGGAACTGAGGTTAAAAGTCTTGTGCCTGGAGACCGCGTAGCACTAGAACCAGGAATCAGTTGTTGGCGTTGCAATCTTTGTAAAGAAGGTCGATACAATCTATGCCCTGACATGAAGTTCTTCGCTACACCACCAGTACACGGTTCACTTGCCAATCAGGTAAGGAAACATTTACAGCTTGAAACTTGAATTTAATAAGGAATCCTGTCAAGTGATATTTATCAGGAAGTAGAAGATCTGCAGATGTAGTTTATGCATCATGGAGTTGGATTTTGAAGGTGAATCCTTATGATCTAACAGGTAGTGCATCCTGCCGACCTATGTTTCAAGCTACCAGACAATGTGAGCTTGGAGGAAGGGGCAATGTGTGAGCCATTGAGTGTTGGTGTTCATGCTTGTCGTCGAGCTAATGTTGGTCCAGAAACAAATGTGTTGGTCATGGGAGCTGGACCGATTGGACTCGTTACGTTGCTGTCAGCTCGTGCTTTTGGAGCACCTAGAATCGTTATTGTGGATGTTGATGACTATCGTTTATCTGTTGCCAAGGATCTTGGTGCTGATGAGATTGTCAAAGTTTCAACAAACAGTCAGGTTTGTACTGTATGTTTATTCAAACTCAAAGTTATACAAACTCATTTTCATGATTGTGTTCTTGCTGTTAAATGCTATGAATCCAATCTGGAGTTTTACAGGATGTAGCTGATGAAGTTCTGCAGATACATAAAGCTATGGTCTCTGGAGTGGATGTTACCTTTGATTGTGCAGGCTTTACCAAAACCATGTCCACAGCTCTCAGTGCCACTAGACCAGGTGGTAAAGTTTGTCTTGTTGGGATGGGACATAATGAGATGACCATCCCACTTACTCCAGCTGCTGCAAGGTAGTTGAGAATGAATCTTCTGTTACTATTCACAGGTTTTTCAAATCAAGAATGTTCACTTGTTACTTTCACCATCTCCACTAACTCCTGCAAGTCTTTTAACTACTTCTGCTCTGCAGGGAGGTGGATGTTCTGGGTGTTTTCCGGTATAAGAACACATGGCCACTATGCCTAGAGTTCTTGCAGAGTGGTAAGATTGATGTGAAGCCCCTGATAACTCACAGGTACGGATTCTCTGAGAAGGAGGTTGCAGAAGCCTTCGAAACTAGTGCTCGTGGAGGCAATGCCATTAAGGTGATGTTCAATCTGTGAAATTTATCTGCAGACTCGCAAGCTCAGAACTGCTTCATAAAGGGTCTTTTGGATCAGAATAAAATCCATAAACAGATGATATACTTTCATATGTCACATTCACGGTATTAAGATTATAGCCTTTGGATGTGTTTGAAACTCTATAACTTGATTATGTATGATATATATATTCAAAGGTGCTATCTTTATAGCTGCTGAATTGATTCGTTAATTCGTTTTTTCGACATACGCAACTTTCATTACAATCGAAAAATCTTAATATAAGAGGTTTCACGATGTTAGGTACGTATGAGTAATGCTTTTCAAAACTGGATTGAAAATTAAACTATTAATATAAAAAATTTAAGGTTTAAAATGTTCAACTGGTATTATACCGTTAGTTAAATATTGAATAAAATTAAAATTTTAAAATATAATTAAAAAAGATCGTTCTTATTAAGAATATTAATAATAAAAATTATTAAAGTAAATCAAATTGTAAAATTAAAAACTAAAAATCTATCGGTTGAAAATTTTTACAATTAAATTGATTAAATTGGTTGAATTTTTTAATCATTTATTAAAAACAAAATCGGCCTAGTTTATAAAAATCTTATTTTATATTGGTGTAAGATATATTCATTATTATTGTTAAATTAAATCGCTTGACAAGTTATTAAAATAATTCATAATTAAATAATTTACTTAATAATTCATATTTTTATTTAAATAATGAATACTACGAACTAAAATTTTTAAACCTTTTAAATTGAATCCAATAATAGGAAATCCAAAAAAAGGTGACAAAAAAAAGGGTTGTATGATTATCCACCGCTAGTGTCGTCCTGTGCTAAGGAACCCCGTCTTATCCACCGCTAGTGCTGACCTTGTGCTGTATTGTCTTATCCCTTAAGGACCCTCGTCTGCGTTCATCTTCATCTACTCTACTGCTTTGCAACTTACCAAGAGAAAGTGATCGCACAAGTCTACAGTTTCTACGTTTAGTGACATGGGCAAAGGAGGGATGTCAGTTGATGAAGAAGAAAACATGGCCGCTTGGCTTGTTGGCGTCAACACCATCAAGGTTCAAGCTTTCAGGCTCCCTCCTCTTGGTACCACTCCTCTTGTTGAAAACCCATTTCACCAGTACATATGTGAATCTGCTTTTTGATTCCTTAGACCCCTTTTTCCTGATTTATTGAAACTGCTGTTTTAATAACTTGTATCAGGACCTAATGATGTTAAAGTCAGGATGAAAGCTGTAGGTATCTGTGGAAGTGATGTTCACTTCCTCAAGGTAAGCTTCATAACCCGACTTCTGTTATTCTGCAACTAAAGTTTCTTTCAGTAGTATTTGAATGGTGATCTATGTTCTTCAGACGTTGAAGCTTGCAGATTACGTCGTGAAAGAGCCAATGATACTGGGACATGAATGTGCTGGTATTATAGAAGAGGTTGGGACTCAGGTTAAGAACCTTGTCCCCGGAGATAGAGTAGCTCTGGAACCAGGGATCAGTTGCAACCACTGTTATCTCTGCAAGACCGGTCGTTACAATTTGTGCCCGGAGATGAGATTCTTCGCTACTCCACCTGTTCATGGTTCACTTGCCAATCAGGTCAACGTCTAGGAAACTTGAAAATCATACGAAACTTAATGTTGGTATCTTCAACATTTACTGGCACAATCGAATCAGATGAGAATAGATTTCTTGTTGGCTGACAGGTAGTGCATCCTGCAGAACTCTGCTTTAAACTTCCAGACAATCTGAGCTTGGAGGAAGGAGCTATGTGTGAACCTTTAAGTGTCGGTGTTCATGCTTGTCGCAGAGCTAACGTTGGTATAGATACTAACGTGTTAGTGTTGGGATCTGGACCTATCGGTCTTGTTACACTACTAGCAGCTCGTGCTTTTGGAGTACGTAGAATTGTAGTTGTGGATGTGGACGACTACCGTTTATCTGTTTCCAAGAATTTTGGAGCTAATGAGATTGTCAAAGTGTCAACCAATATTCAGGTTTGTTCAATCAATCTATTACGCCTGAAACGAGCTAAACTCTTTATTTGTTTGCTTCACGATAGCAATTTTTGCAGGATACAGATGAAGAAGTGAATCTTATACATAAAGCTATGGGAGGCCGAGTAGATGTGACTATTGATTGTGCAGGCTTGAACAAAACCATGTTCACCGCCCTCAGAGCCACCGCAGCAGGCGGTAGAGTTTGCCTTGTGGGGATGGGCCACAATGAGATGACTTTACCGCTTACTCCAGCTGCTGCTAGGTACTTACTTTGATTAGAAACCTGAAATATGAGATCAAAGAAGAAATCTGAAATTTGCTTCCTTTGGTTGTTTGATAGGGAGGTCGAAGTGGTGGGTGTATTCAGGTACAGAAATACATGGCCTCTGTGCCTGGAGCTTTTGAGCAGTGGTAAGATTGATGTGAAGCCTCTCATAACACATAGGTTTGGTTTCAATCAAAATGAGGTTGAAGAGGCCTTCGAAACCAGTGCTCGTGGAGGTAATGCCATTAAAGTTATGTTCAACCTGTAAAATGGTAAAGCTGCTGCCAAAGGGATGGAGAACATGATTTTGCTAATGCCACCAAAAGATGTAAGAAATAAAGCACCAGGAATAATGTTGTTTCTGTAATGTAAATATCCAGAAACGGGTTCGGAAATACCATCAATATGTATAGGTGATGCAGCAACGAAAGCAATAATAAATACAGAATCGAACCATCCAATGTAAAATATTCTTCAGGATAATTTCAATTCCGTTCTTTTTCTCTCTGCTAAAATTTCATCATAGTTTACTTAGCATGTTCTTGAATGGTATGTATGAACCTGAACTGATATGGTTCTCTAGCATTCACACCTTCGCATTCTATCGCTTCCTCCACGTGGAGAGCATTGTTGGAGAAGCCCCCTTGACTGATTGAAGAGAGCCCCTTCAGCCCACAGCCTGTCAAGCAACAAATCTTGCTAGAACAAAATGTCAAACACTTGTGGTGCACTATTCACGTGCACTGTTCACGCCAGCCCTCAACAGCCAAAAGTT
>JANZXV010000006.1:29838503-29850759 GCA_027576455.1 Erythroxylum roigii
TTAAATGTTGATTTGATTTTGATTATCAAACTCAATCTCAAATTCAATTGCACAAACTCAAATTCAATCTCATTCATTAATAATTCAACAATTCAATATTAATACCGTAAATCTACTAAATCACAATCACCATTCTAAATTTAATTTCCAATCGGACCAATCCACTTCCAAAATGCAAAATGCCAAAATCCAATTCCAATTTCGGTTCAACTTCAACATTCACAAATGACAAAAATCAATCAACTCTACTTCAACCGAAATCAACTTCAACATTCACACTTTCCCATTTCTGATTCTCAGCCGAAATCAACCTCCAAAATTTTTCCCAAATCTAACACAACAACACCAATTTTTAACCCCAAATCCACCATTATCCAACAACCAACATAATCACAGAAGCAATCAATTTCAAAATGCTATGAAAAATGAAACAAAAATAAAAAAACATACACTCCAAAACAATCGGGTCTTTGACAATCCGGGTCGACGTCGGGTCGTGTGGTCCGTCTGAGGCTCTGACTTGCGATGGTTGTGTGGTGCGTCGAAGGAAGAGAGACGACGAAGAGGATGGAGGAGAAGGCAGTGAGGAGCGGGCTGAGACCGAACCGTCGAAGCCTCAAAGGGAGGAAGCAAACAAACCACCAGTCGAAGACTCGAAGGAGGAGGATTGGAGAACTGAGGAGACGTCGACGAGGAGGAGGAGGCGACGAGACACCGAGAGAGAGAGATCGGAGAAGAGAGGAGGTAGCGGCGTGCGTCGAAGAAGAGAAACCGAAGAAGAATCCAGAAAAGGGGGTAGTTTTAGGTTAAAAACTTTCAGAAATTGCAAGTTAGTTCTTGCAATTTTCAGAATTTACGGTATTGGCCGGAATTGATGATTCCAGCCAGTACTGTCCGGTAAACACTGGTACCGATCTGTATCCAAGCCCAATACCGACGTTCACCAATTTCGTACCATTTTCCAGCCGGTATGGTACAAAATTCATTTCTTAGTTGAACTCAAAATCTTGCAAATTGAATAAGAGAAATGTCTAAGTTACAAGCTTATTGGCCTCCATCGTATAATTTGTTATTGTCCACCTCAAAACTTGCCTCATTTGAGGTGTTCATGTGATATGTAAGCTCTTCTGTGGCGTTATCTAGCTTTTGTCGTATCACCTATGTAATGTAACGAGATCCTTTCGGCGTAATGGATAGGGACAGAATCCCCCAAAAAAAAAACCAGGGCAAGTATTGATTGATAAGCCTATTCTATTCGTCATCTTCAACCTACCCACTTGTACGTAACTAAAATGCCTGGCTATGCTTATCCTATACACACAACAAGCACTTCGCTTTTGCCACTGAACTCTTTTGTCGGACTAAAATCTGAAGAAGTTGAGAATGATACTATTCTTTGTTTCTTACCGTCTAAACATAGTTCCTTCCCAAAAAATCTTAAACTTAGATAACATGTCTACTCCTGTCTTCACTCCTTAAGCTACTAAACAGACACTAAAACACACAAACAGAGGAAACAGTTAAAAGGGCCCTGTTTTTTGGATATAAGAACAGATTCTAAACAGTGATAGAGCTCCAACTAGATTAGGCTTATCCAGTCACCTCCTTTTATAACGGTCTTTATTATAAGCCATTGGTGAATGATATTTGTGGACGAGAAAAACAGAGCTTTTTGACCTATTAGCTTAGGCTAAGGAAATTTTAAGTCTAAAATGATTAAAAATAAGCAGCTTAGGACACGGACAAATAGTGAAATACAGCTTACTTCCTTGTCACAAACACAACATTAAACGTCAAAGTCACTGCTACGATGTGTAATCTCACATTCATCGAAGATAAAAATCATCTTTTGAGGTAAGCAGAACTTTAAATTCAAGGGGAAAAAAACAAAAGAGAAAAACAGGGGACATCGAGGGAGGGTTGGAGTTTGCTTCAAATATTTGAAAAGAGGAGACCAAAGAGAGCCCACAAAGGACCTGGAGGGGCTCAAAATTTCTGCTCCAACGGCCTCTCCTTGTGGTCCTCTCTGTCTCTCTTTCTCGACTAACCAGGTCATTGTCTCTCTCTTCCTCTCTGTTTCTGCGTATCTGTACTTGCTTGTTTAGTTTGGTTGCGGGATTTGGAGATGTGGGTTCAATCGCTGGTGCTGATATTCATGGTTTTTGGGAGATTTTGGGATCTGGGTTGTTCGAGTCGTGGGATGAGTTTGGTGGGTTAGGGTTAAAGTTGATATCTTTGTGTATGGGGATGTAGTACATGATGCTGATGGAACCTGTTTGTGGGTTTCTTTTCTACTATAACTGGAACCTACTGTGAGCGTCGAAAGTTGAAGAAAATCAAAACTTTTGGTGAAAAAACTGGGATATTTGGGTTTGGTTTGATACCCTTTTGTCATTTGAACTTGTTGATCAAAGACTCAGCTTTGTTACGATTTAATGTTTCTTCAGATCCAGGTGATCCAGCCAATGTTTGATGAAATTCCTGGCTTTGATTCGAAGATTTTAAGGCTATAGTGGAGGCGACGTATTGCCTAGATACATAGTACCGTATTCGTCACCATAAGCGAGCGTCGCTTTCCTTCTGCGTCTTTGGAATGCGGCCAGAAGAAGCTTCCTCGAGGGTTTTGTTTTGGTCAACGGTTATTTCAGCTAAATTCTAGATTTTGACCTACTCTTCTTCTCTGTTAACTTACTTTTTTTTTTCCCATTTTTCTCAAAAGTTGTTCACACACACAGCCCTAAAACTAGAGAATCATCTGTGTGAACTCTGATTTGAGACCTTTGGCTGATTTGGGGAGTTAGATTTTGGTATGGCTGCTGCCAAGAGTAACAGCCATAATGAATTGCTTAAGCAGCCATCCAATTCTTACATAATTTCAAGCTTAAGTGGATCCATTCTGGACACCAACCAAACCTCAAGCTTGAACGATAGGTATGTTCTTGGAGAGCAGCTGGGTTGGGGACAGTTTGGTGTTATTAGAGGATGCACGGATAAGTTAACCGGGGAGGTATTGGCCTGCAAATCTATTTCAAAGGATAGATTGGTAACCTCTGATGATGCTAGAAGTGTTAAACTTGAGATTGAAATAATGACTAGGTTATCTGGGCACCCAAATGTTGTAGATCTGAAGGCGGTTTACGAGGATGAAGATTATGTTCATTTGGTAATGGAACTTTGTGCAGGAGGTGAGCTTTTTCATCAACTGGAAAGGCACGGACGGTATCACGAGGCTGATGCTAGGGTTCTATTCAGGCATCTGATGCAAGTGATTCTGTATTGTCATGAACTTGGGGTTGTTCATAGGGATTTGAAGCCAGAGAATATCCTCTTGGCTACAAAATCCTCCTTTTCTCCAATTAAATTGGCAGATTTTGGCCTTGCTACGTACATCACACCTGGTATATTATTTTATAGTATTTGTAGCTGTGTGTATTGTGTTTCTGGAGATCAAGCTTTGAGTTTTAACTGTTTCTATAATTGCTTCTGCCTTCTGTTCAAACAGGGCAGAGTTTGCATGGGACAGTTGGGAGCCCTTTCTACATAGCTCCTGAGGTATTGGTAGGAGGCTATAACCAGGCTGCTGATGTTTGGAGTGCTGGCGTTATTCTTTACATACTCCTCAGTGGGATGCCACCATTTTGGGGTAAGACTAAATCACATATTTTTGATGCGGTGAGGGCAGCTGATCTCCGGTTCCCATCTAATCCGTGGGATCACATAACGGAATCTGCTAAGGAGTTAATCAGGGGGATGCTTTGTACTGATCCCTTGAAAAGGCTTACTGCTCAGCAGGTTTTAGGTAGGCCTTTTCTTTTCTTTAGTTCCACTATCAGACATCGGACTGATTATGTTGGATTGCTTACATTGGTTTCATGTTGATTCAACCTGGTCCACAGATCATTCCTGGATGGCAAACGATGGTTCATGCTCCGGAGAACTTAGTCAATATGACAGAGAAAACTCTGAAGAATGGAATGTGGGTGGCAGCTCATTCTCTTCATTGGTGGCTAGAAATGAGGACATCAGCTTTGGGAATGGAGCATCATCAGTAATTTGTGATGATCAATCACCTACTTTTACGCGTAGAGCATCCTTGTCTCCGTTCTTAGTGGAACCATCAACTCCTTGCTTTATATCTGGTGGGTTTTCTTTCCGTAGCAGTGATGATTCCAAGGCCTTGGAATCATCTCCGCCTGTATCTTCAATGCCTAGCTTTGCATTCTTCAGTGCCAATTCTGACATTGAGCAAGGCACGTTAAACTTCTCAAGCAACAATGCCAGCATATTAGATGCAATTCACAGAGGTACTACACTTAACTTCTGGTTCTGTATTATAGTCCTCAGAGATTGAACATCACTTGATTTGGACTTTTAACAACCTGTATGTAGAGACAAGCTGGGAGAATCTTATATTGTCCGAGTCTTCTCTATGCTGCGGCTGTGAAGCCAGAGAAATGGAACAGAAACCAGCCGAGATTAAGAGAGCCGGAGGAGCACTAGGTCCCAAGATGTTGGGCATACACAGCAAGAGGAACCGCACAATCGGCTTTGGAGAGAGCGATCAACTAGATTTCTTGGTGACGGAATCAGTAATCCGTTGGGCATCTTGCACAAATCTCCCAACTGCACCTTCTCTAAGGTCTTCCCTTGTCTGCTGATAAAAGAGAAACAACTGACCGGCTGACTCTAAAAGGGGATTGATTATGAAGTATGACAGTAGCTTGAAGTGCACGAAATAGTGTTCCCTCATGTTATTACGGTTGTTCATGATGTCATGCTTGCTTAAATCTGTTGTTTAGAGTTCATGTTTAGGCTAGTTCAAAATGGTTGGTGTGATGTTTATTTTGGTTCTGCTGGCTCCTAAGTGAGTTCTGGTGTAACCCATCGATCTGAGCTTTAGTCTTGTCACTCTTGTGTATAAAAGTTGGAACTTATTGTGAAGTTTTCCAAGTTTCATACAACTAATTGCTGTACAAAAACAAGTTCACCCTTTTGCATTCCATGAATCTGAAGAAAATCTGCAGATATTATAGTAACTGCTAAGTTCATCTGCAGATAAGCTAGAATGATGCTTATCCTATAGTTTTAGCAATGGAGAGCTAGTGATGCATCAGATTCTAAGACGTTAACATCTCCATTGAAGGAAAAGCTTAGCAGTGGTGGGATTTTTCATGTGAGAGCCATTCAGCTGTAGTTTGATGCCATTAAACATAAATCTTTTAAGAGTTCCTGGTTGGCAAGTTGAAATCCAATTGGTAAGTGGGGTAGGGCAAAGTTGGTGGCTCGTGGTTGTGGCTGTGGATGCTCCTTGTTGCTAGCTCACGAAGATCCACTTAGTGGTTGTGCACTGGCATTGACTTGAGTTTGGTTTGGCAATAATCCACAATATTTTTTATTAAAAAAAACTTCATATGATTTAGTAATTTGAATCCTATTTTTATAATTAAATTTAGTAGTCTCCACAATCATAATAAATGAAGTATTAAGGTTTAATAACAAAATTATTAAATGATCGTCGATTCTTCCAAGTTCTTTTTTATTATATTCTAAACATAGAAATTAAAAATAATTTTCCTTTAATCCTTAAATAATATATACAAAATTAATCTAATTCAAGACAAAATAAAGTTTCCATTATTTAAATTGTAGTTTATTGATTTTATAGGAATAAAAATAATATTTTAAAGAAAAAAATCTCAAATTTTATTATGAAATAACTTATTAAAATAGTTGTAAGAATTGATAATCATTAAAAGTGTTTTTTTTATTGAGACTAAACAGTTTATAAAATAAGTATAATTAATAATCTTTTGATAGTTTTTTATATTTTTAATTAATATTTCTTTGTATTCGCAAGCAATTCATGAATCTTTTCTCACATGATAAACCTTTTAATATTGTGTTTCATAGTTTGTTAATAGATGTTTATGAATTATAACGTATTTATCATTTTTATTTTAACTAGTGCTATTTTTTTACATTTAACTCATAAATTTATTATTTATTTAAGGATTAAAGAATAAAAGATTATTATCTTATTTTATATTAATGACATAAATAAAAACTAAAAACTAAAAATGAACAACTTGTTTATTTAAAAAACTTCATAAGAACTAAGATGTCAGACTAATCAAGCTTTGAAACTTTAAGATTCAAAATTGAGTATGATTAAATATAATTTAATTTATTAATTTTGCGTTAGACTAATTGATTTTTGTAATTAATTAGATTAACAAAATATACTAATCTTGAATTTAAAATCAAACATCTAAATTTAGTTAAGCATAATTTAAATTGTTAACTTTAGATTAAGCTGGTTTCGTGATTAGTTGAGTAAAAAAATTAGATTAAATATAATTTCCCTAGTTTATTTTATATCAAGTCAACTTAATTTCTTATAATTAATTTCATTAAAAAAGTTATCAAATTTTAGCTTGAGTCGATTAAAATTTAATATTTAAATTAAGTAAACTCGATTCAATTAAATCAAATTTAATCGGTTTTACCGGATCCACATATTACATTTGTGCCATCTCTTAACTAATATTTGATGTTTTAGTTATTGCCTTTTTGTAAATTTCAGATCCTCTGTCCAGTTTTTATAGTGTTTTATTGTTTCCAGTAAATCTCAATCATTTATTTATGTAGACTCTACGTTTATTTATGTGGAGTCTACACAAAATCCGTATAAATGAATGACTAAAATTTACTGAACATCACAAGACAAGATATCGTCCTTTTTCGTGCTACTTAAACTCAAGTCTAGATCCCAAACTCTACTGTCGAGACGCAAGTCGAATGTGTCGTTCCGTGACCCTGGTTTCATGGAAAGCACCATACCTGTGTTCCTTCAAGATCCAGAGTGAGTGTATCACCTCATGTCCAATCATGGCGTCAATATATATTATCTCTTCCTGTTCTTCAGGGTTCTCACAGTCACGGGCCTACCAGGAATCAAACCTGACACCAAATGGCAATGGCTTGTGTTATCAGGATCCCAAACCCTGGAATTCCATGCAATATAGGTATAAACAAACCAGCTTTTAGTATCAAGCCCATTACTTTCGCAGCTGTTCGATTTCCAGGCACGGTACCTTTTCGACCTCTAATGAGAAGACGTCTTCCTCTTCCAAAGGCAAAGCCTCCTCGCATTCCAAAGATAAAGCCTCCTCGCCTTCCAAAAAGAAAACCTGGGAAAGGACTTGTTCGCCTTCCGAAAAGGAAACCTGGAAAGAAACTTCCTGTCGTTCTAAAAAGAAAACCTGGAAAGAAATTTCCTGGCCTTCTGAAACGAAAACCTGGAAAGAAATTTCCTGGCCTTCTGAAACGAAAACCTGGAAAGAAACCTATTGTTAGAAGGCCTGGAAAGAAACCTCTTGGCCTTACAAAAAGAAATCCTGGAAAGAAACCTCCAGGCCTTCCGAAAAGAAAACCTGGAAAAAATCTTCTTCGCCTTCCAAATAGGAGACCTGGGAAGAAACCTGCTGGCCTTCTGAAAAGAAAACCTGGAAAAAATCTTCTTGGCTTTCCAAAAAGAAAAGCTGGGAAGAAACCTGCCAGCCTGCCAAAAACAAAACCTGGCAAAAAACCTCCTGGCCCTCCAGCCAAAAAACCTCCTACTCCAAGCAAAAAACCTCCTTCTCCTAGTAAAAAACCAACCAGAAAAGCTGCTCCTCCAAGTAAAAAACCAACCAAAAAACCTCCTTCTCCAAGTAAAAAACCAGCCAAAAAACCCGCTCCAAGTAAAAAAGCGACCAAAAAACCTCCTCCAAGTGAAAAAGCCGAAGAAGCTCCAGCTCGTTCAGCCGAAGAACCTCCAGCAGAAGAAGCTCCAGCCCCTCCAGCTGAGCAAGATCCAACCCCTCCAACCGAAGAACCTCCAGCAGAAGAAGCTCCGGCCCCAAGCGAAGAAGAAGCGAAACCAGAAGAAGAAAAAGAAGAAGCAGCAGCAGAAGAAGAAGAAGAAGAAGAAGGAGAAACAGAAGAAGCAGAAGCAGAAACGGAAGAAGCAGAAGCAGAAGCAGAAACAGAAGAAGCAGAAGCACAAAAGGAAGAAGCAGAAGAAGAAGCAGAAACAGAAGAAGCAGAAGAAGATGTAAAAGAAGAAGCACAAGAAGCAGAAGCAGAAGAAGAAGAAGAAGAAGAAGAAGAAACAGAAGAAGCAGAAGATGTAAAAGAAGAAGCAGAAGAAGAAGTAGTGGAAGAAGAAGAACAGGAAGAATGAGAAGGAGAAGCGAATTAAGAGAAAATAGGCTCTCTATATGTAATAAAAATTACGTAACAAGAATAAAAATATACAACATGAGGTTATATACACTTACACTTGAAAGTATTACCATTAACATCAGAATCCTATAAAATAGGCTTAGGACTTATAAAATAGGCTTAGCATGAAGAGTTTCAACATGCTAGGATACAAGGCGGCAATTACTCCATTGAACCTCAATGAGAAGTTAAGTTTAGTTGATGACACAAGAATGATTGATGCAAGCTTGTACAGAAGCTTGATAGGTCGACTCATCTACTTAACGCACTCCAAACTCGATATAAGTTGCTTGACGGGATTACTTTTGCGTTTCATGCATAAGTCAAGTAAGCACCATTTTGGTGTAACAAAAAGGGTATTGTGCTATCTAGCAAGCTCAATCGAATATAGTTTGTGGTTTTGAAAAGCAAAAGATTTCCACTTAAAAGGTTATAGTGACAGCGATTGGGTAGGATCATTAGAAGATAGGAAAAGCACATCCAGAAGTTGCTTTGTTTTTAGATCAGCTGCAGTTTCATAGACTTCTGAAAAGCAGGCTACAATGGCACTTTCAACTACTAAGGTAGAATATGTGGCTGCCTTGGCTGCAGCTTCCAAGCAATATGGCTGAGGAAAGTTGTTGAGCGATCTAGGACAAGAATAGGAAACTGTAATTGATATTTTCTGTGACAGCAACTCGGTCGCAATGCTTGATAATTCCTCACTAAAGTAGTTAAGAGTCTTGATAGAGTAGTTAGAGTCTTTTTAGCCAATTATGTTTCAAGTATTGAGGTATTGCATATTTAAAGGGTTTCATTCCCAGTTAATAAACTGAAGAAAAGAGAAAAGAACTTTGATGGAAGCGTAACTTTATTCATTACGACTTAAGAAATACAGAAACAGAGCTATCTGTATATATAGCTACTGTAAACGTAAACTGGGCGGTAAACATAGACTAAGCGGGAAAAGAAAAAATTTTAAAACACTTTAAAAGATAGCTTGTTACAACTCTGGACGTTGTGTATTTTCGTCTGCATGCGCGTGTATGAATCCAACAGTATTTAACCTTTATTTTGCACTTGTCATCTTAAAATTGTATATGATGATGATTTAATAAGCATGAATGTTAATTTTTACCATATTAGCCAAATTATAAACATTTATTTGACCATAACTATGAATTTGAAGCCTTTAATAAAGAAAAAAAAACTTAACCTCGTATCTTTTTTATAAAAGGCATGAATTGATAAGAAATCACGAAGGCTCCATAAACCAAATCTAACTTAGTTTAATCTAAAATTAACAATTAGTATTGATTTGATCAAATTTTGGATTAAGTTCAAATTTTAAAAGATTAATTCAAATTGTCTTTTTAACTAATATCATTTTATTTTATTTTTAAAATAATATTATTTTGATTCTTAAAAAAATTGAAACGATATCAATTTAAATTAAATTATTAAATTAACCAAAATTAAACGGCTCAATTTGAAATTAATTGAACTCAAGCCACCTCTTAAAGGTGAACCAATAATGAAACTGACGCAGTCCATTATTAATCCTACATATACTTCAATAACATGCATTATTAGATCTAACGATGAGTTAAGGAATTCAATAATTACCATATATCTACTTTGGTTCAGCCTGATTTTGCTGGACCGGAATATCATTGCTTTGATCCACGATCTCGCGTGATCTTGACTATGGGACACCTGCAAAACAAACAAAGGCACGCCGTGGTTGTTTTCTGGGAGGCCCCTCCGACGCTCAAGTCAGTATTTTGGTGTAGGTTTTCGGCTGCTGTAAACAGGGAAAAGCAGGGTTATATTCTTGTACCTGAATCACGGTAGAATAGTACCTTATATACCTGGGATTGCCGCTAAGTTTAGGTCTTTACGTGAGTCGTTATGTTTGCATGAGAGTCTAACTCCTGATGGGTCGGTCAGGTCGTATTCGTGTGAAGATGGACCTGAGCCTAACACAGCCGACTTAACCATGCTCCGTCCATACGTGTGAAGATGGACCTGAGCCTAACACAGCCGACTTAACCATGCTCCGTCCATACGTTATATCGAATTGGTTGAGAAGCTTCTGTGCTTTTGACTTGATAAAGACAAGGTGATTACTTCCGGGTGGTCCAGATTGGTGGTGGGAGGTCCTCCAAGTGCCTATAGTGTACTTAAATTTTTAATTTTTTAAAGTATATAATTTATAAATTACTATAATCACTCGTAATTTAGTAATATACATACGATAATTATTAAAATAAGAGAAAGAAAAAGACAAAGAAAGAGTAAAACAGAAGGAAGAGGTGAAAGAAAGGTCATGTCTACATCGTTTTTTTTAAAAAAATTATTTTGATGTGTTGACTATAACATGCTTCATCTTAAATGCCACTTGCATTTCTGACTATTGCTTTTATTTCTCAAATGTAAACTCATTAATCATTTTTTTAAATAAATGGTTTTATATTACTCTTCCGAGCTTCATACTAAATATCATCTTAATGTTAACTAAAGTTTACAATGGATGAAGATGATCACTTGTTTTCTTTTAATGGATTAGTTCTATAGATTTTGCTTCCAGATCGGTGTATGAGTACTGTCGTACTCAATCATATGTTTATAATAAGCGGAGTTTCTGGCTACCAAATCGTAGAAAAAGTCGATAAGAATAAAATATTGGACATCATCCTTAAAGATTGCGACAAGACATGTTTCACTCAATTAAGAACTCTGGTTTGACATCGAAAAACTACATATATTCTCCACAAACACCAACTTTGACGAGACCCTGTCAAACATGGCACCAATTGAGCAAGACATGATTTTAGACAAGTCTTTTGAAATCTTGCCGTATTTGTTTCTTAGTAATTGGGATTGGAATCATCTGCGATTATGGTTAACAAAGGAATGTAATGAAATTGTAGACACTGACTGTTGAGAGATAAATGGTCCTTAGACCACCCAAAATAGGTGGTCTTGTGAGCACTTTTTCCTACTTAAAACACTTTTGCTAGCCATGTGTTCACATCTACGGTCAATTTTGAGAGTATACCAAAAAGAAATTTAAGGAAAAAAGTTTGAAAAAATTGGAATCAGAAGCCTTATATAAACAAACGAAACAAAAGATTATTATTTAAAAAATGAATACAAATCATTGTGAAATGAGACATTAGCATGTGATTAAGCATTTAAGTATAATAATATATATAAATAACTAATATTAAATTGAGTGCGTCAATTAATTTATCTGAAAAACAAGCTTACGCGTACATGTGATAATTTATCTGACAATCATTCAAAGAATAACGAATGTTGGTCTTAGAAAATCATCTCATCTCCTAATTAACATTGGTCTATCCAAAAACTTTGTTTTTCTACGCAAGAGATTACACAAAGTTTCTATCAAAGAAGAGATAGAAGCGCGACAAAGCCACGAGGTCCTGGGGAGGAGCCGACCTGATAAGAAGACCTTGAAAGCCGAAAGTGACGAGACCACTTATTATTGTCTACGACTGTGCAAGCTGTACATCACCCCTCCAGACCACGCAGGTTTCTTTACCTGTATTGGTCCACTTTATTTGTTGGGCTCCTTCTAATAAGTTAAGGCCTTTGAGAGGCTGAGCAAAATGTTCAACTCACCTATTTTTGTTCCATCTTAAGAGGATAAGGACAAAAATTTTTGTTCCTTTTAAAATTGTGGTACAAAAATTCTTATCTTAGGGACAAAAACACAATACATCAGAAAATATCATAAATATTCCTCCTCCCACATAAGCAATTTTTTATTCTTAATTATATTATTAAACTCATCATCGTTTTCGTAGTCGTCGTCGTCATCAATTACTGCTATTATTATTATTATTATTATTGTTATTATTAATTATTACAAATTTTAAATTATTATTATTATTATTATTTGCTGTTATTATTATTATTATTTTTTTTATTTTTATTTTTAAACTTATTATCATCATCACCATCATCATTATTGTACAAAATTAAT
>JANZXV010000006.1:29883083-29896076 GCA_027576455.1 Erythroxylum roigii
AACAAAAAAATACTTAATAAATAAAATATGCAATAAGTAATAAATTAAATAATATGATAAAGAAAGACAAGGTAGTAGTAATAATAATAGTAATAAGCTGGTAAATAATACATATTTAAAAGTTTAAGCTAAATACAAGAGGAAAATATTAAAAAACCTATGAGAATAATAAAGATTTATTTACAAGAGATCTTTTATTTGTACAACGGTACGCTAAATTTTTTTATTGCCGGTCATTTCTTTCGATAAGTTCCAATATTATCATATCATTCTTGATCACATTTCCTTGATTCTTTTTAGGCATTTTCTTCCTCTTAGAATCTTTTAGTATAATTTTCTCACATCTTCTCACTAAAACGTGTGAGTATCTCCTGTAAACATGTCTAAAACACCTAAGTTTTGCCACTCCTAATTTTTCAATAATTCATAGAATAAAAAAATTAAAGATTTAGAGATTTTTTAAAATTTATTAGTTATAAATTATTTTGTTTTTACTTATTTGAATGTTAATTTATGTAAGATTAAATATTGGATCATGTTGATTCGATCAATATTTATATTTTTTGAAAATTTTGATTAAATTAAAGAAAAAGGAAAGTAATATTTTCATCTTGAGTACTTAGAAGACTATCAAATTTAACTCTTCAATTAGAGAGCAATATAAACTATAAAGAGTTTAAGAAAACGTACTCAATCCTTCAGAAAAAGAATGTATAAATATAGTTTGTAATCATTACAACTAAACATAAATTTCACACATACTCTGAAAGGATATAACAAACCAAAACTTAAAAGGAAAACAGTATTTTTCCATTACGGACATATCTGTATTAATGGAAATATTACAAAAAGAGACGAAATGTTGCCAAAATATAGTGGAAAACCTGCAAATTAAAGCAAGTAACTAATGCAGAAAGTGCCAGTGAATGGGTTCTTAATTACTTGGGCAATTTTATAATGGCAGACACAAAGTACAAAACCTGTTTACTGTTTTTTGCATATATGTGGCCCTGGCAAGCAGTTATTATGCAATAAAGACACACACCGAAAAGAGATAAGTCTTCATTTAATTACACTTTCCCACATAATATATAATTGTAGGTGAGTGTCTGCTTTGAAACCAACTTGTGAAACTCAACTCTATCTCTTCTCAGAGAATCTACTGCAGAAAACACTGTCAACTTAACCTGACAAGTGCTTTTCATTCTTCGATGGAACCTAACAAGTGCCTTAATACATTAGTTTAAACCATAGTTTTACTCTGGACCAGTGAGCTTTTCTTCAACATTCAGGAGCTCAAAAAATGCAGTCAGGTCAGGTTCAGGTTGGTGCTGATAGAGAAGATGATGTCCAAATCTGTAGAATCCAATTTGTAAGTATAGTTCTATGTCTAATGCTTATTATTTTGATAAATATATTAATATTATAGTTGTTTAAACAATCATGAAGTCTAGTCTAATATTTTTAACCATATCATAGTTTAAAAAAAGTATTATTAATCAATCCAATTTTTGATTTTTTGTGTTAGAGATACAAAAAGATGATATATTTCTTCGTTTATAAAAGAGAAAACTTTATACCTAAACATAAAATGAAAAAAATCAGATTGATTGGTTTGTGTATGATTGAGCTATGTCTTTGTATGTAATTTAAGTATGAGTATCTTTTTATTTTCCTAGTCTAGATGAAATTAAGTTTATCGTTAATATAACTACTTTTTAACGACTACCGAATAACGACAAATAAGTTCTTTTAATTATTATACATTTAAATTTTTTTGTCGTATTCGAGATACGATCAAAAGTTCATTAAACGTATATTGATCGGTCTTAAAGTACGGATATTTTAATATTTTCTATTTTATAGAATATATATATTTTATTATTTTATTTTAATCTTACATTTCAATCATTACAATGTATCTACCTAACAAATATGAAATAAAAACCTCTTTTTAGACATCCTTTAATTCTAGCATTTTATTAAAGAGTAATTATTTCCAACAATAGAACTTTAAAAACTTTCTTTCTTTACAAATCCAAATTTGGTTGTGTTAAAATTTTAAATCACATATCATATTCATGTGAAACGCTACCATACAAATTGGTGGCCCTCTCATGTTTTCTCAACACCATTTTATAGTTAACTATGAGTAAAAAAAAGAAGAAGAAAAATTCATACACAAATATTGTTAAACAATCTAATTAAAACCAATTACTTCCAAGTTTTCATTATTTATTAAATCCCATTTGATATTTGGAATGTATATATTCATCAACAAACACTATTTATAAGAATCTGTTAATTCTGGCTAAGTGCAGTAAATGTGAACTCCAGATTTTTTCACATCATTAGACAGGATTTTGTGTTGACTGCTGCTTCTATGTTGAGTTCATACTAAACTAGACTAATTTAGCAGTGAAGACCCTTGTAAATTCATCTCCACTTCAACATTTAATCCGGAAAATGAAACAATCCGAGTGCAGAGAAACAAAACACAGAGAGATTAAGATAGTTTTAGGAAAAGCATAAAAGGAAGAAACAGCAGAATTTCTATATATCGAACAGGTGTCTCACTAGCTATATATTAAGAGTTGTAAGACAACTGTAAACTCCAGCTTTCTGCTCTTTTTTTCTACACTTGAGTCAGTGGTTACTCGGGTACAAAGTTTCTTGTCCATGTCTGAGAGTTTACAAAACATGGGTCGTGAGAGGTCTGTGCCTACTTCATCTTTGAAGACCACTTCGTCTCTCTTGAAGATCCAAATACTGGTTGTGGATGATGATTCTACTTCTCTTGCAATCGTTGCATCTATGCTTAAAACTTACTGTCCTAGAGGTATATATATGTGAAGATACATATACATCTCATGTTCTTTACCAGATTGATGTGTGTTTCCCCATTTAGATCAGGAGCCTGCAGATACTCCTTGAAGTGACCCACATCTGTTTCGTTAAATCCAACATTTTCTCTGAAAGTTTGTGAATTTTTTTGACGACTTTTTTTATTTCTGTGGATGATTTCAACTTGTGTTTGGTTGTTTACATGGATTCTGATCATCAAATGGTCACTGAGGATGATCTGAAGAAGGTTTGCTTGCATGTTTTCTTCATTTGATCCATTACTTTCTGGTGTTGTTGATGATATTTTTAGGAAATGGGAATCAACAAAATGTATATACTACGAATTTACTTTCTTTTTTTTGTAAAAAGAAAGCAACAAAAGTTTTTCTTTTTGACATTTTTTCAAAATTTTTCATTTTGTATCTTTTGCATATTAGCTTAATTTTTTTAAAAAAATTATAAAGTTCATACTTAAATTTAATTACTTTTACGCTTAATTTACGGACCGTATTCTTCTTCAATTTAAGTTAAAATATCCCATAAATTTAATCCAAATACTGAAAATATCAACTTGAGAAATTTTATAATTTTTGCATTCAATAAAAAATCTTTTTTCATTTTATTTCATTTACTGTCCTCGTTTTACTTCGATTTAAAATAATTTTGTTGATAATTTAAAATCTTATTACATTAATCTCTTAATTTTTTATTTTTCTTCTAAGTAAATAACAAAATTATTGCATTTAGTTATCTTATTTTAATTAGTTTCTTAATTATTTGTTCGAATACTTTTTTCTCGACATGTTTATTTTTTATCTGTCTTTATATGTATACATCAATTTTAATATCTTACTAAAAAAAGAAATTAGAATAGGACTCTTAATCCACATCATGTATAGCTAATAAACAGAAGTCTATGGTAAACTATAATTAGTTATTACTTGTCACAATAAAACAAACTTTACATTAATTACAAGCTTTAATTCATTTATCGTGTAAATTTCTTATTCAAGCTTCTTAATTTAACCCTGACACAAAATATTATGGAATTGAATTAAATACTCAACCTAACTTCAACCCAACACTGAATATACTCTATATATATGTATATATAGAGCTATCCCTACACTTACTTGGCCAATCCTCATTCCTTTGGTTAGAGCTCAATCAATTTCAATGGAAGTAGTCATTCTGCAATTAGTATGTCATTAATAATTAAGTAAAAAGGTTCGTTCTTCATCTCTTACATACATCTCTTAATATAGATATTGTTTAAGCACTCTTAAGAAAGAAAAAGAAAATTTAGTTCTCAACTGATAAAACATTACCTAAACTGAACTTACCTAGTTTCTTGTCTCTATGTTTTTCCAATTCAAGTCTAACCCACCTTAAGAACCTTGGACATATCACAATGAACGTTACATGCATGCATATGCCAAGTCTATTTTTGAAAAATTATTGTTCTGTTACTTCAATTGATTATTATATGTAATAACATTCATTTCCCCTCATCTATTGTGTTGGATAGAGAAATTAAAGTATGATTTGAATTCGATCAATGCATAATCATCATCATGTTCTTTTTGATAAATTTGAGACTTCTTGAAGTATGTTTAGATCCAAAGCTCGAGTTATCGGTTGTTACTGTAAGGAGTCCTCTTGAGGCTTTGTTACAACTTCGGTTGCACCAAGGATTCTTCGACCTGGTTGTTACTGACCTTTACATGCCTGTGATGAATGGTATTGAACTTCAACAGCACGTGAATCAAGAGTTCAATCTTCCTGTTGTCAGTAAGTATAATGATCTCAATTCAAAAGCTTGAGTTTTCTTCACTGTTTCATACGATTTTACTCTCTTGTTATGATTCAGTAATGTCCTCTGATGATAAAGAAAGTGTGGTAATGGACTGTTTAGAGAGTGGAGCATCCTTTTATATGACGAAACCAGTTAACCAGAACGATCTCAAAAACATTGGGCAATGTGCAGTGACATCGAAGCAAGACAAACCTAGTGCCATCATGGAAGGAATACCCTCATCAGGCGAGAAAGCTCCCATTGAATACATAAATTCTTCAGCTTCTGTGCCCCAAGAAAGGAGCGATGTCAAGGGATCTAGGAAGAAACTGAAAAGGAAAGGTAACACAGAAAATGAAGATGGAATTACGACCGTGACAGCCCCGAAAAAGCCCAAGGTGGTTTGGACTAACTCACTCCATAACCGGTTTCTTCATGCCATAAGCCACCTAGGGTTGGACAGTAAGTAGTGTTTCTTTTGCTTAATGATTTTCTTGTTTCGTTTCCTTAACTTGAACATGATTTCTTTAGCTGAAGTGTTCATTTCTTAACTTGATAAACGTTTTCAATATGGTTTCTCTTTTCATGTTTGGTCCATTCAGAATCTGTTCCCAAAAAGATTCTCGACTTCATGAGCGTGCCTGGACTTACCAGAGAAAATGTTGCTAGTCATTTACAGGTAGGATGCAATGACTTTCTCATATGATTTCCCGAGAAAGTTTCTTATTTTAATTGCAAAACAATGTATTACATTACATTTTACATGTTTTGTCTAAACTTTATTATTACTCTAAGATTACATTTTAATAATTTTTATTAAGTTTTTAATATTTATTTGATAATTCGAACTTTTATAAGAGTTACACATATTAAAGAATAATGCATAAATTATAATGTTTTGAATTTCAAAGATTAACACGATAACAATAAGGTATTTAACCCATATTACCATAATCTCTAGCTTAAGAAAGTACTTAAAAATATATTCTATTTCACTTCTCTTAATCATAAACTGTGTCCACATCGTAAATCTTTATTTTCTACTTACTAGCCTGATGAAGAAACATGTTATATTCTTTACAGAAATATAGGCTTTTCCTGAAACGGGTTGCTGAGAAAGGGAAAAGCACAATAACAAACGACTCGTCAGAGAAGGACCTGAGGTCGACCTTCGCCACTGGACAAGCTTCTATGATGCTTCATAGTTTGGAACAACAAAAACAACAACGGTTTCGTGAATTTGTAAGCATGCGAAAAATGGGAGCTCAAATCCAACCAGGACGTCGAGAAACTGCTTCTTTATCACTTGATAGCCCCAACTTCACTTCCCTCAACTTTCCTAATCATCATCAGCTTCCGGTGCCCTTAGATCAACAACAAATTCAAACTCTACCAAGTCCTGACAAAATCTGTAACATTCCAACTGCTTCAGGAATAGGAGATGGTGTGGTAGCTGTCAACAATTCTTCTCCATACCTGAACAATGGACAAGATAACTATGTTAAAACTGAAATGACCAGTGATGGACTGGGACAAAAGAACTTCAATGAAGGTGAAATGTTAAGTGGTATCAATGGATTTATAAATTGGAACTGCAACGATTTCTCCTCGAGTGTTCCATCAACGGGGGATGGTTCTTTCGGTAACTTGGTTCAGAGAGGGAGTGCGATTCCTGACCAATTCTCAGCATCCCTCACTGTCGCTAATCCTGAAAGCAGTTCGATCTTGCCGTCAATTACAGAGAATCAGGATGGCATTGGAAATGGGCCTGAAGACATGGAATTTTTCAATTTAATCAGCGATGGCTCTACCTTGGATGACATTTTAAACCACCTGCAGCTGAACAGTGACTTTGATGAAATTTTATCTCACACCACAGCTCCTTATCAGGTAATCTGCAGATGACATCCGCTAATTCATAGATTCTTTTAAGATCATGACACTACAGGACTTTTGTTTTGATAAGTTGATTGGTATTTTCTTATGTCTAGCAACAAGCTGCACAAGGTTTCCTGAAATCAAACTTCCCTGCAAGCAAGTCAAACAAACCTGAAGTCAGCTTCTCTGCAAGCAATTCATATCAAGCTCAAGTCAACGGTACTCCTTCCAGTGGACTTTCGGATCCTAACTCATATCAGCAACTCACCGCTTGGAATGATCAACTCTCAGTCCAGGCACGTCTCTATTTCACATGTTCCTAAGCATAATAAGAAACCTGAACTCTTTAATCGAACCTTCTGCACTTATACATTCTTTTTTCTTTTGATAAATATCTGCACTTATACATTCACCAGCTGTGAAATTTGAAGAAGTTCACACTTCTCTGTTACATATCTTTATTACGTATAGGTCCAAGGTGGAGGAGAGATGAACTTTAATGGAAATGAAAATCTAGTGGATGCTTATCAACCTAGCTCTATCCAGGTAAGAATCCTTGAATCCCCTAGTGAATAATAGTTGTCACCCGAGTCGGTACTTGGGATTCACTTATTATATGTATGTGAACCAACAGGACCCTGAAACTATCCTGGATGCTAATCTCGACGGAATGTATTCAGCAGATAATGCAACAGAAGGGATTCAGATTCAGGCATGTGGCTTAGCTATCCAAGTTTAATCCTTTCTAGCTCTTAGAGTAATCTACTTTTCTAGTCTGCAACTTGATGAAAGCTACGTTTACTTCTTTTTCTTTAATCTGCAGGATTGGAACGACGAGTTCTTCAATTCCTTATTTGATGACGATCACATCTTCTGAAAAGACTGCCTTGGAACTATCATACAAGGCCTTTGGAGGAGAAGTTTTGTAAAGTTGGTTTAGAATGAGTAGTCGAGAGACTCAGGTTTTCTATTGCTTTAGTTTGTAAAGAACTTCATAACAGTTCTTGGAACTCAAGTATGGAGTTTCAGATAAAGACTAGGCGTTGGAATAATCTCCATTTACAACTAGCACAGATGAACATTCTTATTGTTAGATATATGTTAAATATATCTATTTTATTTTATTTCGGCATATTTCTTTGGATTGGCATATTTGTGTTACCTTGGATTTAAAAATTTAGTTAGATAATATTTTAGATAGAATAGAATTCTACATTGAATAGATGTGTATTTGATAAGGGTTATGTAGTGCAGTGTAGGCGTGTGTGAGACGTTTTTTTTGTGGAGGCTCGTTGATTTTATCGATACAGTGATTAACATGTCCTTTGCATGAGCCATGGTGAGATTTATTTTATCAGAGTTAGTTGTTTAATCAAACTGTGAGTGTTTTGTGCATGGGGCTGTGAAAATTGCAAAGGAACGTGACAGATGGGTTGTTTAGTAGCTAAGGTAAAGAAGGTAAGGCGCTCGTCAACAAGGATTTTGATGTGGCAGACGTCTTGTTAATTGAGCAATTAAGGTGAGCTTCTCTGCGCACCGGAGGAATTAATTGAATTGGAAGACATATATATACTACGTGGTGGATGTGCTCCTGGTGAGGGATGAAGGTGCATTAATTGTCAATGAAGAAGACACTGTGTTGGTGTGTAAGTTTTGAATAAGAGTTGACAAGCTGTGGATGTGGTGATTTATTTTATGAAGAAAGAATCGGCTATGGTGAAGAGTTTCAGCTGGGTTATTTTGAGGAAATAAATCTATAGGGAGGTCTTCGTTTGTCTCAAGTATTTTGTTATTTAATTTTCAGTTGACTAAATACTTGAGCTATTTTAATTTATTATTTTCTTGAGTGTTGAGTTGTTCGTTTAATCACTTGTGTGATTTAGTTACTGTTCTTGTTTCAAAAGAGTGTTGAGAAAAATTCTCTGTCGAGGTTAGCACGAGGCGGTCGTACTATTGAATGTGAAATTCTTTCACGGGAAGTGAGGTTGAGGGATAGTGTCAAGGGTTGAGTGGTGTCGGCTCAGTAAAGTCTTGGGTAAAACTATTGTACTTCGGTGCAAGTGATTAAGCTGGGTGAGGGCCCCGTAGAGGTAGGCAAGGTGTGCCGAATTGTGTTACCAAATTTTGGTGTTTTTATTATTTCAGTTTTGCTTGTTTTTATTTTGTTGGTGCCAAAGAAGTTTGCGGAAAGTTTGCGAAATAATTAACCTTTTTGTTTTTTCAATTGGTATCAGAGAAAGGTCACCAATTCAGAACTAGGTAGCAAGTTGGTGCAGGTCCTAGTTTCGCAAACATGGCCATAAGAGAAGGAGTATCGATTATTAGGCCACCACTGTTAGATGGCTTTAACTATCCTACATAGAAATCACGGATGAGAGTCTTCTTCCAAGCTCAGGATAACAAAGCTTGGCATTCAGTAGTACATGGGTGGACGTATCTGACAATTACTGACAATGAAGGAGAGACAGTTCAAAAAGATTCGTCTGAATGGACAAGAGCCGAAGAAGAAAATACAATTGGAAATTCACAAGCAATGAATGTGATATTTAGTTCCGTTGATGAGGGACGCTTCTCAATGATATCAGCCTGTGAAACAACTAAAGAAGCGTCG
Organism: Erythroxylum roigii; assembly: GCA_027576455.1. Classification (NCBI taxonomy): domain Eukaryota; kingdom Viridiplantae; phylum Streptophyta; class Magnoliopsida; order Malpighiales; family Erythroxylaceae; genus Erythroxylum; species Erythroxylum roigii. Next base: position 29,892,212 of record JANZXV010000006.1, read on the forward strand.
GATGCTTTGCAAACTATTCATGAAGGGTCCAAATCTATGATAGCATCGAAACTACAGATGTTAGCTGTACGATTTGAAGAGCTGAAGATGGATGAGAATGAGACTATTGGAGACTTTCATGAAAAACTATGAGATATAGCGAATCGGGCACATCAATTGGGGAAGAAATACTCCAACGTGAAATTAGTCAAGAAAACATTGAGATCACTGCCTCCAAGATTTATTCCAAAAATTGCAGCAATAGAGGAAGCTCATGACATTGATAATCTATCATTGGATTGGAATCCTCACAAACTTCGAAATGAATCTTTTGAGAGGTAAGCAAGAAAGAAGCAAAGGATTGGCATTACAGGTGGAAACTGAAAAAACTGCAAATAATATAGAACATGAATCTGACGAGAATAAGGATGTAGAGCTATTAACAAGAGAGTTCAGTAATTGGTTGAAGAGAGTGAAAAAGGCCAACCCGAGTTTAGGCAAAAAGGCGGGAGCTCATTGAACAACGACTTCAAGCAAGTCAAAACTAAAAAGGGAGAAAGAAAGATCAAGATAATTCAATGTCATGAGATTCAAGACTTCGGACATGTTCAAGTGGAGTGTGCTAATACTATGAAGAAGAGAAAAGGGAAATCTTATACGAGCACTTGGAGTGATAATGAATCCAGAAGTGAAGAAGAAATTGTGAAGAATAATGCGTTAGTTACTTTATACAGCAAAAGTCTAGTTACTTGTTTAACAGTAATCGAGAAGAAAGTAACTGAAGACGAAAAAGTGAGTAAATATGGAAATTTCGGGAAAAATGCAAACGATTCAGCTTAAAGCTCGATCTCAAATTATGATAGTGATGAAAATGGGCCAAGTGATAAAATGAAGAACATTTACGAGGCTTACGAATTAATGTACAAAAAATGGGTGAAAATATGTAAAAAGAATGAAAGATTGAAGGAAGAGGATCTCTCCATGAAGAACACTATCCAAGAGTTAGAAAGGAATTTGATGTTGACATCAAATGAGCTTGGTGAAGCTAGAATGAAATTAGTAAGTACCAAAACGGGATTGAGAATGTTAAATGGAGGTACCGAAAAGCTAGAAAAGTTGTTGAAAATTGGTAAAGTTAAAGGGGATTTTCAAGGCATTGGCTATAAGGGTGAATACTCTAAAGTGAATGAGAAGAAATATGACATATCCAAATCTGTCAGAGAAGAAGAAACGTCAAGAAAAAATCGAAGATTTATACCCACATGTCATTTTTGTGGAGTCATTGGACATATAAGGCCAAGATGTTATCAGTTACTACATATGTTGTTTCAAAGAAGACAAAACCAAAAATCTAGACACTCTCCATTAAATTTCCAGCAGCATCTCATGGTATCGAAGCAAGCTTGGATTAGAAAGGATTAAGTACAAGTACAAAAACATAGTGAAGGAAAAACAAGAAAATGCCCAGATTTGCAGTTAGTTACTGCTGAGGAAGTAATTGCAGAAACTGATTTGCAGTTAGTTACTGCTGAGAAAGTAACTGCACGAACTGAAGAACTTTCAGTTACTTTGGATGATGAACCAACCAAAACAATGGCAGCTAATTTGAACAGAGGTTCTTTATCTCGAATCCGAAAAAATCATCCAGCAGAAAATGTTATTGGAGATGTGAGCGAAAGAAGAAAAACAAGAGAAAGATAAATGATTGATTACCGAGAACTTGCAGGCTACTTGTGTTATACTTCTTCATTCGAGCGAAAGAGTAAACCCAAGTTTGAGATTCTTCGAAGGGCACAGGGACAGTGTGCTTTACATTTTTGAAGTAATTTTTTATGTTGTTAAAAAACAAAAAAAAGGCAAAACAAAAAAAGAAAGAAATATTTTTTTTTGTTCTTTAGTTTTATGTTGCTATTGACGTCTCATCTTTTAGTAGCTTGCTTAATGACTTCTATTTGGCTCTACCGAAGACCCTTCAGCTCTCTCATCGGTATGGATATCTCTCAGGTATCTCTCTCTCTTTCGGGCATATCTCTTAGTGTTCTGAATGGTGGTAATTTATCTTCTTGGCGTGCTTATAACTCTTCTGCTGGTATGATTATAATTTTGACATTGTCTTGTTCCCGAGGGGAAGACATCAGATCGTTTACGATGAATGTTTCATTCAGGTGGAGATTTTAAGGTAAATGCGTGACTATTTGTCTTACTTTTTGGCATCTTTTGTCCCAAGGGGGAGAAATTTAGATGATTGGATGATTGTTTCTACGAATGTTTTTTGGAACTCGATGTTGGATTAAAGGGGAGTTCATATGAAATATGAATTTGATACTTATATGCTACCCAATTATGTGAGCTTCGGATTTGTGACAAATATGCCAAAAAGAGGGAGATTGTTAGATATAGGTTAAATATATCTATTTTATTTTATTTTGGCATATTTCTTTGAATTGGCATATTTTGTGTTACCTTGGATTTAAAAATCTAGTTGGATAATATTTTAGATAGAATAGAATTCTACCTTGAATAGATGTGTATTTGATAAGGGTTATGTAGTGTACTGTAGGTGTGTGTGAGACGTTTTTTTCTGGAGGCTCAGTGATTTTATCAATACAGTGATTAACATGTCCTTTGCATGAGTCGTGGTGAGATTGATTTTATCAGAGTTAGTTGTTTAATCAAACTGTGAGTGTTTTGTGGATGGGGATGTGAAGATTGCACAGGAACGTGACAGGTGGGTTATTTAGTAGCTAAGGTAAAGAAGGTAAGGCGCAGGTCAACAAGGATTTTGATGTGGCAGAGGTCGTGTTAATTGAGCAATTGAGGTGAGCTTCTCTGCGCAATGGAGGAATTAATGGAAGACATATATATACTACATGGTGGATGTGCTCCTGGTAAGGGATGAAGGTGCGTTAATTGTCAATGAAGAAGACATTGTGTTGGTGTGTAAGTTTTGAATGAGAGTTGATGAGGCGTGGCTGTGGTGATTTGTTTTATGAAGAAAGAATCGGCTATGGTGAAGAGTTTCAGCTGGGTTATTTTGAGAAGATAAATCTATAGGGGAGTCTTTGTTTGTCTCAAGTATTTTGTTATTTAATTTTCAGTTGACTAAATACTGAAGCTATTTTTATTTATTATTTTCTTGAGTGTTGAGTTGTTTATTTAATTACTTGTGTGATTTAGTTACTGTTCTTGTGTCAAAAGAGTGTTGAGAAAAATCTTCTGTCGAGGTTAGTGCTAGGCGGTCGTACTATTGGGTGTGAAATTTTTTCACGAGAAGTGAGGTTGAGGGATAGTGTTAAGAGTTGAGTGGTGTCGGCTCAGTAAAGCCTTGGGTAAAACTATTGTACTTCGGTGAAAGTGATTAAGTGTGTGTTTGGTTCAGTTTTTGGAAGGTCCAAAAGCACTTTTGTCTACCGCAAAAGTTATTTTGAAGAAAAAGTTGTTGTTTGGCTGTATATTTCAAAAGTGCTTTTGCAGTAGAAACAACTTTTTTAAAAGCTGAAATACAGCTTTTTCAAAAGCTATAATTTGAAGCTTTTTAAAAAAGCCCAAATTATAGCTTTTTCGGGAAGCTCTTTTTAAAGTGACGTTTCCGTCAATTACGTAGACTCTAGCATCTCCTTTGTTTTGTGTTAAACAATAGCCGACTCTCTATGTTTCCTATACTCATCTACCCCTCTCAAGGTTCGTTCTTCTTTGTTTCTTCTCATCAGGTTCGTCTGCTGTTTTAACGCAGACGTCGTTTGCGTTGACAATGGAGATATGGATTAGAGGCCCGAGTCATTATCATATGCATCTCCAAATCAGATTGTACAATGACGCTGTTATTCTCTGCAGATGCCTGAAATAGAAAATTTGTATTTTTCTACATGGGCACATCTTAGAAAGG
>JANZXV010000006.1:29897585-29912880 GCA_027576455.1 Erythroxylum roigii
ATAATAATTTTTGTGATACAAATTTAATTTTACATAAAATTTTATTCCTTTAAAAATATTAAAAATTTACTTTTTATTTTACTAAAAATTTTGAAGTAAGAAATTCACTTTCCCCTTCCGTATCTTGTTAGACCTGAGCCATGTGTCTGTCCTTGGAAGGGCAAAGATGTTGAGTTTCGCGCCTAAAAATCGCTGCTTTTGAGATGTGAAAACAATCGGCACTGCTTTTCGAATCTCTTTGATTTCATTTCCTTGTTTGCTTTGTTGGAATTCTTCTATTTTCCGTTTGGCTCCCGAGAAAACGAAAGCTACTCTCCGAGGGGCTTTTTGAAGCAAAAGATATGATTTTCATACCCATTGATACGTCTGGTTGTTATGTGCTTTAATCTGTGATTAGGGTGTGCTTTGTGGCTATAAAGTTCATTTCTTTTATTTAATTTTTTGTAGATGCTAATTCGTTGAGTGAAGGTGTTACTTGATATCTATATGTTTGTTGTGTTGACGAGTGTGAAGCAGGCAAAGTGAGGATGACGCGAGGCAGTCTGAGCTGGAACAGCTATTTAGACGATATAGGGGAGTCCAAAGAGTGGACATGAAAGTCTGGTGACCTTTCTTTTCTTTCTATGCTTGATTGTTTCTTGTGTATTGTGAAATTGGTATCTGTTCGTACATTTCACTGTGCCTACTTCGTAAACCGATTTTTTGTGTGTTTGAAATCGTATTTTTGTAGCTTATCTGTTGCAGATTGAATGAATCATAACATTTGGATCAAGTTTTGGGGGGCTTAAAGTAATTGAATGACAAACATAAAATCCCTTTTTGAAAAATATGTGTTGATTTAAACCATGGAAACTAGTTGTTACACATTATGATGTTATGATCGTACTTGGTACTTAATCATAGTTAGATGGGGAAGGAAAAATGTCAGAATGATCTGCAATTGTGATGTTATGCAGCTTGATATACTTAATCTTGAGTACTATCAGCATGCTTTTGGGGACTGAATTCTAAATTACTGTCATTAGATTAGCTAACATGATATCATGGGTTTCACCAGTATGATATGGCTTGTAAGAAGATAGAACTAACGAGTGCAAATAATGTGATAACTGATAACTTTACTTGCACACCCCATGTACAATGCTGATGAGCCTGCAACTTCAACATAAACTTCGTGAGGATGAAATCATACTACTGTGCCGCTAGCAGTAATGCCTACCACCAATACCACTTGTATCGCTATTTGAGTACTTGATTCAGCAGCTGCAATTGTCCGCTGCTGAGTTTCAGTTGGGGCTTCAGGATGTGTTAGGAAAAGGAAAGAAAATGCAGTGTTATATGAATATCAAGCCTTCATACTCAACTATTGCCTTTCATTCCTTATGACTTTTTCTCTGCCATCAATCTTGGACATGTTTCAAGTTACTAACCCCAAAGCAGAGGCATCAGAATATGGAGAGGACACACTATATTCACTGACCCATCACAAGGCATCCACTCTTGGATTCTATTTCCTTGACATCATTTAGTCCATGCATAAGGTCTATTACTACTTTTATTATCACTTGGTTTATAAATTTGAGAAAGGTTGGCCAAAATTTTATTCAAGGGTCTGGTTTTAATTGGTTCATGAAGTGCTCCTCACGAGACTACCTTCACATATCCAAGAATCCTCAAACGCTTACCTTGTTCCTTTTAGTGGAATATATTAGTGTAATATTCTGCTTATGTACTTTATTCTTCATTTCTATAGGACTTCCTTTTATCTACATGGAAGATGAGAGATATGCTGAAGATGCAATCGTGGGATTAACACCGGGCGGAATTTGGTCCAAAGAATCATTGACAAAAAGGACAAAGGTAATTCATTCCTTTTATATATAGTTGGTATGAACTTTATGTTGAGTTGTGCCTTTGCATTAGCTGTGCTTATCCATATAGTATTTATTTATTAATTGCTCTTTTATTTCATATTCTATCTTCAATAGGATTGCTTGGTATTCATGCACATAATTTTGAACTTAGCATCGGTTTTCCGTATAGTGTTCTTTTGGTTTATCAGCAAGAGAGAGGCATAAGAAGGCATGATGACCTATCTCAACTTAGATTCTCACGATACTAGGACAAGGGGCTTAGAAAGGCACTTTAAATTATATGGGAAGATAGTGAGTTAGTGACTGCAAGGATTAGAAGAAACTTCTGCATTTGTTCAATATGATCTATAGGATAATGCCACCAAAGCCTTCAATGCTACAAATATGATGTTTGTTTCCTCTCCCGAGGAGCCCTCTTCACGTTCTTTTTAACCAGCATATAAGTTTGAAGCTTTAATTTCTCCACTTATCTTGGTTTGTATTTTGACTACATTGTGTTGCAAGTTGATGGATCGAGTAATTTCAGTAGAATATGCAGTCAGATGATGACAAGAGGAGGAATGGAAACAGTTTCGAAAGGGGTCATGATAGGTCACCAAAGAGGTGAAACTATGATCAGAAACGGCCTTAGAAGTCCTTAACAAATCGAACGGAGAAGCCGTGATTATGGTCGTGATCAAGGCCATTGTCGTAAAGAGAAGGCTAGTCCAGACTACGGGCGCAACCGGGAGAAGGTTTATAAAGAGCGTGAAATAAGGAGTTTTGGAGTGTCAAACTTTGTGGTTAGAACAGCAATCTACAATTGTGTATACTACAATTAGCTTTAAAATTTTTGCTGGTCCAAATTCGAGTCTAAGCCGGATCGGACTTGAATAAGCGGGTTCTAGCCCGAGTTTATTCAAGTTTTGGACATATTTGAAAAGTTCAAGACTATTTGTTAGGTTAGATTTGAATTTCTCGATCTGAATTTAGTTCGAGCAAGTTCAAATTAGTCTAAATTGGAATAATTATAAAAATTAAGTAAAATTAAAAAAAATAATTCATAAAAATTTCGCTAAATGCGAGTTCGGTGATTACTAACTAAAATTAAGTAAATTTATAAATTTATAAATTAAGTAAAATTAATTTAATAAATTACATGAGATATCTTAATTATTAAAAATTATCACTTAATATTAAATAAAAATGAATTTTGAAACTGTTTTTACTTTTTACCATTAACATTTTTATATTTATTTCTTTTCTCTTTTTTTATTTTCTTGATTTTTTGTCAGGTAAAAAAGCTTCACTTGCAGTTCGGTGCCTAAAATTTTCCCGACCAAACTTAATAATTCAGTACTCTTTTAACTGCCTCCCGCGTGGAGTTAACCTCCGGCGTTTAGGGTCCAAATCTTTCTAGTGAAGTCCACCGCTATAAGGCGGCGCGTCGTATAAACTTCAGTTTCATTTAGGTATAGGTCACGATCCGAGTAATGTATGCTTTCGACCAATCACGACTGTCAGGTAAAAGGAAACATTCATTAGATTGACCCACACCCTCCATCATCGCCGTCGGATTATCAGCATGGTGGACTCCACCTAAATCTCAATGGCCACACTTATTGCATCCCATTTGCTGGTATCATGCTTCTCCGGATTGCTGGTTTACGTCATCCTTTTACACATTTTCTACAAATTCTATAAGGCTTTGTTTATCTTTGTACTCGTATGAAAATATGTTTTATATTACTATGTCATTTTATTAATATTATTAATATATAGGTTGGAAATTTGTGATTCGGTTCTCTTAAGACCCATAGGTAAAATATTTCACGACAGTAAAAAAAAATCTTTCTCGATTCATGTGGTATAATTCTCGTACGTTCTGATTAAAATAACAATTTTTATTTTAAAATTAGAGTTGAAAAATAATTGATTTTTAAATTTAAGTTATGTAATTTGAACCAATTAAATGGTCCAAAATCTTATTGAACTTTGGGAATCATTTTACAAAAGTCAATTTGTTTTGCATATTTAATATTAGCGTTAAAATACTTTTAATTTGATAGTTAATTAAATTAACTCTCAAAAGAATTAAAAATTACATTAAATTAAATTTTAATTGAATTGAAAAGATTCATTAAAAATGGCTAAATATTACGAATATCAAGTGTTAATTAGTTATTTTTTGATTTTTTTAGTCTAATAATTTCCTATTGTTTTTATCATTTTCTTCAAATTGTTTGAATTGGAGAAGTCTACTAAAAACCTTTCTAACGGATATAAATATCAATTTTAGTTTCTTTATTATATGATTCTAGAAACTTATAATATAATTTATAATTCAAGTTTGATATCGTTAATCAAATTTGTTAAAAATAAATAAAATGAAGTTTAAATATACATAAAGTATTAATTTCACCAAATCACACAAATATTTAACTTGAAAGAAATTTAAAAATATTAAAAACCTAAGAGATTTTAATGCAGTGCTTATTTTTACAACATGTGAAACAACAACAGCAATAGTCAGCAAGAATCTTGTTAAAACGTGAAGTTTGGAGAGATCTAATAGTATATAACCTTACTCTTAACTAGTAGAGAGACATATGTTGTTCAACAAGAGGTGTTTAGTTTTTAATTTAAAGAACATTGAAGGTGAGAATGGAATAATTTTTTCAAAGATTCCTTTCAAATAGATTTAGTTGTATTTATTCTTATGGAAAGGATACTTTAATTTCTATGGGTATGTATTTTCAATCTTCAATTATTTTCGTAGTTGAAAATTACATTTTGATTTATTTATTGTAGAACTATCGTAATCTTGGACACAACAAGCTTCTAGATTGTCTCCTAACCACGATGGATCTTTTAATATTCACAATTTCATAGCTCTTTCACTTTCTATGTTATTTACTTTTAATTTCACAATTTAAATCACATTAATTACTTTAACATTTATAAAAAGGAGAAATAAGAGCTTCATCTTTTTATGTTGAGCATTATAAATTCTTATTTTTGGTCAATTTTAATCTCTTCCATGCCTTTTTTATCATACTGCTAATAACCTTTTTTAAAGAATAACAATTTAATACTGTCTAATTTTTTAAAATTTTTTCTAATTTAATGTCAAATTTTTTAAAAATTTTGATTTAGTGATTAATATTTTAAAAATTGTATAAATCAGGTCAAATTTTATTTTTAATGTATTTTTCCACAAATTATATGAATATTTATATATTAACCACATCAAAAAAAGCAATACCTTCAACTTATTTGTATGAATTTTGAAAAGTTATTCACTAGATTAAATTTCTTAGTACTAAATTAAAAAAATCTCAAAATATTAATCCACTTTTGAATCTATTATCACTTTTTAAATTTAAAAAGACTAGCTTTTATTTTTGAATTCGATAATCATTTAAATATGACCTTTTTTTATATTTAAGTTAAATGAGAATTTGGTCTTCTTTCAACATCTAACATCCTTCACATTTCTAAAGCAAGTACTAACTTTAGGTCCTCAAGGGGTGTGGCTAGATGGTAGAGCGGTGCTTGGCTTCGGTTAGATCCCAGGTTCGATTCTTTACTAGCTCTTCTTGTAAAAGCCTGGGGCAGCCGAGGTTTTACCTACGGATGGAGAATTAACGAGGCCCTCTGTGATGGGGTGTAGCCGCTTGGTCCTCTGCTGAGGTGTAGTCACTTAGCCCTCTAAAAGGTGAGCTCGCTTGACCCGCCTATGAAGTTTCCTCGAATCCAAAAAAAAAAAAAGGTACTAACTTTAGTCTCTTTATCTCTTCATTTTCTTCTCCTTTTTACAAATTCGACTTCGACCCCTCATTTTAACAACACTCTCATCTTTAATATATGTAACAAAAAGAGTTAATGATTTCCTAATTCAATAACGCTTGATTACATTAAAGTGCTTTTGACCAAAACCTGTTTTCTTTGCTTGTGTGTTTGTGTAAAGTACAAAAAGAGAAAGAACATGACCATAGACTTCGAACGTTGATTTTGGTCAGAACTCACAAAGTCGGCCGATCGACCTGTCGGTAAGGCTTTTTTAGAAGTGATCCAAATAAGACGTATGCATTCCACCGAATGCAATATGTAATGAAAGGTCGTGTGGAAAAAAGAAAACTAGAAGAAGAAGAATAGGAGAACCGTATGACACGTGGCAACAACCCACTATAGGGAAAACCCCACGCCATGTTTGTCCCTTTCTAGGAACCAAATGGGAATGACATTTTTATATCGGAGAAGACAACTAAACAAGAAGCAAAACGTCAAGGATGAAGTCCTAGGATTCTTCTATTAGAACACAGATTAGATTCAGTTAGATTAAAACTGCGGCTTTAGCAGTTTAGATTAGGGTTCCAGCCATCGTTTAAACTGACATTTGTCTAGAATATATAGGTATCATCCTCATTTCTTTTGACGTTTCCATAAATTTGTTGACTATTACGGTGACTTCCATTTTTTTTTAATACAAGGGAGAAAAAAAAAACCGAAACACTAAGGCCTAACTAACGCAGAGATTTGCGGTACAGAACTCCGTAATTATCACGCGGTTATTGTTGGAGAAATATAGGTTATAAGGAAGAAATTAAAGGACACAAAAGATTTACGTGGAAAACCCCAATAGGGTAAAAACCACGGAGAGAGAAGAATTTTCACTATAACAAAATAGGGATTACAAATTTAACCCTCTAATTTGTTTAAGAGGATATTTGTTTTGGTGTAATAAATGGGGAGGAGTGAGCCTTCTTTTATAAGCTTCACTCCTCTCCTCTCTTTCTCATCCCACCGATGTGGGATGAGCATCTTAACAGAGAGTAATTGCTTTCGCTCTCTCTCTATATATCTATATGGTTGGAAAACTTCTACGCAAGCCAGCTTCCCCTAATGAGGTATTTAGTTCATTGGAATCACTATTATATTCCTGATATATTCTTAGTAATACGTTATTCCTTTATTTGGTTAAAGAAAACATACAAAATATATAATCTAAGGGTCTACTTATTCTTTGAGTTTGGGGAATAAGTAAACTCATCCTCTACCATATCTTTATCTATTCCAAGTGAGTTAGGAATAAAAATGAGAAATTGTTGAACAAAAATATCCTTAAGGAATCCACATAATTACTTAGTTATAAATATATAATAATAACAACAACAACAACAACAACAATAATCGTCGTCGTCGTCGTCGTCGTCATCATGATCATGATCGTCATCGTCATCATGATCATCATCATGATCATGATGATATAGTTAGTGGAGACTAATAGATATTTTGATCTTTTTGTTAGTTATTCCTTTTTCATTCCAAATTTATGTTTTCAAACTAAACATTGACACTATATCATCGTTAAAAATTCTTAGGAATAAACTAAACTAAATAATACATATTTTATTCTTTTTCTTATCTATTATATTCCTAAAGAATCATCATTTCATTCATTATCTATTATTGCAGGTAAACTAAACGCCTTGTAATACATTCTTTATAATAGTAGTAGCTATAATAACCAATTAAAAACTCGATGTCCTCTTTATTGCCTGCTTTATATTTATTTATATATAATAATTCATTAAACTGTTTAATCTGAAATGGTGGTCTAGTCTAGGTGTATATGTATGCATATAGCTCCAATCCATTCTTTATCACTAGGATTCTGTTATAAAATAAAGTCAATTTGACAATCATATTATATGTCCAACTCTATTTTGAGATATTGGATGACATGACAGATAAGATCACATTAAATATACATCAGTTCTAAAAGATAAAGGCTATATGGAAAGATCATTTGAGGATAGTAGAGTTCTTCATGAATATGGATTTGTCATTCCTAGTTATATATAATATATTATCTTTAGCTGTGATGTAGATAAATCTTATCAGATAGAATTCTATTTGGATGAGGATGTCATCCTATTGTATAATGTGATATAATCTAACAAGGATAGATATAATTTAGCTAGTTGAGTTCAGTTAGAATTCTGACTTAGCTATCAAGTCAGAGGTGTCTATAAATAGCTCATTTGAGCTTTGCTCTACACGTGAGATAAAGAGTGTGGTCACAACGTCCAAAAGTAAGGGAAAATATAGAGAGAACAAAGAGGGTTAGATTCTTATTCTTATTTAATTGTTTTTCGGATTAGTTTGAGAGTTTGTTGATTGTGATATCAACTTTGGTTTCAATAATAAAACTTTGTGAGACAACTTGTTATTATAGGGGTGAGATATCAACTTTTTTTGTAAATCATTATTGAGTTTAGTGTATTTATTTGTCAATTTGTCCTATGATTTTTTCCCTCTATACTCCATTAAATCTTGGTGTTTGTTTCATCTTTTAGTTTCTTCTCATATTTTTTTGTTGCTGCAAGTTGAAGAATTCTTTCTTGTCATTACTATTTGGTTGATCTTTTAGAGAATTGTGTATTTGTCTCCTGACAAGTGGTATCAGAGCCATTGTAATGGAATGTGAAAACAACTCTATAGTCAAGTTAACGTCATCAAATTACTTTATTTGGGGAGCTATAAATTATAAAGGACCTTTTGTATTGCAAGAATCTCTTTGATCCTATTGATGTGGAAAGAGGTGTTAACGATAATATTCCTTCAAAACCTGAAAAGATGTCAGACAGAGAATGAGAAAAGATGAAGCAGAAAACTCTGAGCACTATAATACAATGGATTGATATTAGCATATTCAACCACATGTCTCAAGAAACAGATTCTTTTGAGCTATAGAAGAAGCTAGAAGGTTGTATGAAAGAAAAACTACTCATAACAAGGCCTCTCTGATTAAGAGGCTTATGAATTTGAAGTTGAAGGCTGGGAAATCAATGTCAGAGCATCTTAGTGATTTCCAGGACATTATCAACAAACTAAATACAATGAAGACCATTCTTGATGCTGAACTTCAAGCTCCATTCCTTTTGAGTTCGTTACCAGATAGTAAGGAAACGTTGGTGGTGACAATTAGCAACTCAGCTCCTGAAGGTGTGCTTTTTTTGGGTGTCATCAAAGAGAGTATATTTAATTAAAATAATAGAAGAAAGGAGATTGGAGTTGACAACATGTGGGATTTTGTTATAGAAAGTAGAGGGAGGAACAAGAGTAGGGGTTTGAAAGGTTGTGGCAAGTCTAAGAACCATTCAAAGTCTAGAGGTGACAGAAACGTAAAGACATTTCACTATTGCGATAAGTCAGGAAAAATTAAAAGGTTCTACTATAAGTGGAAGAGGAATCAGAAAAAGCAAGATTAGTAGAATGATGATGATGATAGGAGTAAAACTGCAACAACTTTAAGCGTGGATGATGAAGTGTCCCTAGTTTATACAACTAGTGAATGCTTCCATATCAACAATTATAATTCTGAATAGATGATTGATATGGGATCTTCTTATCATTATGCTGCAAAGAAAAAGTACTTTTTAAGCTATAAGAGTGGAGATTTCAGAAGTGTAAAGATGGGAAACCAAAGTTTTGATAAAATTGTTGGTATGGGTGATATCAAGTTTAGACAAATGTCAGATGCTTACTGATATTGAGACATGTACAATACATCCCTAATCTAAGGCTGAATCTAGCATCAGCGAATGTGTTAGATTAAGAAGGGTTTCAACACACTTTTAGGGGATAGAAAGTGGAAACTGTCCAAAGGTGCAATGGTGGCAGCTCGAGGAGAGTTATGTTTCTCACTATATAAGACACACTTAAAGGTATGTGGTGGTGGAGAGTTAACACCGCCGAAAAAGAATCTTTACCTAATCTGTGACATTGAAGATTGGACACATGAGTGAGAAGAGATTAAAGTTGCTGGCTGAAAAATCCCTTATCGCAGTTAAGAACTCGTAAACGCTTAATCCTTGCAATCATTGCTTGGCTAGAAAGCAATATAAAGCCTCTTTCAAGAGAAGATCTGTAAGGAAGTAGGAGTTACTGGAGTTTGTGCATTCAGATGTCTGTGGTCCTATTGAGGAGGAGTCACTAGGAGGTAACAAATATTTTGTTATATTTATTAATGATGGTTCAAGGCAGACTTAGGTGTACATGTTGAATTATAAGAGTCAAGTATTTGAAACTTTCAAAAAGTTTAATGTAATGGTTGAAAGGAAAGTTAAGAGGAAGCTAAAGGCATAAGGCATGAGAAAATCGAACTAGGGGCTCTACGATATAATAAGGTTATATATTGAGAGGGCGAGCATAACCATTGTGGAGAAAGTTCATTACATATTAAGGATGTTTATGTTGGCAAAGACACCCTAGGGAGAAGCTTTTCGAACTGCATCATACTTAATTAATTGAGCTCCTTTAATTCTGTCGAATTTTGAGCTTCTTGAGAGAGAGTGGACTGACAAGGACCTCACATAACATCACTTGAGAGTTTTTGACTGTAAGGTATTTAAACATGTTCCCAAGGATAAGAGAAAAGTCGATACCTTGCATCTTTGTTAGATATGGTGGTGATCAGCTTAGATTCAGACTTTATGACCTTGAGATGAAAAAGGTGGTCAAGAGATAGGACGTGGCATTCCAAGAGCAAGAAAGAGGTTGAAATTCCAATAAGAACGTAGTTTCGCAAAATTTCTGATTTGGTCGTAGTTATTTATAGCACAAACAAAAAAATAGAAAAATCAAACGCACAATTACAATTCAACACCAGAAATTTGTTAATTCAGTTTGGCAAACTTTGTTTACGTCTGTGGGGCCCTTACCTAGCTTAATACTTTCACTAATGACAATAGTTTTATACAATGCTTTATTGAATTGACTCACTTAAACCTTAACATTATCCATAGTTCTCACAACTCGTGAAAGTAATTCACACTCAATAACACGACCGACTCATGCTAACCTCAACAGAGGATTTTCTTAACAACTTTTAACAATAAAGATAATAACTAAGCAACCCAAATGATTAAAATAATAAAGAACATGAACGAATACACTTGAGATAAGAAAAAACAACTTTCCTAATAAATTCATCTCCTTCAATGACAAATCGAAAAGTTGTTCACCAAGAGTGTTGCCGTAGTCAACTACTGAAATTTTTCACACACCACCTCCACTATCGACAACCACCAACACAAATATGATCAACACCCAAGCAACCCAACAAAGGCCATGCAAACTATCAAGAATAGCAACTACTAATATCACAAAAACTTCTAGAGTTTTTGTATACCATAAATCACAAAGACAGTCACATGATCAACACTCTATCTACAATGAAAAACACCATCAGAATAATAAGAAAACCAAAAAGGAAATCAGCTACAAAAATTACCCAAGACCACCCTCAATTGTCGTTCAAGAATGGAAGAATACACAGCTACAGAAAATCACACAATCAACAAAAAAACATAGCCCCAAAATCACGCGATCCCTTAACAAAAAATTCAACAATATACAAAATAATATGTTCTTCCAATTAGCTGCCAAAAATCATCAAAAATAACCCTAAAATCACAGTTGCCAAAAGTTACACGAAACATATATTTTTCATGCTAAAAAATGAAAACACTTTAGCCCATATCTCACCCAAATCACAACCACAATCCACCTGCCATAATCGCGTCAAATTTCCAGAAATTTGCTTCCTTAGATAATCATTATCCCAAAATAGACTATCCATTTAAATCTCATCTTAATTAAGATTTTAAACCTTATCAAATTTATCTTGGAAGAGTGTCACATAAACTCAACTAAGTCCAATTATCAAATAATTTCCAAAATTAAATAATAAGATATCATAACATATATCTTAACAATTTTCCACTTTTTAGCATTATTTGTCACATATTTGAAACTCCCTCTAAAGGAGATAATTGGACATATAATATTGAATTCACAAACCACATGAGAACTCCCCTTAATCAATCGCAAGATCCAAACATAATGAATTATCCAAAGATACAAATATCCAAAATTAACTGAACCCAAACAAAGAAAAAACAAATGTTCCAACATAGTTTTCTCTCCCTTAGGATAAAAGATGCCAAAAAGTACAATCTTGAAGTATCTGAGAACTAAAGAACTTGCTACTTTAGTTGACGAAGAACATCACTCCCATTTGGAAAATACCTTCAATCTAATCAATTTCATTGAATAAAGCAGCATGAGGATTGATGGATGAAGAAGCTGATGGATCAGAAGGTCTAGACGAAGTATAGGGCAAATCCATCACCTGAGCTTGCTTATTCACATTTAAGATTCGTGATGAAATATTCATCAACGTCACCAGCTTAAGAGTACTAAAATCCAACCGAGGAACACCATTTGTATATAAAAATTGAGTGATTAAGCATGGAAAGTATTGTTAGAGAAATGCTCTAAAGGCAATCACCTTTAGCACTTATTGTACAAATCATTTTATAATTAATAAAGGCGTTTTTCATTATTTCAATGTTCATACAAAACATAGCATGGAGGAAATCATGATGAGATCGTGATAATGAGATTCCTATCATATGTAATTAGTATATAAACTTTCCCTAGTCATAGGATTAATGAGATGAGATATCATTAATCCGAATAGACTAGCACATATTATACTCCTTGATTGGATCAACCAGTAGATCTCATAACCTGTAGATATGAGTTGTTTAGAGTTAACATGTGGATGCTTACTAAGGATAGTAAGTACATTGGTTTGACATACTATGCGACAATCATATGGATATTCTATTCCAACGTCAATGATAGTCTCATCATAGCGATGGTGCAAATATCCTTTGACTTAAGGAGCTCAAGGATATCTCGGATACTGATCCTGTGCTTTGACTCCATTCATTGGTGCCTTTCAGGGGTTACTTATAGGGTGGTGATTGGGTACAGCTTGAGGTATTCGGAGGTAATTGAGTAGTCAATAAAGGATTCACTACTCCTGATAGAAGGAGATGATACCCACGACCTCTTATCAGGGTCATTACTCGGGAGTCTCTGGCTATAGCAGATATATGTCATGAAGAGAGTCTTCAATGATATAGAGTAATGAGATCCTCAGGACAAGATATAATATCACTTGGACTAGATGTGACGTAGTCAGTCTAATGGGAGTTGACACTTTGATCATACTCTGAACTAAGTGGGGTATAGATGGAGAAAGGACGAATTGCATGGCAACATTACGTATGGAAGGATTTGTAGTCAAACCACTGACTTTTTGGTCAATTGGGGGTCATGACGTATTGCTAAATACTGCTCTTGACTTACTTAAGTTAAGTGTTAATTCAAGTGACCAACATAATTGGGGACCTAATGGGTCACACATATAGGAGATTCGAAGGAGAGTAAATTGGTCTTGAATGGTGATTCAAGATATGAGAGTGTTTTAGGATTATTTTGCGATATGATCGTGGTAGAAAATGTTGCATGAAATGGGTTAAAAACAAGTGTTGTTAGCTGCCAATTTGGTCATTATCTTCCCAAAACTTCCATTAATGTATGTTATTCATGATCATTAACTTCCTAAAACTTCTATTAATGCATGTTGTTTATGATCATTAAATTCCCATAACTCTCTATTAATGATGGGGGTTATGGAAGGCCAAATGGTGCAAAAAATAGAGATGATTTTTGTGTATCTTGTGTGAGACATAAGTGAGAAAGAAAGGTTCTTCTTACACACACACTATTTTTCTCTCTAACTCTCACAAGAGTTCTTGTTTTTGCTAGCTCAAAGAAAGAACTTTACCCATCTCCTAGTGAGGTTTCATCTTCGTGTGGACTTTCATTAGAGACGGTCTACGTTGATCGTTGTGCTTTATGACAACCCAATGCGAAGAAGTTTAAAGAACAAAGGAGATCGCAGGAAAGGTATGTAAACATATTACATTTCATGTTTTTGTTTTTTATATCTATATGTATGAGTACATATGGTTTTTGAGGTTCCTTTTTATTTTCTGCTGCGTATATTTGATATATATTATGTATGAGATGCATGATCAGAACCTTACAAGTAAACAAGGAATGAGGCTTGCCACTAATTGCCAACATTGCTTCACTAATGAGTCTACCCAAATTAAAAATTTCCCCAGTTCCAATGGCATAAATGTTGAATGCAAAATATACTACTAGTCTTACGCTCAAAACCACAAGTATACGAGTCGTACTTGTAGTTGAAAGTAGATATCAATCCCACAAGGATTGTGCTTAAGCACTGCTTAATTCAAGTTGTTCTTTGTTTAAGAAATCGTTTCAATCGAATTTAAAAAGATAAGTAAAATAAAGACAACCTAAAAGTAACAGGGAACAACGCAACCCAAACCAAAATCGTAAACTAAGACTTGAAGAAAATCAAGATTAAACATTAGGACTTGTCATTATCCTTATTTACTCCCCTCTGATTAATTGATTCAATTTATGTTTGGTCCAAGATTTCCTAAAATTCTAGCTACCCTCTCTCAAGGTGTAACTAATGTCACTAGCTAAATAAATTAGAATTAATTTTGGGATCTCTCGATATGCAAAGCCTTTCCTAAACATTCAACTAAATATGAAGCTATCCTATATGTAGTGTATTAATATATTGAAATCTCTTCCTAATAAATCAATAACTTGTTATTTATAGGTCTATTAAACGTCAACTCTTGTTGTACAATTAACACAAATTAACAAGCTCACTCTCTCGATTTATTGCAAGATTTAAGCACAATAAATAACACAAACATGTATATCATTAAATCAATAACCAAAAGTTCACAAATAGTTCAACAACAAACCCTAAAAGTTGTTTTAGCTAATCATTATATCCATAACATCCCCAACAATCAAATAATCCATGATAAACATGCTAGAAGAGAAAGAAATTGAAATAAGACTGTATGGGGCAGCTCCTTCTCTTCTTTGCCCAATATAGAAAATCTAGATGACGGGGTGCTCTTTGCCCCATCAGGAATGAAACCTTGAATTTCCCCTATGTAACGCCCCATATTAGGGGTTAGAATATTAAGGAATTTCAATGCATGGTATGCTTAGCATAATTGAGTTTTTCCTTAATTGAGCATATATATTTTTGGACTCATACCAATATTTGTGCATGCATTTATGACATTTCGGGTATAATTGAGTTGTTAACACGAATAAAATGTGATTTGGCGATTTTGGTAATATTTCAGGTAGTTCGAAATTTTGGTGAATTATGGATTAATTAATTGTCTTGGATTATTATATTGGTGTGTATTATTATTAATTCTGCATTTTTGGTGACATTTAGGATGTTTTAGAAAGTTATTGAAAATTTGAGGTAATTTAGAATAAGAAAAATAAAGAAATTAAGAGACAAATTATGGAGTGACAAATGGATCAATAAATGTGTGACATTTGGACAAATTACTAAGCAACAAGTGGTAGCCTTACATTGATGACAAATGGGCTACATGCAAGAGTGACATGTGTCAAGCCTTAAAGAAAGACACCTAGGCATT
>JANZXV010000006.1:29918500-29931051 GCA_027576455.1 Erythroxylum roigii
TATATATAAGAAATTTGGACCGGTTGGAAATCAAATACACAGAAGTCAAAACAATGTTATAAATAGGAGGAAAAAATAATAAAAGAAAAAGCCTCATTCACGGCCTAGCCTGTCTATCTGTGAATTCAACGACAGCCTCTTCCACAAGCTCTTCAAGCAACTTCCCTTCTATTTCTCTACCTAAAGTGTCTAATTCCATTCTCATATTGTCAGCCCATCCCTTCCCGACTACCTCCTTCCTTACCACTCTCTCCACCACCAGGCTGTTGCTGTCCCCGTCACTCCCCCCAATACTACACCTCAATTCACTACAAAACCATTCCTTAATTTGCGACCACACAAGCATGGTTGATGCATCTACTTTCATTCTATCGTGAGAGTTGCAACATGAACAAGCACTTGTCCTCCTATCTGATCCATTACCTGTTAGTTCCACTAGAGCTGCATTGACACAGTCGAACACAAGCTTTCTATTTGATCGTCTTTGTCGGCGTTTTGCCTCGTGCAGAAGCTCCTTGTCATTTAGATTAGCATATTTCTCTCTCAATGATGGGTCTAATGGGCTTTCAGGTGAGTGCCATCTGGCATAAAATGTGTCAATCTGTACCTTGCCTTCAAGGCCAGCTGCTGATAATAGTGTTTCAACAAAGGAAAGCCAGTCTTGTTCTTCTTCCTGAGCTTGTGAGTCTGTTAAAGACGTTTTTAAGGCATATTGGGTGCCCATTTCAGCAAAAGAATCATCCCATGATAAAGTCCTTGCAATTGAACCGATTGGAGGTGATTTGCCAATCAAATTAGACTTAAGAGACATCTCAGCTCCTGTTACACAGAGTGCGATTAACAACATAAATAAGGACTTTGCTTCAAAAGACCCAAAACTAGACAAATATAATACTCAATTGAGGTCTACAATCTAAAAATTTCCCACAGTTCTGCCCCCGAGTAAACTTACCCAAATGATCCAACCTCATGTTGCCACAGGGCTCTGGATTTATGTTTATGTTATCATCTTCTTCAGATAGGGGTTCCAAAACTGAGATTGGACTTGGCTGATCCTGGTTCTCACTCGCATTTCCAGGCACCAACAGCTTTGCCACAGATAAAACTCTCTGCAAATAAACAAAGTATAGTCAATTTCATCAAAGACTGCAGAAGATGAACCTGTCATTTACGAAGGGAGAAAAAAGAGAATAGCGGCTCAACCAAAGAAGAAAATCAAGTTTAAGCCACTGAACATCCATCTGATTGCCATAATCTGATGACAATGATCACCTTAAAGTGTAAAGAAAAAACTGAACTCCAGAGATGTCACTGCATTACATACAGTGGCATCAACGGGTAATATTACAAAAAGCAATACTTCCTGCATGACTCAAAACAATCCTATTCTTCAGAAAATTTATAGGGAAAAAACAAAACAAAAAATCACGTAATTTCAGTTCATTTACACAGCACCAAAACATACATTTATTTGTTGGATGCCCGTTGGTCAAGGGTATCATGCAAATAATTGCTCAAATATTATGCATTCATCACCAGTGCAAATTCAGCATCCTAGTTAACACACTCCTGGAACGACAATGGTACAACCAGACTGCAAATAGTGACAAACAATTTGCAAACATGTGGGTATTCACAAAGCATCACAGTCAACAAGTGGCAATCATGTTTGACAAATTTTTAGTGGTACAATAAGCAGAACATACTCTTACATCATGGAAAGACTCATTCAATACCCAGATTGTGCCACCTTGATGAATACAATACCCAGATGGTGCCACCTTGATGAATACAAACAAAATTTTGCTAAAAGAGCAATAGAAGAATGAATTACCTCTTGAGATATTAAGCCTTCTTTTGTGTCCATGGCCACCAACTCTTGGTTAGTTGTCTTCATCGATGATCCTTGCAGACCAGGAGATAAGCACACTTCAAAAGCACTGGTGTTATCACATTGGGTTGCATAATCATCAATGTTTCCAGGGAGAGGTACAGGTGAATCTTGTGTCTCCGGGGTAGCAGTTCGAGGTTCATCTTTGAACTGAGATGGGGCAGACTTTTCTTTATTTGTTCTTCTATTCCTAGAGAAAAATAAACCAGACACTCTCCCTTTTAAAGATGACTTTGAATTCTTCCCCTTGGATAATTCTTTGGGAAGTTCCGTCTTCGCATTCTCACAAATTGAAACAACAGCATCAACCGTAGTACTAAATGCTGTAGAAGACACAGGTAGAGATTTTGACCTAAAAAGGCCTTTAGGAGAATTAGCCACATCTTCTTCCTTGTTCGAGTTACTACTAACGTAAGAGGTTGACCCCCTAGGCTCTTGATGCTTGTTAGTAACCCCTCCCTCTGATCTCATAGTTTTCTTTACATCTGAAAGTGCAAGCATCTCACCCAGTGTGCTAGAGCTCCTCCGAATGTCTTTTTGCTCCTGAGGACTTCCATTTAACGCCATCATTGCCCATCTTTCAGAAAGTCGCTTCTTTGCCTCTCTACAAACAGATGACTCTGGGGAACATGAAATTCGACTACATGAGGCAGAAGAATAGGGGCTTCCAAACTTATGTGTATAATCCCAGGAAAGCCTAGATGTGGGGGACATGATTTCTGAATCACTCAGATTTCCATCAACATATTCATTTCCCAATTTGTTAAATGAACTGTAATCATCAATATAACCATTTGAAAACACAGAAGAAAGTACAGCTTCCTCCCTACAGCGACCGATTACACTGTCACGCATGTGGCAAGTGATCTCCTTTGCCACCTCTCTTGATTCTCGTGCCTCATCTTCGTGAAGTTCATCATAAATATCTTCACAATGCAGTATTCTGGGTGAGGAAGAGGGTGGTGAACCCACAGCCTTACAGTCACGAGTCATTGCAGGGCTAGGCTTCAGCACTACTATTCTAGTTGGTTGGGCAGGATACTCATCAACCTTCTGAATGGAAAAATTACTCAAATACCCTCGATCATATGTCTTATACCCAGTAGCTTGACCCATTTGGGTAAGTTTCTTTGCTTGTTTGTCACTCTTCAGGGAAATAAGTTTTTCATTATGAATCAGCTTAGAGGGCTTAAGAACAGTGATGCGCTTTGCTTCAGGGGCGGTAGGAATGGACTCCATATGATGCAGCTGCGGGGAGAACATGGAATTTGGTTCATCAAGAAACTTAAGTAATAAATCATTATTGGAACTTAAAACATCAATTGCATCTCGGAATTCCTTGGACTGGCAATTTGTTGCCAAGCATTTTGCTTCCATGAACTTCTGGCGAAAAAGAGCCATCCTTTTCTCATCAACATTCTCATTATACTTCCCCTTTTGTGGTGAACTATCGCTTACATTCATCTTCTGGGATTGTTGCCAGATTTCACAGACATCTCTGCATTGATTTTGCTTACGATGCTGGCAAGTTTCACACTGAATTTGCTTGTCCAAGAAACTAAGATCTTGCCCCCAACATTCCGGTAGTACACCAGAGTTACTTGAAGAATGTCTTGAATAACCCTTCATCTGGCCTCTTCTAGTAGCTGAATTTGGCTGTTGAAGTGGAAGGGCATCAAGTCCCATCAACTTAGCAACTACATTGGGTGGATTATGCCTGGAATCCACGTCTTCATTCATTTCTTGAGCTATGAGTGTCTTCATGGGAGTTCCATTTCCATTCTTGTTTGAATAGCTTCTCTTTATATCTGCCGCTAGCTGCAGAAAAAGAACATACAGCAGATAACCAGAAATCACTTTCAATGATATGATGCAAATGTGAAAGTTCTCTGCAAAAATATGTTTCCTCACTCATGTAAAATTAATCCCCAATTGTTTTACCATTTCATCCTCGTTCTTGTCTGCTGAACTCAACACTGTGGTAACATCTGATCGACTTCTCGAGAATGAAGAACCTGCAAATCACACATTGTCAGCAGCTAAATATCAGCCAGGTTGACATCAAGCTGTAAATCATCAACCATAATAAAGTTGACCAGTGCAACAGTATGTCAATCTCATTTTAGATAATTGAGAAAGACAAGTGGCATAGTTAAGTTCCAAGACATCATCTAGATTCAAGTATCGGATTGACAAGCTTTCATCAAGCCAAAGTTGCCGTCAATGTCAACAAAGTGAAGGGCCATCAGACAATTGTATATTAATAAGCAGTAACAGCTGCTGAATGATAAATTGAGTTTCCAAATCAACCTAAAAGATTAAGCATTGAAAAGAGGGAATCTTTCAAAAAGAGAACCCAAAAAAGAGAATCTTATATAAAAAAATCACCATCAAAATGAGGTTTATCTGTGAGCATTCTTTTCCCAGAAATGCCATCGGTCATATCAAAAATATCCACCATCCTCCCTAAGCATCCATGAGAATGTCTCTCTATGTTTTGAACGTTTCTGTTCTGCAGTCCTAACATCTCTAATACCTGTTGTAAAATATGGAGTAAGCAAGCTAAACCGAAAGCACAGTGCTCTCAGGAGAGAAACAGAGGGTTAGAGAGAGTTGAAAGTTTAAAACAAAAGAACATCATAACTTACTACAAGCAAGTAACAGAAGAGGTGATAGGACAAAAAAAAAAAAAAAGAAAACAGGAAAAGAGAAATGGCTCTAGAAAAGAATCAGGAAGGAAAATAGAATAACAACAGAGGAATGAAACGGATCAAGAAGGTGCAGTCATTGGTAAAAGTATCAACTTTAACGATCAAACTGGAAATTCATCTAAATGGGCCTCAGGCCAAATAAGTTGACACGAGTTAAAATCAAAAAGGACCGAGGACTTTGAGGACAGACAACAGATTAGGAATGAAAAGGGGGCTAGATTGGCACAGAACAGGAGAGAAAGAGAAGGGAACCGCCAGTTAAGAAAACAGAAGCAGCTAATCAAACCACAACAAAGATTTTGATTAAAGAGAAAGCAGAGAACAAATGGAGACCATTCTTACTTCAATTCAGACTGCAATATCGAGATATTCTCTCACGATCCATCACAATCAGCGTTAGAACTGTTCCCAAGAAAACAAATCGAATATCAGCTCAATTGATCTCCAACCCAGAAAAAAAAAAGCATGAAACATGGATAAAAAATAACAAAAGAAACAACCCAATCATCGATATAATCTGCATTCACCCAAACTGAGTCCCAAGGCCCAAGCTTTCACCATCATAATAACATAAGTCAAGAGATGAATTAGTTATTTTATATGGTAAATAAATTACTTGAGACCTCTAAAGCATCAACGAGATTGGGAGCGGTTAAGATAAAACAGTCAAAAAGAAAGCAAGAAATGTAATTTTATAGTAACAGAAACAAAAAAATTACAAAGAACTTCAAAAAAGAAGACAATTTTTCATAAAACCAAGGCAAAAAGTGGAGTTCTGTAAAGGTAAGGTAAATTTGTACTCCAAAAGATAGCAAACCTTTCCCAACAAACACTGACACGGAAAGGAAAACCACGTAACTTTAGTGAGAAGAAGAAAGAGGGCGTAGGATGACCTCTTTCTTCTTAATATAATATTAATTATTAATTATAATAATTAATTAAGGAAAACCACAGAACTTTAGTGAGAAGAAGAAAGAGGGAAAGGTGTTTGACTTAAAAGTTGTTGTCTATCGAAGTTTGAGTCGGTGGATGTTAACTTCATTCTCTGGCGTGGTGTGATGGAAGGAGTTGGAGTTGGAGTTGGAGTTGGATGTCCAAGTGAAACTTATTAATGTATCTGTGTAGTTGTTACAATTCTTTTTACCATACTGGCAGATTTAGTTTTAAGTTTGGAGTGATTAAATATAACATGTGTGTGAACTTGTACTGAGTCAATTGTAATGCTAGGAGAGAACCGACTAATCTTAACTCTTAAGAAATAATTAAAATAATAATTTGTGGTTGTGTGTAAAAGCTGAAATGGACCGTCTCTCGTCTCCGAGTTCAGATCTTCTGTCTAATATTATGATGTCTTATTGTGTCCAATAAATCTCAATTATTTATTTATATGGATTTCGTATGAGTCCCGCGTAAGTCCAGTAAAATAAATGGCTAAAATTTTATGAGACAGAATAAAGCAGAGTAATATTAGACAGAGATCCAAATTCCACGTCTCCCTCCAAAAACCTCAATAAAACGCACTTTAATCTCAACTTATTAACTCCCTCCTCCCATTCTTAAACTAATCTCTCTTATCTTCCTTGTTTCTATCTCTCTCTCTCTGTTTCTCCGACACAACAATGTCCGAACCCAAACTCGATTCTTCTGCTTTTGTTTACAGCTTGACCGAAATGTGCCAACAGAACTCTTCTTCTTTGTCCTCTCAGTGCAATCCAGGCTACACAAACCTTCCATTAATGGAGGACCGAGAGAGCGACCACCCATGGACCACCAACGAACTTACCCCATTGATCACCAATGGACCAACATGTAGCGAACAAAAGAAACAAACCGGGAAGCCACAAAAGACCCACCTGTATCTTGCAATCCAAGAGACCATATCCATTTCCAAAATTGCTCTCCCCGTGATACTAACCGGTCTCTTGCTTTACTCTCGCTCCATGATCTCTATGCTTTTCCTTGGACGTCTTGGGGAATTAACTCTAGCTGGTGGCTCTCTTGCTCTTGGTTTTGCTAACATAACTGGCTACTCTATCCTCTCTGGTCTTGCTATGGGGATGGAACCAATTTGTGGGCAAGCTTTTGGTGCCAAAAGACACACCCTTCTTGGCCTAACTTTGCAAAGAACGGTGCTTTTGCTCATCTTAACGTCGCTGCCCATTTCATTTCTGTGGCTGAACATGAAGACAATACTTATGTTTTCTGGTCAAGATGTAGCCATAGCCACAGAGGCTCAATCCTATCTTCTTTTTTCAATCCCTGACCTCTTGGCTCAATCTTTTTTACATCCCTTAAGAATCTACCTTAGGACTCAGTCCATTACCTTACCCCTAACATGTTGTGCCACTCTATCAATTCTTTTGCATGTACCCATCAACTACCTTCTTGTCACACACCTTAACATGGGAATCAAAGGTGTTGCTCTTGCTGGTGTGTGGACTAACTTCAACCTTGTTGCCCTTTTGATCATCTACATCCTTGTGTCTGGTGTTCACAAAGAGACTTGGGATGGCTTGTCAATGGAGTGCTTTAAGCAATGGAAAACCCTCCTGAATTTGGCTATCCCAAGCTGTGTTTCAGTGTGCCTTGAATGGTGGTGGTACGAGATCCTGATTCTGCTCTGTGGACTGTTGATGAACCCAAGGGCAACGGTTGCTTCAATGGGCATTTTGATTCGAACCACTTCACTGATCTACATATTCCCATCTTCTCTAAGCTTTAGTATATCAACAAGGGTAGGTAACGAACTAGGAGCTAACCAACCAAAAAAAGCGAAGTTCGCAGCCATTGTAGGGCTCTCTTTCAGCTTCGTGTTAGGGTTCTTAGCTCTGTGTTTTGCAACTTCTGTTAGGAAGACATGGGCAAGCATGTTTACACAAGACCAAGAGATCATCACCTTAACATCACTTGTTTTGCCAATAATAGGACTTTGTGAGCTCGGAAACTGCCCACAAACCACCGGCTGTGGTGTGCTGAGAGGAACAGCGAGACCAAAAGTCGGAGCCAACATCAACCTCGGTTGCTTCTACTTAGTGGGCATGCCAGTGGCTGTATGGTTAGCATTTTTTACAGGTTATGACTTTGAAGGGTTATGGCTAGGTCTATTAGCTGCACAGGCTTCGTGTGTGGTCACCATGCTCATGGTTCTGAGTCGCACCGATTGGGAAGGTGAAGCACAGAGAGCAAAACAACTGACTGGTTCAGGTCTTCTTGTTGTTAATGTCGATGAAAAGCAGCCAAATAAAGCTGAAACCATCGATGATTCTTCACATTTGTTAGATAATACAGATGGTCATGATGATGATTCGCTTGTCTAAGTGGTTTTTCTCTTCTGTTTTTTTCTTTTTTGTTTATTTGGATCTTTTGTCTCTGGCTGTACAGAGGAGGGTCCAGAGGCTGGGATTGAGGAACGGTATTTAATTTTGTCTTCTTCTTCGGGGAAGCGAAACATAGTTCAACTTTAACTGTTATTGTGACTCAGTAAAATAAAACTCTAGTACGCCATGGAAGTGCCTTAAAGGAATAGTTTTGTTCTACAGAAGTATTTTGTACTCTGTTTAAGATGTATCCAAATCAATCAATCAAAATCAAAGCTTTTTCAGTGTAAATTGACCCCTTTTTTCTTCTTTGAATCATTCTCATTCTCTAATGCTTCAACTTGAGGCAAGAACAGTAGATTCGGAGAAGGAGAACCAGAAAAGATCATTGTCAAAAACACTTTGAATTTTGAGGTTTAAAAAAAAAGTAATTCTAAAAATATTTTATTAATTAAAATATTTTAAATAATTATTAGTATTTCTAAGTCTAAAATGAGATTTTTTCAAATTATTTTAAATTTTTTGGATTTATTAAAAATATTTTTTTTTCATTAAAGTATATGAAGTCATGATTATCTCAATCCAACTACATCAAAATCTAACTAGATCTTAATTTAAAAGTTCATATAACATAAAGAATTTGTAAAATTATTTTTTATTATATTAAATAAATTTGTTTTCACAAATTTTAATATTGTAATGTATTTATAAAATAAATAAATAAAATTATATGCATAACGCTAATTAATGCGTGCATTGATAAATATGGCACATTATAATACATCATTATTTATATTTTTTTCATCAAATCTCACTTGCTACATTACATGGGACTTCATGGATTATCGAGAAGGTTGACTCTAATTATATAATCCATACCTTATACTTGTCTCACTGTAAAATATGATATATAATTAAAAAGACAAAACTACTAATCTACTGCATTATATATATATTACATATTATTGGATTATCGAATAACTCAGGAATGGTGAGTATAGTTATATGTGTATATATATATATATATGACTTTTCAACTTACTCTTAAGTTCCAGCTCAAGTAATTCAGTTTGACTAAAACTAGCAATTTATTGTAATTATTTTAAATTACATATATATGTGTGTGTCTATTCAACTTACTCTCAATTTAAAGCTGTACTAATTAAATTTGACTAAAACTAACAATTTATTATAATTATTTTAAATCAAATTTAATTGACTTTATATATATATATATATATTTAATGCTTTTAGAGTATGAGAAGCCGACCCTCCATTAAGATAGTGCAAAGCAATGACTTATTCTTAAGGATGGGGTTTCGAAGAAATCCCGTAGGTGAATTAAGTGGGCACGTTTTTCTGAAGGTTCAACTAGTGCACCACCCTACAGGCGGGTTAAGCGGGCGCATCTCATCATCGAGGGCCCAACTAATTCTCCACCTACAGGTAAAACCTTGACTATCCCAGGTTCTTACAAGAGGGGCTAGCATGGAATCAAACCTTGGACCTAACCGAAGCCATGAAAAGGTTACATTTACATAGGCCACTTCCATTATTAATTGCTTACCTGTAAGCAACATTTTTCGTAAAAATCAAGAGGGGAAGTACAAGAAAATGTCCTGAATAGGTTAGAATTGGTTGTGGATCGAAATTTAAAGTAATGTAATGGAAATTAGATCTTGATCACACATTTTAATAATTGTGAATATCAACAATATTTGTCAAAACAACGACGTAACACCACGGCCAGCGGCCAAGCAGCTTGCTCTTCATATCTCCTTTGTTTCACATCTTATTCAAATATATATTCTGAAGATCTTTATCTGAAAATTGACTTATTTCTCTCAACTATAACGATTCAATCCTTTAAGATTAAGAAGTAAACAAGGAATAAGAGAAAGAAGAACAAGTCTCACCTCCAACTTGCGAAGTCAATTAATTTCAGAGTCATAATGTAGACTCGTCAATTGATCTTTCCACTTCATAATATACGCTAATGGACCACTTAGGTCGACTACTTTGAATAAGATAATCAACTTATAAATCATAATTTTCAGGTTTAAGATGGTAAGTAATACATTTCTAAGTGCACGTAATTAGTCACTTAACAAGTAATCATCCGATTAAGTCTGTACAAACAGCAGAGAAGGAGAAGAAAATTGTGTATCTTTTAGTTATAATATTGTAGCTTTTATAGCCAAATACGACAGATATGCTAAGTTAAAAATAAGGAAAAAAGATCTCAACAGAATACACCAAGAGTCAAGAAATCAAATATACACAGTATCAGTTACGATACAGAGTCTGCACATATCTGCGGATATCTTAACAAAGTCTACCACCTTAACTTGTAATAACATTTCGTGATCTATAATCCAAAAGACTTGGACCATCTAAGGATGACTTGGTGTTACTAATACATGTCAAAGTGGACGTCTCATTATAGGACGAAGACAAGAGATTAGGGTTCTATTTTTGCGGTTTCGTTGACTCCTTATGTTTAACTTAAACTGCTACCGAGCCCATCAATGTCTCAATACTATGACATTTCTTAAAACCTTTGACGCGATCAAGTTCTCTAAGCGTGAAAAACGGGGCAAGGCCAAGTTCATTGAGTTGACCGGTGCAAGACTCTTGCATGCAACATGTGTGTATTACAACATCCCATCTTGAGAAATGAGAAGTGATTTTCTTAATAAATAATATTTGATAAAAGCAATATTTTAAAAAATGAACCAAAAATTATACCAGTAAAATAAAAAATTTAATATTTAAAAGTTCAACTCATATTAAACTATTGTAAACTCAGGATATAATAAATATTAAACATAATTAAAGAATTTAAAATAAAATTGAAAAATGACATTACCCTTGCCTATTAAAAAGTTAAAATTTATTTAAAGAAAATTTTGTTAAAAAACGGTTTATCCTGATTTATGAAAACTAATTATTTTAAGAAAACTAGCTGATCAATTTTTAATAATAACAGTCATTAAGATAAATCGAAAAGGAAAATTTCTGATAAAAAGATAAATTTCTATGTAATTTTCAAAATTGAACCTTAATATATAATTACTTTTTATGTTCATGTACTGAAAATTAAAAAAAAACATACTAATCATTCTAATAATATTATTGATGATATCCCAATTAAAGGTCACTCCTTATTAATTCATTTATGTTTATTTACTGAATTCATGGCTGAAACAAAGTTAGCAATATTGTTTTCACGTTCAACAATAATATTGCTGCAAATAACTTGATAAATCAAAGAGGTAGAACCAACTCATAAATAATTGTGGACAACCATGTATCTTTCAATAACTTAAGCAT
Organism: Erythroxylum roigii; assembly: GCA_027576455.1. Classification (NCBI taxonomy): domain Eukaryota; kingdom Viridiplantae; phylum Streptophyta; class Magnoliopsida; order Malpighiales; family Erythroxylaceae; genus Erythroxylum; species Erythroxylum roigii. The sequence continues at coordinate 29,929,753 of JANZXV010000006.1, forward strand.
GATTTAAAAAATCAGATTATGACTAATAAAGTCACTATTAAAAAAATACATAAGAGGAATATAATGCACGCTTCTCATATATATAGTATTTAAATTACTCAAGAAATGCTATAATATAACATTATATTATTAAAAATACAGCAGTGTGCCCTTTGAGAAATCGAGAGAACAAATATTAAGTATATTCATAATCTTGAAAGGATCGAAGATTCTTGATCGATCAACCCTATGGCTCTTTAGAGTCTAGGCCTATGTACCTCTTTAGAGTTGCCAAACATCAAAGTTAGGGACGTCATTCATTGAATGATAGAAGATTGGATCTATGGCTCACGCTACAAGTAAAATTGAGATTAGCAACGAAAATTACCGACGAAATGTGTACAAATTTTGCCGGTAAGCTTATTTAGCGACAAAATTTACTGACAAAAAAAAGCGTCGGAAATATAGCTGTCGGTAAATTTACCGACGGAAATTTTGCATACCGTCGGTAAATTTATCGATGATTATTTCGTTTGGTCGGTAAATTTCCTTTAGAAAATTATCTACGGAATTTTTTCCGTCGATAATTACCTACGAAATTTTTTTCCGTCAGTAAATTTGTTAAAAATTGTTTTTTAAAATTTACTTGTAAAATGTTCAATTTCTCTGATTACCTTCTATTTCTTGGCCAAGACATTCATCGAGACAAGGGAAGTTTGACTAGTGTTTACGGACCCATCTAAGCTTTGCCTCGGTAATAAACTGTGTCTTGTGGTTAGCCCCCTGAGCTTGGTCAGAGAAATTGTTCGAGCCCAAGATAAAATCTTTGCGAACCACAACCGACCTCGCACTGCTAGAATCAGAAATTTATCACTACCATTTATAACTTAAGGTTGTTTTTCCAATCACAAAACACACAAATAAATGAAAGTAATTAAATACCTAAATTAACTTTCATTTAATATACGAAAAAACACATGACAGTAGTTGCAAAAATACCTTCACCAAAGGACACGATGACAATGGCTGGACAAGACAACTCCGACATGTAGAAAAGGAGTCCACAACAGAGAAACTGGAGAGAAAAAACCGAAAAGGAGACGCAGGAAGAAAGAAGAAGGAAGAAGAAAACATAGAGGGGGAGAGATGTCGGGTGAGCTAATATTTAAAAAGAATTTACCGACGGAATTACTGAGGGAAATTTTCGTAGGTAAACTCAAAATTTTTTTATTCCACCAACAATTCCCACCTTTTTACCGACAGAACGAAAATTTCCGTCTCTAAATCCATTAACCGACGGCATTTTTCGTAGGTAATCTC
>JANZXV010000006.1:29979138-29995925 GCA_027576455.1 Erythroxylum roigii
TTTATTTCTTATTTATTATATACTAGTTTAATAGTGATTTAATACCTGTTGATCTTCTAAACCTTAAACCTTTCATTTGATCGGTTCGATGTTTGGTCCCATTTTTAAAACATTGATATTGTGCTCTCTAGCTAAATGATTCTCTCATTGTATGTCGACCGCCTATTAGATGTAGTTCTAGACGTGGAAGATTACGAATAGTATATGTTCACAAATGAACCTAAGCCGAAAATCCTTCTACAACTGTCTCTACTATCCACTGCATTAAGATATGCTTAACTTTCATCATCATTTTCAGAGTGCTAAGACTGTCGTTAAATGATTTATTGTATTTGGTCCTATCAGGAGGCAATATTTATGTTAATAAGTGATAATTATTAAGAATTAATATCAAAGCATACATTTCACATATATTAAGTTCTTTACATCGGATGTGACGAAGGTTATGCCATCATACTTCTTAGTATGGGTGTACAAAAAGAGCTAACGGGGTGAAGCTTTTCTACTCATAGACTTTTCCTGTATCAGAATAAAAATTTTATAAGTGAACTACAATTTAAAAAAAATTCGGCAAAGTTTTCTCTATTTTAATGATATTTATCCCCCTATTGAACAAAAAAAGTAATTCAACAACACGACCATATATGACACCAGACATTTATAATATTATCATTTTCCATAATACACATATATTTTCATTCCAAAATTCACACATCCAATTAAATTGAAATACATCAAAGTAAAAAGAAAAAGAATATAAATGTAAAATGGAGATGCTTACAAGTTTCTCTGCTTGCTCCTAGTGAGTAATAGATCCTCTAGTGTATATGGGAAGACCCTCTCCTCCTAGTCTTTCACATCTGTTGGCAGAATTGCACTCTGAAATGGACATTGTCTCGAGTGATGTCTAATATAACTCTCAACGACTCCATATTTCTTTAGATATATATGGAGGTCGTACACCAGTTTTGTGTAGCACACCAACAAAGTCTCTATAACATGTATGAGTTCGCCTCTCTTATAGTTTATAAATTACAGCCTCAAATTTGAAATCTCATAAAAATTCTTTTTGAAAAATAAAACATGCTATAAATACTTATAACCTACAATATTTATCTAATTAATTATAAAATTAATTACATAAAAATACGAAAGAATATTTTTTGTACCTCAAACTCCTGATAATAAAAATCCTTTGTCACTTGATAGACATTCTTCCATTTATACCCTTCAAGATCAATCTTTTCCTTAAACTTAGATGTCATGTTTCTTGAGCACGTTCCAGACAGAATCAACCTAATATATAAGCAATTTTAGATCATTTTCAAATTAAAACCTATAACTTCAATATAAACCTATGATGTTATCATGCATGTATTTTCTCTCATAGATCATTGACTATTGTGATGTACATTCTTTCATCTACTCCCTTAGCTCCAAGCTAGAGGTCACCTTCTTCATTCATAATGTTTACTCCTAAGCTCTGTCGGTATAGGAGTGGTGGATGGTGTAGTGGGGGCTTTTCACATGGATAACTGATCTTTGGGCCATCCATATATGCAGGTTGAGAACATGCATAGTGAATAAAAGCTTCAACTCCCTCAATAAAATCATGATTAATGAAACCATCAGTCGTTGATTGTCTATACATCCAAGATCTATCAACATTACTCATTTTTGCAAAATTGTTATTTAAAAAAATGATTTCATAGTTAGTATCCTTCATTTCCCTTAAGTTTACAGAACATGTTTGAATTAATCACTTACAAGTTCAGTTCCAAAGTTTGAATTTAAACAAGCACTATGGTATGTGACATTGTTACACCATATGAATCGAGAAAGCGAGTTCTCGCTATAACCCTAGGCTCGTGAATTTTTTTACCAATAAGCCTCATGGGAGCTGCATTACGAGTTTCCAGCGTATATATCATCCTAGGGGTTTATTATGTAAAGAATTGTCATGTCTGTTAACCCTATGAATTTCTTATGTTAATACGAAGTTTGAATCAATCACAATGAAGTTCGAGTATTCATGTTTGAATTAATCACCTACAAATTCATTTTCAAAGCTTGAATTTAAACAAGTGCTATGGTACGTGACATTGTTACACTATATGAATCGAGAAAGCAAGTTTTCACTGTGACTCCTAGGCTCGTGAAATTTTTCACCGATAAGCCTCATAAGAGTTGTATCACTAGTTTACAACCTATATACCGTCTTAGAGGTTTATTATGCAAAGAACTTTTGTGAATTTCTTATGAGTTTCATCTAAGGGTTTATTATGCAAAGAACAAAATTTTGTTTCATTATTATGCATTGGATCATCCATAAGATCTCAAACTCATTCCATAAACAGTAAATACTCATGTAATTCATACATCTACTTATCAATGATTCAAACAAAACCCAAAGATAAATACTTAGGCTATTAAAGAAGAATATAAAAACTTATCATTGATTATAAGAATATTCTAAACAATACAAAATCAATACCTCCTTTTCATTCAGCAAAACCCAAGCATAAATATTCATTCTATTAAAGCAACACATATGATAGACATTAGTTGGACGACCTACTTGGATAGACAAACAATTGCATACTACAAAAAGAAAGATGAGTGACACTCTTCAACATAAAATAGGGCCTGCGAAATAGAAAATTTCGTATTTAATATAATACACTTATTCAATAGTTATGTATTTATATCTATTGCATACAATGCCAAATTTCACTATAAGCATTAACACTTGAAACTTTAATAATCAAATTCAGTATAATGCCAACAAAAGCATATGATATATACTAACACAAGAAGAACACTCCCAACACTTTAACATAATCGTAACAGGACTTTTACGCATTCATGTATATTTCATATTGTAGATATAAACATCAAGTCTTTAAAGGCAAAAATAACTATTAACGCTTTTGATTCTTTGGATTGGAAATTCATTTTAAGCTCTTTACAAACTCTTGGGTTCCTTGTTGAATTCATTGGTTAATGTAACACCCACATACCCCTTAAAAGGATATACAGATGCCACACAAAACATATCTAATTCATACCAAGATACCGTAGAAATTCCTTGAAAATAAGGCAACATTCTTCACATTCATAAGTTGTTAATATAAATAATTAGAATACATTATAAACATGCCTTAAATACAAAACCATAACGTATTATAGTTATTACAAACCATTTATACAAAATACAAATATGTCTCATCATATTTTATACAACTTAAAAACAAACTTAAACATAACATCTTCCAAAACAAAACACATCCTTGTTTGGAGTTTGCGCTTGTCCTAGCCTTAAGTCTTCTTATCAAAACCTATACGGAGGCAAAACCACCATGCTAAGCATATAGCTTAGTGGGGAATAACTAAATAAGATATAAAATGGTGACTTCTTCTAATAGCCGTCTAGTATTCACATGCACTAAATCATTTCATATCACATGCAATCTTTAATTGTTCAAATAAAAGTGTAATCCAAAAATTATTTGCATCAAAGCAGAATATTCTTGCATCAGAACAAAACTTATAAGTATCAGAACAGAACATATTACTTTAGAACAGAACATAAAAGTCTCAGAATAGGATATATCTGTATCTGAACAGGGCATAACTTGCATCAGGTCAGAACATAACTTGTATCAGAGTTGAACATATATCATATCACAAAACAAAATAGCCTGCTAATCCTTTTGACAGAAGTGGGTAACAGGACCAGAACAGAAGATACCTATGATTGGTATCGTAGAATAGAAGAGACTTATGTCTCATAATCAGAAGACACTGTAGTGTCTGAGAATAGAAGACACCGTAGTGTCAAGTACAGAAGACACATTAGTGTCACAAAAGCAGCTGCAGACCCTTCTAGGTATGCCTATTTACCCACAACTAGGACTTCGCAGTTTTAAAACAAAACATGTCATATTTCAAAATCACATGTAAGAAATATATTGCATAACATATGAATTTATTCTATTTTACTCAAATTGAACATATTCATTCACATTTGATCAAACTTAACATGCCTTATAAACATAAGCATTTGCAATAATGCACCTATGAATACATTAAGTAATTATATATTACATTTATGCACACAAGTTTCCAATTCACAAACATTCATAACTAACACATTACTTATATCCTTTGGATCACATTTGTGTTCATAAGAACACACTCATCCTTGAACAAACCATGTATTTCAACATTAGATACATTGATATTAAACGACACATTCCTTCAATTATCACCTCAATTAGCAATCCATAACTTATTCAACATTTAATTAACTAATTTCACATCAAACTAGGTTCATTTCTAACCTTAATTAAGTCCAATTACACCATTATAAAGTGTCTTAACCTTATATAGTCAACAATTGCGCAAAACTAACCCTTTCTCATTCATAAGCATTTCCCACAACAGTGAGAAGGAGCTATACAATTCCTATGATCGTGGGATGGGTGAACTGAAGGTCCACTCTCCTATAGCCTTCAATTTGTTTCCAAATTTTAAGTCCCTCATACTCCCTTTAATACACCTTCATCATAGTCCCTTAATTGCACTTCAATTACACCTTAATTATGCTTCAATTCCTCATCAAATTCACGTTTAATTTCAATTCAAAAATATTCATTAGGCAACTCACAGATCATTGTCTTTCATGCATCAAAACTAAAACAAAATTTGTCATATAAGCATCACTTTTTTCAACACTCATTTGATCATCATCATAACACATATTCCATGCCAATTCTATCATAATAGAACCTGTATTAATACATGCTTTCAAGTTTTTTCCACTTACGTGTTTAACTTCAAATTCCTACTTCAATTAACAAGCCAATCTGGCCTTCCAAGCAAACAAGCACCATTCCATGATCAAGGTGAAATTAGGATGATCTTAGTACCCAAAAGACAACGATATAGAGGATAGCATGAGGTAACTTTCTTGATGCAATATTTGGTAAAGATTGTAGAGTGATAGTGCACAAAATTGAAGCAAAATTCAAGGCAAGGAGAGGAATGATTTTGGTGGAGATGCATGAATGAAGGCTGCAAAGAACTTCCTTGCAAGAGCTTAACACTTAAGTTGCTAGGTATCCTTATTTTGAAAGGGCACATGTCCCTAATGCATTTATCCCATTTGTCTACTATATAAGCTACCAAATGTCATAATTTTATTGTCCCATTTATCAACCAATGTTGCCACTTGTCATTCAATTATACTGACATTTGTCCCTTATTTACTTATGCCAAATGTGACTAAATGTATAGGCTTACTTATCCAAATTTTCATGTACCAATTTGTCTTGCCACTTGACATTTTCCTGGTCAAAATGTACATTTTAGTACATCAATTTTCTAATAGTACAAATTAATTCCAAGTTACTAATTATGGTCCATCAAACCAAAATTCAAGACATATACAGTTCACAATCATATCACAATTTTAACACCTATTACATTTACTTTCATGAACATGTAGCATTCCAACTAGGGTGTAATTTGGGGCCTTACAGTTAGATAAAACAACAGATAATTATAGTTTCCTATGGCATTCTAATCAATGAAGAGCCATCGATATTATACCATTTGGTGATTACTTGTAGAGAATCTACCATATATAATGCATGATATCTCAATCGAATTCTTAATCGACTGTATATAAGGTATTCTATCATTTAGTGAATTGTTATCCTTTTGTTGGGACTCTGCCATCTACAGTAAGGATTATAGGATCCACCTATAATTTCATAACATGTAGCTCTTTAGGTGTAGGTACATATAATTAAAATAAGACTCCATAGAATTCCAAGTCAACTTTTGTATAATTATCACCATGCTCATATATATCATATCGAAATATTCGTGTCTCATATTCATCAAATTTCTTAAGTAATGAACATTTAAAATCTAGTTCCTATATTTTACACTCTTTTTTTTGCTCAAATCAATTTCAATGTTTATACATATATATTACTCAACCACAAAACTTCTACAATCTTAACTTATTTAAAAAGCAACCTAATTTATTGATTTTATTCAAACTCATATAAGAAAGTTCACAAATTAGAAGCAACATAGAAATACAAAAGGAATGGAAGAAACCTGAGATTATATTATGAAAACTTGAAAACCCCTTAAAAGGAACTTGAGAGAGAATAGGGAGAGATAAGAACAACCCTATGCACTTTTGGAACTTTTAAAATTTTTTTAGGGTTGATTTAAGAGAGGCATTTACTTTAAAAACCTTATCCAACTACTTAAACTTATTTAAAAGGTCAAAGCAAGTAGATGAGTACTTTAACTCTTGGTTATTAAAACAACCATAACCTACCCTACATATCATAGAATCTCATGATTTATAACCGTAAGTAAGCTAAACACATAAAGTTAAAAATTTTATGTTTTAGACTTCTTAAAAATGTTACTCTAACTATATGAAAAATGAGCTTACAATCTTTAAGCTTAATAACGCCAAAACATACCCTAACCTGAACCAACACCAATTAAACATCCAAAAAAACCTTACAAAGACACCTCAACAATATATGAAATATTGAGAAACACTTAGCATATAACATGTAAAGAAGAATGACCAACTCTACAAATTAACTATACAAAAGCCAAAAACCTAAGATGTTGCAATTCTTGTGAACTATGAAATTCCCATAAAATGTTCACCATTCGACTAAACATTACGAAGAGCTATTTGGAATCAAAATTTAGTTGACTTTTATTTAAAGCTTAAATCTTCTCATAGTTATAAAGCTGGTAGGTAATAATATGGTTCGAATCATAGATATATTTCCTTAGCATTGACATAGATATAAACATCATGAAAATATTAAGTGCATTAGTAAAACCAAATGACATAGTTAATTAGTCATATGAATCCAAATTAGATTCATTGTTTCAAATTATATAAGTTTGCATAACATGCAACTGATACATTATTTTTACTAATATAATTACGAATAATATCTACAAGAGCAAAATCCTCTCCTAAAATATGAAATTGATAATTTATAAGTTCATTTGTGTGATTTTATCTGAATTTTGGTTATAAAAGATAGACATACATGGTGCTAGGAATTAAATTCACTTAACACCATATGATTACATAAGTGCTTCTGAATCTTGGTCAACTTCTTCCATTACAGGTCATATATGTTATCAATAATATATTGCATGTTACAAGGTGCATATTACATATAAATATGAACCTACTATAAAAAATGATCCAGGATGCCATTCCTTATACCACAAGTCTAACACACAACACATGTAAATTCCATAGTTGTTTTATTCATCAATAGGCATACATACTCAAAGTGTTATCCGATCTCTATAATTCAATTCAATAACAATGTGTAATAAGAAAACATTCAAAAAGAGATAAACATAATGATTTTGTTACTTCTTTTGTTGCCTTGGAATTCTTTTACATAAGTGATAGAATAAATGGATAACAAAACTTTATCATTGCATTCCATACTAAAATAAACCACAACTTGCCATAAGACATATGTCTATAATCTTTAACCAATATTTTGTTATATTAAGATATCGTCAATATAGATCAGTGCATTGTTGAGGATAGGCTTATAGATTTTTGTAATGGATTTCTGAAACAATGATGGAGCAACTTTAAGTCTGAAAAATTTCAAGCTAACTATTTATGCACCCAAATTAGGAGTAATAGCTGTATTGTGTCAAAAGGAAAATTTTTACGAGAAATAGACAAAACTAATGCCAACTCAAATAAATCAAGTAGGTATTACTAAGGAAAATGAAACATATTAGACATATTCATTCAAAAAATATCTATAAGAGGGAAAATTGTTAGATGATTCAAAACAGGTAAAAAAGCTTTTAAAGTAGGCTCCTTTATGACCAAAAATGTAGAAAGTTTCTTAATATACGGGTATGAAATCCTATTAATAATCATTATAGACAGTGGCACATAACTTATATATCATTTCATAATCATTATAAACATTTCAAATTACAAATCATGTTTATCATCATTTTTCAGAATTTTTATCGAACACTGGTACGCTATCGAAAAACAACACTACTTTGTTTCAAAACCACTGATTTTGATGCATTATTCGCCAACACAACCACACAACAACAAACATTGACTAATTAACAACCCAAATAAATGTCGCACACGACTCAATCCAAACTAAAATCAACATTTCCAACATAATTGTTCATATACAAATATTTCAAACACAAACAAATAACGCAAGAGTAGAAAATGGACAATCAACCTCCACATGAAATCCCAGTATAATGAAAGCAATGGAAGAATGAAAGAAGATCAACAAATGGAAGAAAATGTGTGGAGGAGAAAACAAAAGCCACCGAAAAACTAGAGAAGACGACATGGGGGCTTCGGGTGTTAGGTTTTTATTAATTATCAAAAGATATTGTTTTACCATATATTTACAAACATTGTCGACATCATTTGCTGTTACCGACGGAATAACAACTCCGTTGGTAATTTACTGACGGCAAAATAATTCGTCGATCAATGTCGTCGCTCATTGCTTTTGCCAAACATTGATGCCTATTTTCCCATTGAATTTTGCTATTCTGTCGAGAAATTCCATCGACAAAGTTTCACAAAAGAAATCCCTCCACATTCATCGACAGATTATTTGCTGTTATGAAATGTCATTTTTCCAACAAGTTTACCGACGAAGTTGAGGATCCGACGCTAATTTGCTACGGAATAATTTTTGTTGCTAATTTTTTATCGGTAATCTTTATTTTTCTTGTAATGAATACAATGCTTTCTCCTTGCTTTTCAAAAAATTGTTTGGCGTATAGGCAAATTTTACACATAATACTTTAAGATAAGAAAACCAATTAGATTGAGAAATCTTAACTCATTAAGTTGTATTTATGTCTGTAATCTTTGATACCGGATTATTTACATATCATGTACACTAGTTTTTAAGAAAAACTATGTCCGATCCAACATGCAAGATTTATGAGCACGCTATTTGGCCAAAGACAAGAGACAGAAAAGAAAGAAATGAAGAAAGGAGAAGGTGACAATTCATGCATAAGAACAATGTTTGTCTTATAACTAGTTTGTTGAGCTCTTTTTGTTGGACAATTTTGTCCTTTCTCATAAAGTTGGACAATTTTGTCCTTTCTCATAAAGTTGGACAACTATCAATTGCATTTTTTGGTTTTTAATAACTTATCGGTTAAATTACGTAATTTGATCCAGATAAAGATAATAAAGTGGTACAATAAATGATCTAAATCAATGGGTCAAAGCCTGGGTGAAAAATGGATCCCAATCAGTGTGAATTGGACTTATATCGATCTTGTGATGGGGAAGCCCGATATAGATGCTATATATAAAGGTTAAGGTCTCCTGCAATTGCTCATATATCAATCGTAAGCATAAGGATTCTTTGAATCGTTAAGACAGCTTACGCTTTGAGAAAATTGTAGAAAGACCTTACCCGCGTCCCGGAAAGCGGTTCCTGTGAAGACAGCGGTAAATTCGCGCTCGTTTCAGTTTCAGAAAGCTCGTTTGAAGTTATGAAACTAAAATAAGGTATTTTCACATTTCTTCATTTCTTGTCCTTTCACATTCGATCTGGAGTACGTAACTAAGATACCATTACGTATTACACGTGGTATCAGAGCGGTGACGTAATCGGGTGGTTAAAAAATGAAGATTTTTCAGTTTTCTCTTCATAAGGTTTTCAGAGATTTAACTTATGTTTCTCAGTTTTTTCTTGCTTTTTATTGTATGAAAGTAGTATACATTTGTTTAGCCTTAAGAAACGGGGTGAAAACGAGCCTGGGAGTCTAAAAACTGGCCTGAAACTTGCCAAAAATGGTCATTTTCTTATGGGACCAACAGAGACCGTCGGGTGACAACGCACAATACCGCCTGTCTAGCACTTGCGACGCACGTACTAGACACGGGTCGACACATGGGTGGACCATGTTGTGCCACATGTCGGCGCGTGCGTAAATAAACGTAAGTGGATGCACGTCTGGCGTATGCTATGCACACGTCGTTCACTGTTGAGGCGCATTGTTGGGTGGTGCGTGCAGTTCACGCGTCGCACTCTCCACTCTATGATGTTAGCAGATGATGTCAGCGCTATAATGCGCTGACGCAGTACTGATGTCAGCTGTACAGAATTTCTACAGTGTTAAAAAAAACACAAAATTTTCATATTTTCCTTAAGGGTGTCCCAGAGTGTTTTGGCTCAGTTTCTGGGTCCGAAAAATTCACAAAGTGAAAATTTCCATTCTTTTGGGTTTATTACATTAGTAATAAATTAAAGTTTAACTCTAGGAAAAGGAATTAAGGCTTTCTGAATCCAATTTCAAGTAGATTTTCATGCTTTGGACATCACAAGGGAGAGATACTTCAAGTTTTTGTGTCTCGGGTCTCATGTTCAGGGTTTGGGATTGCATGATAGTCGCTCAAAAAAGGAATTAAGACATCCTGAAGTCATTTTTAGTAAATTTTCGTGCAACGAACTTGCCATAAGAGAGATACATGAGGTTTTCATGTCTCGGCTAGTTGGTTCATTGTTGATGAACGATAGTCACTCTACTGAGATATTTCTTTCACGAAAGTCTCAAAATGAAGTTTTCAGAGAATGTCTTTAGCACAAGCGTGTGACAATGAGACTGTGCATTCGGATTTTTGCATTTATTAATGTTACATTGTCACATACGATATGCTCATAAAGAATGTGAGGATAACATAAAGATGTATCCCTTGTATTTGTGGACTTTTTGAGTGCTAATGAGGACGTAGTCACAAAAATGACCTTTCGAGTCAGTATTTTGAATAGTTTTGCTTACATGTTAGGGGATGTCTCTGGTATTCCGTTTGGTTATTTTGCCCACAAGTATTGGCCATATATGAGATTTTGATATGCGCATAATAGCATTGGATAGAGGAAAGTCGTTGCTTGAATGACTATTCGCTCATAGGTGGTAGTGTCATGAGAGTTGATGGTCTATACTTTGATCGCTTTTATGTGGAGGTCTAATTACATATATTATGTATTCAATCCACAGGTATTTCATAATACGTGTGACCGAATTTTCATTAAAGATATTGTTTAATGGCTTTGAGTATCACTATTATCCTACATTTGTGCTAATTTAAACATTATCATTTTACAATCACCTTTTTGGTCAATAAAATTAGTGTCACCATTGAAACCCTGACCGATTTCAATACGAAGAAGTGGAAAGAGGATGTATTGAATGCTATGGAGATAGCTGAGGTTGATATGGTCATACAGACGGATAGGCCATCTCTACCTACATCTATGAGCTCGAAAGCTTATAAAGCAGCCTATGAAGCCTGGGATCGGTCTAACATATTAAGTCTTTTAACCATTAAGAAATCCATTCCTAACTATTGCTAAGTGGACTTCTGGACACAGACATAGCGAAGGAGTTTCTTGGTAATGTCTCCCAGAGGTACACAGTTTCACCTAATGCTGAGACAAGTGTCTTGATGAAAGAATTATTTTCCATGAGATATACAGGAGAAGGAAGAGTAAAGGAGTACATATCGAGAATGATTCATCTTCATAGTAGACTAAAGATGCTAAACACTCCTCTTCCTGCTATCTTCATTGTTCACCAAACTCTGAACACACTCCCTCCAGAGTTTAGTAATCTGGCAATGACATATTACTCGCTTGATGAGGAATGAGACTTCAACACTTTAATAGCCCATTGCGTTACTGAGGAGGAGAAACTCAAGTTTGCTACTCCTACAACCCTCGAAGCAGCTTAAGGGAATGTAAAGATGAAGTCTGCTAAGTTTAAAGGTAGAAGGTTTAAATCTTCTTCATATGCAGATGTTGGTCAAACTAGTGCTGGTAAAGGTCCATATAACATAAAGAAACCAGCAATATAAGGCCTAGAAAGACTGAGACCGTCAGGTAACTCCTTGGCTTATCAATTTATGAATCTAATTTATGATAGTCGCATTAAATATTTGGTGACTATTTAGTGGAACATTTGATCATGGTTCTTTCATAATGCAAGGGTTCATATCCAGGATAAAGCAAAATAAAAGAAGGAGTAACTGATGGTTGATAGCAATGAAGAGGCAAAAATAATATCTATGGGGAATGTATGTATTGAACCTTGTATTAAGGTTCATTTGGGTTTTACACGACATATTTTATATGTGATCTTTTGATCAATTTTGGACAAAGAGAGTTAATATTTTGTATTTAATGCTTCTATTGTACAGTTATTGTTTAATGCAAAACATAATGAGACAACTTTCTTGTTGTATGGTTTGTATAGAATGTGTCTTACCCTGAATTAGATATATGCTTCTTTGTATCTTTCCAAACAACTCATGAAGTGAAGGACCCTGATGAATAAAAAGTCATACATAGTGTGACATAAAAGTTTGGGCCACATTTCTAGAGCTAGGTTGAGAGACTAATTAAGGAAGTCATTTCTCTTTTCTAGATTATTATGATATAGGAACATGTGTTTATTGTTGCAGGGATAAGTTGACTAATAAGGATATTGAGGTCAACTTATGCTTTTAACTTGTTGAGTTTGATACATAAAGATATCAGCAAACCTTATACAGTTGCATTATGCAATTCTAAATGTATTATGATATTTGTTGATGATTATTCTTTTTACAGTTATATGTTCTTGCTTAAAAATTGAAGGTTGAGAACCAATTGGAAAAAATCATCAAAATAGTCAGATTTGACCGTGGAGGAGAATATCATGACAAACATGGTATTTCAGGACTTTAAAAGGTCTTTTTGCCAGATATTTGGAATCAGTTGGAATAGTGATGTAATTCACTATGTCGAGTAGTTCTGAAAAAAAATGGTGTTATCAAAAGGCATAACTGCACCCTAAAGGACTTGAAGAAATCGATGTAGAACATGGCTATTCTACCTAATTATCTAGAAGTTTGGAAACTCAGCCTTGCACACATTCGTGTATAGGGTTGCCCTACTGAGGTAGTATAATCCTTATAAAGAAAGATTGCATGTTCGTTCCGCTCATTGCTATTTAGTAAGATATCTCGACCATTTTAAAGCTACAACTTTTATTGCAAAGAAGGTGGGACTAGAATAGTGGAGTTACAAATAGCTAAGTTTCTAGAATACAACGTCTATGATGATGGTGTGCTCTTTGACCCTTCAGATGATAGCAGGGCGGATACTACAATTATCATGTACTCGCTACTCATAGGGTTAGATTTGGTGGATCTAAGTCTTTGTACCGTGCCTATATAGGAACAGGAATCCATGCCTGTACACATAGTGGTTCTTCGAGGTATAAGATCTAATACAGTTAGGTAAATCCACCAGAATGAGATGACCTGTTATCCCATCTGATTACGTAGTCTATCAGGTGTACAGGACTATGTTATTAGACATGTTACGAATCTAGTTACTTTTACAAAAGTTATTTATGGACCTAATGCAGATTTGTGGTGGGTTGCAATCACTAATGAGATGCAAGTCATGAATCATAGTATGGTTTGGGAGCTAGTTGATTTACAGCAGAACTGCAAACTCGTCAGTTGTAAATTAAGATTAAACCTAAAAGATTTTGGGATAAAGTTTAGTGATTTATAAGCTCGCCCAATTGCCCAATGGTTCACTCAGGGACAAAGGTTGACTTTATTTTCCCTTTTCTCTCGTATCCTTGTAGGATACGTTTTGAGTGATTAGGGAAATTGTAACATATGATGATATAGAGTTATATCAGATGACTGTCAAAACCGGTTTCCTGAGTAAAGACCTTACGAAGAGGTCTATATGGTACAATCTGAAGGATTTCAGGATCCAAATGGAACTGACATAGTTTGCGTGTTATACAGATCAATATATGGTTTACATTAAACCTTCGGAAAATGATATCTTATAGTTGATGAGGTTATGACCTCTTTCAGCTTCATAGAAAACAAAATTAAAAGATGCTTGTACTATGAGGTCAGGGGGAGCAAAATTATCTTTGTATTATTGCATGTGGATGATATTGCTCACGTCAAATTACTTGACCATATTGTAGAAGGTTAAGCAACTTTTAGTCAAGAACTTTGACATGAAGGACTTTAGCGTAGCATCTTTTGTACTAAGTATTCAGATTCACCGGGATAGATCTCAGCACTCATCAAGCCTCCTATAGAATGCATACATTGAGTATGTGTTATAGAGGTTTAATAAGATTAACAGTAAACCTATTATAGCACCTATCTCTCGTAGCGAGAGATAATCTTTGACATAGTATCCAAAGAATAAAGTAAAGAGAGAGGTTATGAGGAATGTTCTATATTCTAGTACGGTTAATAACTTGACGTTTGCTCGACTATGTATTAGGCATGGCATTGCATTCACCATTTGACTGTTTGGATATTATCTGGTTAACCTAGGTGTCGACCATTGGAATGCAGTTAAGTGAGTATTGAGATACTAAAAGGGAATTAAGGATTATATGTTGACATATAGAAAAGTCAACAAACTAAACCTCGTAGGAAATTCAGATTCATATTTTAGCTATGTGTTCGGATTTTCGAAAGTCCACTTAAGTTTACAATTTTAGGTTTGCAGATGGTACAATGTCGTGGAAGAGTGTCAAGTAGACACAAATGATTTCCTTGGTGATGCATGCAAAGTGTATGCTATGGGACTGCTTCACAAACTGTTTGACTCAAAAACTTGATTTCTGAGTTGTCTGTGGTTGATTCAGTGGCTAGACCCATTTGGTTATACTATGGTAATCTTCTTGCTATGTTGTTTAATAACAACAAAGAATATCACAGGATCTTAGCATTTAAAGGTCAATTACTTGGCCATAAAGGTGTTGATACGAAAAGGTGACATTAAGATTTGGAGCATTAAAGGACTGAGAAAATGTTAGTCAATCCTTTAACCAAAGGACTTCGCCCACTTGTTTTTATGACACAAGTATGCATTATGGGTGTTTTGAAGTACTTAGATACTATTATTTAATGGATCATTATGTTTGCTCCATGTACATTTGTACATTTTGATGTGTTATGATAGTATGATGGTTCATCGATAAAAATGGTCATCATTTATCCTCAGTAATACGTGTTATCGTATATTGCCATAATATATATAAAAGTCTTAAGATTTGTGTCGATCTTAAGTATTTAAAGGTCATTGGGCATTTATACATATTGACCTTAAGCCTATGTCATTTCGACGCATACATTTTTATACGGATATCTATAAAGTTTGACATGACATAGGGGGATATAAGTTTTTAATCTCATAAAAGTTCTCTAATGCGGTTTAGCATTCAGTTGGAGAACATAAAGGTTTTCTCTAATGTAGTTTAGCATTTGGTAAGAGAAAATAGGGTTTCTCTAATGTAGTTTAGCATATGTGATTTAGCATAAAGTTGGAGAAATCGAGACCTAAAAACGAAGATGATATAATTTAGATAACAAAGTTATCATCCTAGTTTGCCACACTCCATTTTCCCATTCATGTTAGTGAGGTATTAGGTATACGTGGTTGTATTGGATCTTTATCGTACATGACACATGCAATTGATCCTTTTTGATATCGAAAGCCTTGCAAGATGGAATGATAGACTTTCGTTATCTTTGTATCAAATGTTTTGTTTTTAAACCTAGTCGACTAATTCAGTAGCATGATTTAACCAAGTTTTTAAACTATAGTCAAAACTGCAATTAATACTTGTCCAAGGGAGAGAATGTTGGACAATTTTGTCATTTCTCATAAAGTTGGACAATTTTGTCAACTATTAATTGCATTTTTTGATTTTTTAAATAACTTATCGATTAAGTTATGTAATTTGTTGCAGATAAAGATAATAAAGTGACCCAATAAATGATCTAAATCAATGAGTCGAAGTTCGGGTGAAAAATAAATCCCAATCAATGTGGACCGAACTTATATCGATCTTATGATAGGAAAGCCCGATATGAATGCTATATATAAAGGTTAAGGTTTCCTGCAGTTGCTCATATATTAATCGTAAGCATAAGAATTTTCTTACCTGTTAAGAGAACTCACGTTTTGAGAAAACTGTAGAAAGACCTTATCCGTGTACCAGAGAACAGTTCCCGTGAAGACAGCAGTAGATTCGCGCTTGTTTCGGCTTCAAAAAGCTCGTTTGAAGTTATGAAATCGAAATTAGGTATTTTCTGTATTTCTTCGTTTCTTGCCTCTTCGAAGTTAGGTATATTATATATTTTTTTGTTTCTTACCCTTTCATGTTCAATCTAAGATACATAACTAAGGTACCATTATGTATTACACTTTCATACAAAGGAACAACGTCTCATAGCAAGTTTGTTGAGTTCTCTTACTAGTTACTCAGTTTTGTTGGTCAAGTTACGGAGATCCTTGCTATAAATCGGTCAATGAATCAAAATTTGGTCCAAGTTTGTGCAGTGAGAATAGGGATTTTGTTTCTGCCGCAGGATTTGAGATGGTAGACCTCATGATACTTGTGCTCAGATACTAAAAAGGATTTATTAGTCTCCAATGTTATATATGAGAAGTTAAGAAGTACGGATACGGATATGGACACGCGACACGACACGCGACACAGACGTGGGGACACACCAACTTCTAAAATTTGGTAGACACGGACACGATATATATATATATATACACACACACATTATAAAATTTAGAATTAAGAAAAAAAATTTAGAATTCATAATATGATATATAGTGATTGATGTGTTTCAAGAC
>JANZXV010000006.1:30009716-30021877 GCA_027576455.1 Erythroxylum roigii
TATTCCCAATCTTCCATGTCCAGTACAGCAGCGTCCACTAGGCCATCGAACAACAATGAAGTCATCGAGCTTCGGGCTACAGTACAAACATTAATGGACAAGATAGCTCATTTGGAAGAGGGGCAGACAGAGCGGGAGGAACAACGAATGAGGGAGCAAGAGCAACGAATCAGGGAGCAGATGGAGCTACGGATGAGAGAGCAGATGGCAAAGATGAGAGAAGAGATTATGCAAATGGCTCAGTTGAGACCACCGTTGGAACAGTCGAAGGGAAGTTCTACAGAGGACCACCCGCGATCACCACAACCTTAGATAGTCGAACTCATTATTTTAAAGTACAAACATAACAATTTATGTACACTTTGATGTGTTTATTACCAATTTTATAACAATTGACATTCTTTAAACTTTGTACTTCTCATCTAATTTTCTTATTACACAAATATCTACAAATATACAAATTATGTTCGTATGCACATATAAGGGAACTCTTGAGAATATGCATTTAGCGGAAGATAATGATATGTTAGTAGGTATTCATAACACCGACGGAAAACACCGACGGATTACACAATTCCGTCGGTATATATGAACTTTCTCCGACGGAATGGAATATTCCATCGGTACAAAAACCATCACTACAAATGCCGACGTACAAATTACCATCGGTAATTGATGGAACTTTCCAACGGATTATATTTCCGTCGTTAACGTTGACACTTACTTCTGTTTTCGCTCTGAACGTACCGACGGTTATGTCGTCCTTAAACTATACCGACGGACAAATTCCGTCGATGATATCTGCATTTCATCAACGATATTTTAATCAATGTCCGTCGCAACATAACAACAACGGATAATATTCCGTCAGTTTTCTGTTGACAATACACCGACGGTAATTATCCGTCGGTAAGTAATAGCGACAGCCTTGTTGACGACGGTTTCTTCTTTCGTCGCTTTCCGTCGGTAACTATAATTGCCGACGGAAATGTTCAATTCGTCGACGGCATATTCCGTCGGAGAACGTGATTTTTCTTGTAGTGTTGGTTGGTTATGTACTTCGATACAAATTCTTGTTATAATACTTATGGAGTCATGAAACTTTATTATTCTTTTTATTTGATGTTTTGAGATAATTACTTTACTATATGATGAAATTGTAACATTTTAAGTACTTTGCTTTATCTTTAGTTTTATATTTGTATGATCATTAAATGATATTTTTATATTAATTATGATTATTATTTATATGTGAAATATATGAAAATTAATATCAATAGAAATAAATAGGTTGTTAATGTGTGAAATTTCTATTATTATAATTTTTGGAGTTGTGGTTGATGTAAAATAAAAAAATATATATCACAATATAACAAGGGACCATTTTTTAATTTTTAAAAAATTTAAGAACTATTTTATAAATTTTAAAATTATCCTAAATAGTATTCAATACTAATCAATACCAATATAATATCCTACTAAAATTAGCTTTGGTACCAATAACAACATGGTATTTATAACATTGATATGTAGTGCTCGTGTTCAACCATTGGGTGAGAAATGACCTTTTTAACGGAATTCATCGTTCAGCGCGTGGCTTATACATCTGCTTGTTAGATTATTTAATCTTATGCTTCATTTCATACCTTGTCTTTTTGTTGACTATTCAGTCATGTTGAAGTCAATTAGATTGATGAGAGATTCTTTAATGTTATGTAAGTTGGTTATATTTATGGATTAAATTTTGATTATGTAAATTATAAAGGTTAATTGCAATGTCTAATCTTTCTTTAATAGGAATTAAACCATTATTATTAATAAAAAATGTAGCGTTGGCTGAATTCAAAGAACCATTATTAAGGCCCCATTATAAACAAGCTCTGGAAAAACAACCATCAACCTCTAAAATGAAAACCTTGGGAAAACCTATCAATATGGAGAAAATAAATGTCGTCCCTATTAAAGCTCTCAACGAAGAAATGAAAAAGATTACTTCTGAAATCTTCTGTGACTGCTTTCAAGTACTCAATGACTGGAAAGAAGATCAAAAAATATTCTAATACTATCCTCAAAACTGAGGACAATATGGACCAAAAGTTATACTGATGCACTCACTACTTACCTCTTTTTCCAAAGTGAGTTAAACACTATCTATTTAACCAATTTAAACACCCTTTTCAGAATTCCCAGCAGGATTTGTCCTTACAGAAAAAAAATTACAAGGAACAGTTTGCTAAGGAAAGAGAAATTTTTATCAAAGTTTTTAACAGCTATCCTATCTTCAAAAAAGCAGACAGTCTCAAAGAAACTAAAGTTCAGCTATCACGAATAGCATATGTACAAATTGGAATCAACAATGACATGTATGCACCAATAAATGACCATCCTAAATATGATTTTGATTGGGATCTAATTAATCAGTTCAATCTACAATACATCGAGGAAGTTTATCAATAGTGCCTAAAGATTACCCCTGGAATTTTAATCAAATTAAACTACAGAGGAGCAAATATGTTGATGACCTCAGCATATAAAACACCTATCTCTATTGAATCATTCCAGCTAATAAAGCAATTTGAAGCATCTTTTTCAACTTTATTTGGAGTATTCAGTAAACTATCAGAACAGTGGAAACAAGCTCTCTGTTAACAATTTTATCAATATTTACAGCATCAATGTCAAAAATGTCCCTCGACATCACAAAAAGAAAAGGATAAATAAGATAGCTGGTTCGAAGATATTATCATCGAAGAATAAAATCTTCAATAATGTAAGCCACTTGTCGGCCATTACCTTCAACTATATGGGCCATTTGTCAGCCACCTACAAAAGTGGATTCTTCAAAACGTTTTTCCTACTTTTACTTTTGTTTTCTTTAATTTCTGCTTTCTGGATTTTGGACGCTAGCAAGTGCCCCTTTTCTATATAATGTAAGCTCCGAGCTCGATATAAAAAAAATAAACACTCAGTTATCATATCCTATTAGTCTATCTTATTCCTGTTAAATGCCCATATGTACTACTTGTAGAAATATCCATCTAGTAATAATACATATTGAAAGAAAGATTTCACTTACTAGAAAACTTATTAAAACTTTTAGCGACACTTATAATTATTTAAAACAAATAAATGATTCTAAAACTACTCTTCATAAGTAAAAAAAAAAAAAATACTAAATAGAGATATAGAAAAGTATAATTAAGAATGATTAGAATTAAAACAACTCTATAAACACTTTAAAGAACATTACAAATTCTCTTTTCATGATTATTTCCTTGTAACCACCGAATCATGCATGAATTGGAATTAAAATATATGAAACGATCTCAGAACGATAACAAGGTTCGTTTTACCGCTCAACTATGCCCAATTCCTTTAATTACCGTCTAAACAAACTCAAACACCCAAATAATAATAATGTACTTGACTGGTTGATAGACCACATTCTTTACTTCAGAAGTTAACATTTATTCCTTATATTATATGGTAAGATCTCTATTTTTCTTGCAATGAAATCAGTTTTATTTCACTTTATGCATAATTTAACTAGTTAGCATATTGTTGATAAATTAAAGTTACCATGGTGCTTTCCTCTCAATTTATATATAGTGCTTCAAATTCGAGTTGTGGTATACCACAAAAGAAATCTTAAATTGAATAGATGTTTTGAATACAGAATTTTTGGATGGTAATCGACTTCTATTAACTTCTTTACGTCAATAGTCTCGAAACCTCAACTTGAGGCAGTACCGACAATTTTGGAGTATCAACTATTTAGTAAATTATGAAATGAAGGATTTAAATGAAAGAAATTGAGATGTTCCACGTTAGAAAATTATAAATATTAATTTCTTCTACTTTTATGTTTATTTTGTTCCATTTTCGATTGTTTTAAGAAGAAAAAAATAAAAGAGAAGAGGAAGAGCAACAGCTGACGGGACTGTGAGAATGTCTGGTCAATTATATAGCAGGAAGCATGATAATCCGAATCCTTTCTATTTGCACCACAACATGCACAATAAAACCAAATTTAAGCCTATCTCTTTCTTGAAAGAAGCGTTTGTTAAACAACTTGTATGCCATGAATAGATATAATGCCCTTTCTCTTATTTTATGCAGTGAAAAGAGTTGCGCCAGAGTATTAAAAAAAAAAAAAGGAGTCGTTCTCAATGTATGCAATGTTTGCCATCGTCTCCTACACAAAACATAACCTTCTTCTTTATTTGTTGATCACAACTGTAAAATTGGAGCATACGGTGATTTGCGCCGTTTCTCTTGAAGTAGTGGAATAAGAAAGGGATTGGGCGGTCCTTGATTCAATTGATCTAGTTGTTATATTGTCAGATCAAAATTTGAACATATGGCTACCTTGTTTGCTGCCTTATAAAGTTAAAATAAAGTTTAACTTTCATTCTCTTACAGGCCATGGAAAGCCACAATTCACCATTAATACACAGCAAATGTCAAAAAGAATACCATATTCTCTTACGATCAAGCAGATAACTTTATTGGGACACAATGAAAGACTAGGTTCAGTTTTTTCTCGGTACATCGATGAAATAAGGTGAGTGGAAGATAGTCTTCTCTACTTCTACAATGTTTCTAATTGTCGTGTCTAATGCGCTGGGAAAGAATCATACAATTTAAGATCAGAATTTTTCCTGTAAATAACTAGGAGTGTAGAAAGAGGTTCAGTTCCCCAGTTCCTGTAATCTAACCGTATCAATTCACTTACACATGCAGTAGGCGGTGCTAGGTTTTCACTTGGCGGTATGAATAATTATCTTGATCTGAAAATGAAAGAAAGAAAGAAAGGTTCGAGTTTAATTATCAAAAATAGATCCATCACCTGTGCCATATAAGTATTTTAAGAATCGGTTTCAACAAGAACCCAATCATTCGTGCAGTGAAAGAAAGGGACTATTATATAGGAAAGAAAGGGACAGGTGCAGAGGGACATAGTTTAACCATACCATATATGTTATGATCTATCAACATCTTGGGGGTTGCGCATATTACATGGCAACTAAAAAACCACATGAAAATGAGATGCCCATTTTCTTACGTCCGAATGACTGAGAAAGTATTAAAGAAAATGTTTAATTTCCATCTAGCTGATTTGCTGACTTAAACCTTGTAAAGCACGTGTTTGTGAATTAATACTTGGTTCTACTCCTATCGACTCTAATATTGCAATGTGCATATGGTTGGCTGAATCTTTAATCTTCATTTCCCTTCCCTTCTACTGAAGCAACGGTACATGGTTAATTAAAGAAACACGATTTTTAGAGTGTAAAAGAAGGAATCAGTTTTGATTGATTTATAGGGTTAGTTGGGCTGACCATTCCATTTTGGGCAAGACCTGACAAAATAACTATTAAAGAAAATTAAAATAAAAAAATAAAATAAAAAACTATTAAAGAAAATTGAATTTAGTTTGTTTATATTATATATTGCTATATTTGAAAAAATAAACAACGAGAATAGTAAAAGAAAGAATACAAGATATAAGAAAAATTTAGGGATATTTGGTCAATTGAGTGTACCTACATCCTCGTAATCAAGAATATATATATACTCTGGTACGCTCGTGTACTCTGACTATGGATTCTCCTAGTACTTTATACACTAACACACGATATGAGAAACAACTGTGTATCTGGTCGGGCCGGTTGGACCGGCCCTGACCGGCCCAACCCCGAAGACTAGGTATCAGTGGCCCAACAACCATAGCCCATTTGGCTCATGGGACGTTAGACTCCCATGCAAACTCAATAAGCTACGTAAACCTAGCGTCCACAGCATATATAAGGTATAATTCTGCCATAATTCAGGTATGAGATTACAACCCTATTGTTCTCTGATTACAACGGTCGAAACCCTACCAAAATACTAACTTGAGCATCGGAGAGGCCTCCCGGGTAACAACCCCCGGCGTCCCTTTGTCTGTTTTGCAGGTATCTCACAGTCATAATCGAGCAGGATATGGACCAAAACGACGACAATCTCATTCAGCAGAATCTGGCTGAACCAATGTTGAATTATTGATTTGAATAATTATAGATGTATAACGAACATCAAATTTAGATGTTCATAACTCAAAAAGACTTCGATCAATGTAATAGTGAAATATTTGAATACATTAATTTTTATTTTTTTGATTTGATTTGATTTAATAATTTTTATTATTAAAAAATTAATTTATTAATTAATCTATTCAATTTTTATAAACTAAAATAAATCGATCAATTTGCATTTAAATATGTCATCTTTTAATTAAGCCTTAAATTTTTTGATAAGTAAGGATTTTTTTTCAATTTTTTTCAAATTTTTTAATTTTATTTCATCTTCAACTAATTTTATGATAGTCTCACATCATATCAATCGAATCTTTTAAGCTATAACTTCTTGTTTTATCAGTTTAACTTTAAGTTTTTTAAACCCTACAAAAGAGATAATATTGGGTTTTGAAAAAAAGAGAGTAAAAGAATCCAATCTTTTGTCATCCATTTTAAAAGATATGTTATTATTTAAAATTGTTATTAAAATTATTTTGGTATTAGAATCTAAAATAATTGTTAATTATAAAATTATTTTAATAAGAATTGTCATATAATTGGTTGTTGTGCATGAGACAAAGTTTATGACTCCTCAAACTAGATTTGAATTATAATTTATATTTACATAATTTGAAGAAAACTCAATACAAAGTTATTTGGAAGTTTTTTATATTATAAAATATTTATAATCAGTTGGTACACAAATCCCAAGACATTGTATCAGGCAAGTTTTAGCATTCTAAGCTTGCATGAATTTTCATTGCAGTTGACATCATATGTGGTCGAATAGGATGAGGACGAAGTTGATTTGGGATTGGAAGGCTTTCTGCGCATTCAGACACACTTATGATTGATTGTGAAATCTCTGACTTACGACTAACGAGAGGCGTTTTCAGCTGTTCCTGACGGATTTTTCAGTCTGTTCTGAATGCCCGAATAATGAAGAATCCTTAGCTCAAGTATTCAGGAATTATTGGCGAGCCAGTATGGTCTGAAACATTCTTGTTGATGTCAATAGGCGGCAAAAATTTTACTACAGTGATTTTAATTCTTGGTTTGTGAGTAATCTGTCCAATGATTATGAGATACAAAGTGATAGCTCTTGGCTTCTGCTATTTGATGTTGTGCTATGGAAGCTTTGGGAATGGTAAAATGAACGATGCTTTGATCCCGACTAATCCAAAGTTCATCACATAGAGAAAATTTACTCTTTTGTTCAAGAAGTAAGTTTGGCTCAAAGTCTGCAATGCGATGTCTCTACTCCTCATACATAGCAGGGGAGAAGAGTACTTGAGATTAGCTGACAGAAATCACGAGAAGGATGGGTTAGCCTAAGCACTGATGGATCCTCCAAAGATAATCCAGGCCCGATAATAACTAGTGGGCTGATTAGGAATGTTAGCGGTCGTTAGTTAGTGGGTTTGAGTACGAGTGCAAATTTGGGGTTTTGCAGGTCTTGGCAGGCTGAGTTATGGGCAGTCTATTATGGGTTGACTCTCACCTGATTATATGGTTATTCTAGAGTGGATATGTCTATAGATTCCGCCTTAGTGGTATCCATTATTTCTAGTGAGCAAAGTTAGGTGGTTAATGCTTTGGTTCTAGTTATCAAAGACTTGATTTTTAGAAATTGAAAGGTACGGGTGCACCATGTCTATTAAGAGGGGAATCGTTATGCAGATTGATTAGCTAATTATAGCTATAGATTGCCGTTAAAAGTTCACTGGTTTCACGAAATTATCGAGGGACTTTCTCTTTTTCTGTTTGCAGACTCTGTGGGGTTTCTCTGCCTCCTGTAACTCATTTGTAGTTTTTCTTCATTAGACCTAAGCCCCATTACTTACAAAAAAAAAAAAAAAACGTCATTAAGTGATACCTTAGATACGGCACATGTAAGGCCTAGCAGATAGAAATCAGTTGGTTACACAAAGCCTAAGACATTAAATATTAACAACATTGTATCAGGCAAGTTTTAACATTCTAATCTTGTATGAATTTTCATTGCAGTTAACATCACATTTTAAGGTGCGGGATGGAAACAACAAATGTTCTCAAATGAATCCTTCCTGGATGATGAATATCAGGAACAATGCAACATGCAAGTATCTCACCTCCAAAGGGTCTGTTTCTCCTTCCAACTCAACCATTACAGGAGCATTCATACTGCAAAACAAAAGAGGAAGTCCTAATCACATCGATCAAACTAGATCACCACTAATTTTGACTAAGAAAATTTCAACACCACAGTATAGAAAACCTGATCTGCCGTGCCCGCGTTCCCAAAATTCTAGCTCGTTCGTATTTGGTCATATATTTTGAAGTTTTACGAGCTCTCTCCACTGATTCCTGCTCTCCTTTATCATCAGTTTCAATAGGTTCAGCACCATGTCATCATTGTTATTATCAACCTCCTCCTCTGCTCCTTCCGCTTAATCATTCCACCACAACTAAACACACCTATAAGGAGCTTCTATCACAATAACCAAAGAAAGAAAGAAGCAAGAACTACTCACTTCTATTTCAGGCTCAACTGGCTCATCCTCATATCTGCAGCAGCAATTACAACAACCTTAGACATTACTGACAACAAAAGCTATGACTTTTCAGAGTTTGTGTAACCATCATTCATACTAGCGATAAAGACTGATCCCAATACAGAGATAAAGATTCTCCATATCTAAAGCATCACTTAGAATATGAGAATTTCACAAGTCCCGTATTGCTTTGAAACAGAATTCAACATAAATTTTTAATCTTTTCAAAAATCATAAATTGGGACAAAGAGGGACAATCTCAACCAAACAAGGTTAGTAGACAGCGAAAACTACACCATCTGAAGAAAACCGTTAGCTCGTTAATGTGCTCGTGATTGTGTGCAATTGTAAAGGGAATGGGGGAAGTGAAAAAGAAAGAATATTATAGAACCCCAGATCGTCATTGTAGTCTTCGTCAGCCATTCTCGATGAATTAAGGTCTCTGCTTTCTTCGGTTTCAGTTTCACTAAAACCCTAATCTTGCAAAAGGGGGAACATTAAACCCTTTCCTTATTTATAGCCCCTTAGTTGGGTTCAATACTATGAAACCCCTACATCAAAATTTTCTATAATTGCCAATTAGATCCTCAATTTTCCCTTTCTTTGCTATTTTATTGGTTTTTACTTTTTTAATTTGGGCATAACATGATTTTTTTTAATAGTTATTGCAAACATTTTTAGAGACATAAAAAGTTCCAATTCAAAATAATTTTAATTTTAATTAATAGATTAAATTCAATTTTATTAAATAGAGAATTAAATTTAAGCGGAAAAATAATTCATTCAAAACTCGAGTCAAAGTATTATATTTTTTATATTAAAAATTATTGTTGTCTGGGGAAATTATTTTAAGAAATTGTTTAAGATATAAAATATGTGGATTTAAAAAAACATAATAATTTATGTGCTATAAAATATATTAAATTTTGATTGTTGAATCTAAAATATATTAGAATAAAAAGTGATATTTGATGTAGTTGTACCTTTTAATTTTGTTACAATTTATTTATTATTTTTATTTTATAATTTTTTTTACTATTTATAATAATTACATTAATTATTTGGTCCCATTTTCCACTACGAAAATGATAATTCATAATAGCCTTAATAGCAATTGTGGCAAATCTCCACTGTTTAGAACGTTCATTTATGTTAAGGCTCGGTCATTTTTGAAGCACACAAGCTCAGAGTCTCCGGACATTGCAGATGGACAAAACAGGTGCTTTAGGATCAATTACTCTTGCAACCTATTCTTTTCTTCTTCTTCTTCTTCTACCACTTATCTTGATCCGACTCAGGAACATTTTGTTATCACCTTCCAGAAGTCATAATCTTCCACCAGGTCCCAAGCCATGGTCTATTATTGGTAATTTTCTCCAACTGAGGAGAAATCCTCACGTTTCGTTAGCAAACCTTGCCAAAGTTCATGGCCCTTTGGTTTCACTAAGGCTCGGAACCCAACTTCTTGTTGTTGGGTCTTCTCCACTGGCTGCAAGTGAAATTCTCAAAACTCAGGATCGTTTGCTTTCTGGTAGAAAAATTTCAAAAGCGTTTCTTTATGAAATTGATGTTGTTGATCGGATGGCGATTGTTTGGAACAGTAAATGTACCGATCAGTGGAAGTACTTACGAGCCCTTTGTAGAACTGAACTGTTCTCTGCAAAAGCAATCGAGTCACAAGCCATCTTGAGAGAAAAGAAAGTTGCAGAGATGGTTGAGTTCTTGGGAGTTAGAGAAGGGAAAGTTGTTAACATCGGAGAGGTAGTGTTTGCAACTGTTTTCAACATACTAGG
Source organism: Erythroxylum roigii (assembly GCA_027576455.1). NCBI lineage: Eukaryota > Viridiplantae > Streptophyta > Magnoliopsida > Malpighiales > Erythroxylaceae > Erythroxylum > Erythroxylum roigii. Next base: position 30,020,103 of record JANZXV010000006.1, read on the forward strand.
TAACCTTTTTTTCTCTAGGGATGTCATGAGCATCGAAGATGAAGGTTTAGGCCATGGACTGAAATGGCTTGTGTGGAAGATGATGGAGATAGGGGCTACTCCATATCTCCCTGATTATTTTCCAATATGGGATCTTCAGGGTCAGAAAAGAAAATTTTTGCAATTGATCAAAAAAATGTTTGCGACATGAGAATCAGACATCAAGGAAAGAAGAGAGAGCCAAGTCCGGGAATCTTCGAAAGCTGATTTCTTGGATGTTTTTATTGCTAATGGATTCGATGACCAGAAGATCAATTGGTTGTTTCTTGTAAGCAAAGGATAGTCCCTTACCTTCCTCTCTCAATGCACTTTAATCTACATGCACATGTTGGGTTTGATTATTGAAACTTGCGCAGGAACTGTTCACAGCAGGAACTGATACAACTACGGTAACAGTAGAGTGGGCAATGGCGGAGCTGATCAAGAACAAGGAAGCCATGAACAAAGTTCGTTAAGAGCTAAGAGAATTCAACCAAAACCCCATAAAGGAATCTCAAGTTGGTCAACTTCAATATTTGAACGCATACGTGAAGGAGACTCTAAGGTTACACCCTCCAATGCCATTTCTCATTCCACGTTGTGCTGCTGAGACCTGCAAGGTCATGGACTACACAGTTCCAAGAACTCTCAAGTGGCAATCGGGCGAGATCCTTCTGTATGGGAAAATCCATTACCATTTAAACCTGAGAGATTCATCGAAACAAGTTTGGACTTTAAAGGTCAGAACTTTGAATTGCTACCTTTTGAAGGAGGAAGAAGAATTTGTCCAGGACTACCTATGGCTGCAAGACAAGTTCCTTTGATTTTAGCCACCTTGATTCAGTCCTTTGATTGGTTTCTTCCAAATGGTGAGGATCCTCAAGATTTGGATATGAATGATAAGTTTGGCGTAACATTACAGAAGCAACAGCCCCTACTTCTTGTTCCTAAACGAATTTAAGCTGAGAAGAAACTGCATTGCATTGAAGTTCTAATCATTTTCTTTATCTTGTTGCCTCGATCCATCAACACTGCCTTGCCTCTTCTCTAGCATTTAATGTCTCAGTTTATAAACCACGCAGAGACAATCGAATAATTAATTTAAGGAATTTTTTAATCAAAATCAATTGAATTTATATTTATAAAAAGTATTTTTCAAATATTAATTATAAATAAATGTGTTTTATTATTTAAAAAATATAGTTTATTGTTAAATTTAAAAAAACATTATTTTCGCTACAATTAGGCTTCAAGCTGAGTTAAATTATTGAATTCGATATTTTTTTTTTTTGAATAAAAATGATAATAGCACAAAAACAGACAAAGGTAGGAAAGACAAAGAAAACTAACCCAAGCCAACAGGCTTACTCTGTACACCCGGAATCTAATAGCCTTTCCCCTTAAAAAATAACAGAAGCCGAACAATCTGAATTTAAAATGGAGACTAAACAAGAAGGACGATCAGTCCAGCGATGTAGGTTTACATGTAATAAGGCTACCATGGCTAAAGCATGAGTCGCCTTATTGGCAATCCTACGCGTCCATTGAAAGGACAAGTAAAGGAATGTCGCTTGAATAATAAACAATCAAGGGTCAAAATTCCAATCTAAAACCGATTTGGTGAATGAGCTAAAATTGATTGGACAGCTGCCAAACAATCTGACTCCACAATTACCTTGTCAAGCTGTTGGTCTTTTAGCCAAGATAGAGCTTCCCTTATAGACATAATTTCGGCCAGAATTGGGTCAAACAGGGCA
>JANZXV010000006.1:30023300-30037244 GCA_027576455.1 Erythroxylum roigii
CTTTCGGGTTCACTTTGTTCAATTATTCTCATCAGGAAGATGAGGTAATTAGGTAATACTTCCTTCTAGAAAGTTGTTCTTCTTTGTCTTAGGTTTCTAATGATACTAAGTTCATCTAATTTGGTTTAGTCTACTGAAATTTATACTCAAAAGATTTTAGACTTTTCTTAAGCTTCAACTGAATTCTTATCTTAAATTCCAATCAAATTCTGAAATTCTTATGGGCATAATTAGAATTCCATCACTTCAGAAAATTTGTAGCTTTATGACTCTAGTTTAATTCAAAATAAGAATCACTCCATTTGAAAGTCCACAGATCCAGATATAAGTAATTACCGAAATATGTTCAGTAAAAACATCCCAGTTATCATACTTCAGTATAGTCGCACTTTCATCTCAAACTCCTTAATAAATTCAATTCAAAAAAATTTTGTGGAGATGAAGATCAATGTCTTATGAATCTATTAGTCGAAGAATCAAGTCATTTGGACATTGGGTGAAGAAGTTATAGTAAAAAGATTGAAGGATGTTTGGAAAAATCCCTTCAAAAGAAAACCATGCACGATCGCGCTTTTCACCTGATTTCCACAAGCACGACCGTGACATTTGACATTTTTCTCCTTCTTCACCGATTCTTTTCTCCATTTCATCGCTTAAATCTTTCATTTCCAGCCTTTCCACTTCCTTCCAACTTATCTCTTCAACATTTCAAACTTCAATTCAATCTCTAAATAAATCAGAATCAATTTTTATCAATCAAACACCAAAATTTGAAACTCCATGCTCTTCCTCTCTCTCTCTCTCTACTGTAAATTTTCAAAAGTTGATTCTCACATCAATTTACTCAATAAATTACCCAAAGCAATTCTTCTAACTCTTTTTTAGCTCATCAACACACACAAAAGTTAAAAACCTAGATTCACACTTAAATATCAAAATTTTGGTTCTCAACAGACCCATACATGTACAGTAAAAAATAGAATATATGTTCAATCTTTTTCCTGAATTTCTTCTATCTTCTTAAACCTAGTTTTAGTGGTTCTTCTAGGTCCAAAACTCACTTCATCACTATCTTAAAACATATTACTTCTCAAACATGCAAAAACAACATATCCAAACTCTTTCATGTAATTCATTCTTCACCGAAAATACACTTCTTTAACCTTACATGCATACATTCATTTACACAGTAAAACATCATTAAATTTACTTGTATCAACAAAAACTCTAACAGTAATCTTCGGTGGAAGCAGTAACAATTTCTCAGTAGTGAGATTTCAGTGAATGAGCAAAACAGAGACAAGCTACAGTGTTCTTCTAACCAAAAGTTTAACCCGCGTTTTCACTTTGCATGAAGTACATGTGTCATCCAATTAAGACTACCACATGTCACCACATATGCAAGCCATTAGTCCATATTAAATCAGTCCACGTGTCACACTAGGATTGATCCAAAATTGCAATACTTTTCTAAAATTCACCAAAAATTCTAAAATACCCGAAATACACCAAAATGGTCAAATCACATTTTTAATCACATTCAATAACTCAATTACACCCAAAAAATGTCATCAATGCATGCACAATAATTGTATGTGTCCAAAATGCTTATGCACTAATAAGCAAATATTCAAATATGCAAAGCATGAAATGTACTGAATTTTTTTAATATTCTAACCCCTAGTATGGGTGTTACAGAATCGATTACACAGAGACCTTTTCTCGTGTATCTAAAAAGGATTCCTTACGGGTGATTATGTCATTGGTTGCCTATTTTGATTTGGAACTATATCAAATGAATGTGAAAACAACGTTCATTAATGGAGATCTAGAGGAAGAGGTTTATATGAAACAACCAGATGGATTCTCCTTTAGTGATGGTGAACATTTAATGTGCAAGCTTAAGAAATCAATATACAGATTAAAACAAGCCTATTGTCAATGGTATTCGAAATTCCATGATATCATCTCTTTATATGGTTTTGTAGAGAATATCATGGATCAATGCATATACCAGAAAGTTAGTGGGAGTAAAATTTGTTTCCTTGTTTTATATGTGGATGATATTCTACTTGCCAACAATGACAAGGGTTTGCTATATAAGGTGAAACAATTTCTTTCTAAGAATTTTGACATGAAGGATATGGGTGAGGCAATTTATGTCATTGGCATTAAGATCCATAGGGACAGGTCTCAATACATTTTGGGTCTATCCCAAGAACCCTATATCAATAAGGTCTTAGAAAAATTTCGGATGAAAGATTGTTCACCAAGTATAACACCTATTGAGAAGGGTGATAGGTTCAATTTGAACTAGTACCCAAAAAATGAGCTTGAAAGGAACAAATGAAAAATATTCCATATGCTTCTGCAGTAAGGAGCCTAATGTATGCTCAGGTTTATACAAGACCTGACATTACATTTGTTGTTGAAATGTTGGGAAGATATCAAAGTAGCCTAGGTATAGACTACTGGATAGCTGCCAAAAAGTTGATGAGGTACCTTTAAGGGACCAAAGATTACATCCTTATGTATAGGCGAATTAACAATCTCAAGGTAGTTGGCTACTCAGATTCGGACTTTGTTGGTTGTGTTGATTCACGAAAGTCAACATCTGGATATGTGTTTATGTTTGCCAGTGGAGTCGCATCCTAGAGGAGTTCAAAGTAGACTTTGGCTGCTACTTCTACCATAGAGGTTAGGTTTGTTTCTTATTTTGAGGCTGTCTCATATGGTGTATAGTTGAAGAGTTTCATATTTGGGCTTAGAATTATGCATTCCATTTCTAAGCCATTAAGAATGTACTGTAACAATTCAACTGCAGTTTTCTTGGCCAAAAAAAACAAGAGTGGTAGTCAAAGTAAGCACATCGATATAAAGTATTTGGCCATTAGGGAACGTGTCAAAGAGAACAAAGTATTCATTCAACACATTAGCACTGAATTAATGATTGTTGATCCTTTAACAAAAGATATGCCACCAAAGAGTTTTAAGGATCATATTGCTAGAATGAGACTTAGTTCCATTATGTGATTTATTGTATGTACTTTCACAAAGCTCTTATTAATTTATTTTATGTACTTTCACGAAGCTCTTATTAATTTATTTTGAGAATCATAACTATTATAGACCTAGAATAAACATAAAGGCTTATTCATTCAATTAAAGTGGAATAGAAATAGGATGCATCGTGATATATGGAAGATAATACTCACATTAAGAGGACTTATCACCATGATTTGTGCAATTGGTTTCTTTAATTGAGTAGAGGTTTCATGACTTTTAGATTATATCTACGACCCAAGTGAGAGATTGTTATCCGTTGGTTACCCAACAGTTTCCTTATGATGGGTCATCTCTGTTCATTTTGAAACCTCATGATCTTCCATTGCGAACTGTCATCTCCTTCTTTTGTTTTGATGGAAGACAACAAGGAATATAACATATGTGAAAGGGTATTGAGTCCCTAAGCTTGGTATTTTTCTGCATACACCATCTAATTGCATTTGCTAAAAGCTTAGAAAAGCCCACACCCATTTGAATCTCTCAACATCAATATGTGCAACAGAAAAGTCACAACCCATCTATGCATATAATCACAAAATAAATATAGACCATACTGTAAAAACACTATACACTATCACCAAACTTTGTGACAGAAGATGGTGCATACACCGAACGCACTTACCACCCCTTTGTCCACTTCCTGTTTGCTATTCTTTATAACTATTAAACGCATTGTTTGGAATATCGTTCTGTACCGACTAGAAAATGTAACGGTATCTAATTTTTTGGAAACGATTGTCGGTACCTATCGGTACAGGGTGTTTTAGTTTGGTACCAACGGTACTGTAACTTTTAGAAATCTGAGGGAGAATTTAGCAAAAACCTAAAAAAATTTACCCGAAACCCCGCACCCCGACGCCTACACACTCTCCTCTGCTACTTTATTTTTTTTCTCTCTCTCTCATACTCACTCACCTCCATTCTCTCTCTATCTTACACCCTTGTCTCTTCTCCATTCTCTCTCTCTCTCTCTCTCTCTCTTTCTCCTCTCCATCTCCGGCAGTACTTCTCCCTTTTCGGTGACAAGACAACCATAAACCATCACACGTCCACACCACACAACTGTCATCTTCAGATCTTCCTTTACCACGCGAACTCGCCACCATCGAGCCTCATCCGAACCTCCATCAGGTTTCAGCCCTCCTCCACGAGGACCACCACCGCATCACGCCACCGTCGGCTGCTCTCCTCCTATCCTCCACATATCCAAAACTACTAGATCTGGAATAATACCATATCTAAATCCAACCTGACTCGAAAATCGATTGTGAATTTGTTTGGGTGTGTTTTCACTTTTCAATTGATTTTTTATGCTTAATTGCATTTGTGATTATGAATAGGTTGGAAATTGGAATGAAATTATTGTGAATGGATTTGTGATTTATTGTTGATTGGATAATGGATTATAGTTGAATAAAATGAGTTTGGTTCATTGCTATGGTTTGGTTGATTTATCTTAAATTTTTTAATCATTGAAAATTTGAAATGCATAGCAATGACACACATCATTTAAAAGCTAGAAAGTTTGACTTTGAACTTAAATTAAAGTTGGGAATTTAAATAAATATTTAATTGACATATTCTTAAAATTATTGAAATAGTATTTGGATATTGGGTAAATAATTAACTAAGTATAATATTAATTCGGTTGTGGTCTTGTGGAAGAGCCAAACATGAGGTTTTGTAATTGTAATTATTGTATAGAAAATTAGCAAAAAAGGTCAAATCTATATCTCTAAGTTGTCTTTAGTCTTTATCCCAAAATTAGTCTATCCCATAGTTTTTGCATATTCAAAATCTTATTTTCTTATTATTTCATTTTTATCTCATTTATAGCACCTTGGCATTATATCTTCGGATAAGTGTGAAAGTTTCTTACTTCATCTTCATGATAAAAATTACTTAGCTTGTGCGTTCCATTTCAAGATATTTATTAAAGGTAAGGATTTATGAAGATATGTCGATGACAATAATCATATTTTTGAAAAAACAAGACTAAAGATGAATATACTAAGTGAAGTTAAGGATGTTTAAGTCATGACTTGAATTTTCAGATTCATTGGGCCATCATCTTAAATCTTTGAACCTTCAATACTACAAAGCATAACACTATACTTTGATTTTAAATTTCGCATGAATTTACTACTCTCCAATAGGAAAGTCTATCTATTTCTGAATTTTACTTTAGTTTCATGAATCTTTACTTCTTTAGGCTTAATATAAAGAGTTCAAAACATTATTTATATTGCATTGCCTCATGAAGGACTTAACACTGCTAATTTTATTCATGAAACTACTAAAGCATTAATTTCTTACAAAACTAATACCTTCATTTATTGTTACAGATAATTGGAAGAGAGTTCAAGTACTCATGATCAAACTGCTTCAAGAAGATGTAATGATCTAGCTTAGGCTTATATTGCATTGGTCCCAGGAATAAACAATCATGCAGTTTGTTTGTTTTGTAACAATCATTTGAAAGGTGGAGGAATCACCCGATTGAAGAAGCATTTAGCTGAGGTTAAAGGAGATATAGAACCCTGTAAAAAAGTAAGCCATGATGTGAAGTGGCAAATGAAAACATTGCTTAAAGAATATCAACATGAGAAAGAAGGGAAAGGTTAATATTTGAAATTGGTAGTAGAAGTTCGTTTGTTGGTTTTCATGGTGATTGTGAAAATGTTGAAGGTGGTAGTGGTAGTGGTATTAGTGGTGTTCCATCCTATGCCCAGGAAGAAGTGAATGATACACCTGGATCTAATGTGAAGAAAAGAAGAAGACAGATGACTATTTTTTTTGCACCACGAACAACTCCTAGAGCCCAACCTTCAATTCGTAGTACAATGCAATCAAGAGACGTGGCTCATAATGTCGATATGGTAGTAGCTAGATGGTAGTATGATATAAGTTCATCATTCAATGCTTCTCAGTCTTATTATTATCAACCTATGGTGGATGCAATAGCTTCTTACGCTCTGGGATATAAAGCTCCTTCGATTGATGACTTAAGAGGTAAACTTTTGAGTTGTTCAATTTCTGAAATTAGAAGTTATTTGGCATAAAGAAGAGTGAATTAGGCTACTTTTGGATGTTCAATAATGTGTGATGGTTGGACAAATAGGAGACAAGAGCCTATTATTAATTTTTTGGTTTATTCTGTAAATGGCTCAATGTTTTTGAAGTCTATTAGTACATCTGGCCTGATTAGAAATACTGATACTTTGTTTGAGATATTTGATGAAGTTCTGAATGAAGTAAGGCCAGAAAATATTGTTCAGTTCATTACTGATAATGATGCCACTTATAAAGTGACAAGAAGAAGCTTACATAATAAGTATAATTCTTTTTTTTGGACTCCTTGTGCTATACATTGCATTGACCTAATGTTGGAGAATATAAGGGATCCTAGGTATTTTCCTATTATTGATGAGACTATGTAGAAAGCTAAAAAGGTGACAAAGTTCATCTATAATCATGCATGAGTGTTGAATTTAATGAGAAAGGAATTTACCAATGGTAGGAATTTATGTCGTCCTACTATGACGAGATTTACAACAAATTTCTTATCACTTCATCCTTTTGTTATAATGAAGAAAGACTTAAGACAAATGTTTACAAGTCATAAGTGAATTGCATCTCAACATGCTAGGTCTAATGCTGGAATGAAGGTTTCCAGAATTATATTGGAAGATAGAGAATTTTAGTCTCAATGCCAATTTGTTATTCGTGTTTGTGAGCCTTTGGTGAGGGTGTTTCGCTTAGCTGGTAGTGAAGCAAAGACAACAATGAGATATTTTATAATGCCATGGAAAGGGCCAAGGAAGCAATCAAGGCCAATCTGAAACATATGCCTTCATTGTACACATCGTATCTTAAAATCTTCAATGAGAGATGAGAAAGACAACTTACTTCTCTGTTGTTTGCAGCTGGGGCATTTTTGAATCCTAGTATATATTTCAGACCAGATTTTACAAAGAAAGCTGAAGTTAATAGAGTAATGTTATGCACTATTATAACAATTGTTGGCCATGAAATGGTGCAAATCTTTTAAGCTCACAAACAGAGCTTTATAAGCTGTCTTCTGGAGATTTTGGATTGCCTATTGCTATTCGACAAAGAGCAAAACTTTCTCCAAATATTAGTTGTTTCCTTTTTCTTATTTGTTGAAAATTAATTACCACTTTATTTTATTTATAACGATACTTTTGTTATCTTACAAATTACAGCTTCTTGGTAGGATCAATTCGAAAGTGGTGTTCCAAAATTGCACATTTTTGCAATTCAAATGTTAAATAAATATGTGAGTACAACAGGTTGTAAACAGAACTGAAGCACGTTTGAATTCATCCATTCCAAGAAAAGGAATAGATTAGAGCACAAGAGATTGAATGACTTGGTATTCGTTCCTTATAATTTAAAACTTCGAGAAAGGTAAGTCATTATCATTATTAATTTCGATATAATTTCTTATAATTTTTTAATAATTAAATTTTATTGTTTACTAGGAATCTTAATAACACAAGTAGTTTAACAGATCCAATTTCTATTGTTAATATCGATCTTTTGGCGGATTGGGTTTCTGAGGAACCATATTTGATAGATGTGAATGACTTTGAAGATAATCCTGGTTGGGAAAATATTGATATGTCATTTGATGCATTAAATTTGAATGATAATGGTGATGAGAATTTTGTATCAAATGATAACTGGGGTCAGTGTAGTTATAGCGGGTATCCTCCCGTGAACGATTGAATGAAATTTTAGATTTTTATTTTTCTTGTTCTGTAAATTTTACTTATATTTGATGTATATGTTAAATTCTATATAAGTAATGTAATTGTCAATGATTTTATTACAGGTATCATTTCTAGTTGGTTAGTTCCTCATCACAAACTCTTGTCTTAAATTGTAATAGTTTGAGAGTTAAAGATATTTAGTATTCTTTTTATTGGATATTTTGATGTAATTATTATTTATTATATGATGAATTTGTAACATTTTAAATATTTTGTATTATTCTTAATTTCATATTTATATAATGATAATTGTCTTTTTTAATATTAATTGTGGTTATTATTTATATGTGAAATATCTTAAAATTATTGTTATTTTGTATTAATTGTGGTTATTATTTATCATTATGATTTTGAAAACATGGTTGAAAAGTATGCAGTACAAGAGTACAATATGACAATAAACTAGTTTACAATTTCTACAAAAATTTAGGGACTATTTCATACTGGTATTAAACGGTATCGGCATAATACTATACTATAACCTAAGAAGCACAGATACGGACACGACACGGACACGGATACGGGGACACACTAACTTTTAAAATTTGGTAGACACGGACACGACATATATATGTGTGTGTGTGTGTGTGTATTATAAAATTTAGAATTATGAAAAAATGAAATTTTCTAAAGCCTTGTAAGTAAGCCGCTGCCCAATTAGATCTGAGCCGTCTCAGTCGTGTCCGAGTGATAAATTTGTTAGATACCAACACGTAAGGACACGTGTCTGACATGTGTCCGCCGCATATCCGGTGTGTATCCATATTAGACACATATCGGACATACAAATACGGCTTTATTTTGCCGTGTCCGTGCTTCTCATAATAACTCAATCAAATACCAAATCGAATACTGCGTTCGCAACAATGATTAAACTTAGAGTTTTTTCACTGATGGCCCCATCAACTAGAAGGTTTTCGTGGCCACAATTCATGCAAAAATAGAAGCAATAGACAAGGTCAAAGCTGTGGCCCCTGAAAACTCTTTTTCTTAATTAATCAAGTGAACAAAAGTGTCATTTGTTAAAACAACGAAGCCCGGACAATTGTTTTTTTTTAAGGTAGAAGACAGCTTCTGCAGTGATCCGCTGATGGATAAAACAGGGTTTGCAGAGTTTCTTATTTACCAACCAATCCATCTCTTGTTCTTCCTCTTTGCTCTTGTTCTGTTACCTCTTATCTTTGTCCAATTCAGAAACATTCTATCTCCATCTCCCAAAAGACAGCATCTTCCACCAGGTCCAAGGCCATGGCCGATCATAGGAAACATTCTCCAAATAAGGACAAGGCCTCACGTTTCATTGGCAAAACTTGCCAAAGTTCACGGCCCTTTGGTTTCACTGAGGCTCGGAACCCAACTTCTTGTTATTGGATCTTCTCCACTAGCTGCAAATGAAATTCTCAAACCTCAGGATCGTCTGCTTTCTGGTAGAAAAACATCAAAAGCGTCTCTTTATGAAATTGATGTTCTCGATCGGATTGCAATTGTTTCGATCAGTAAGTGCACCGATCAGTGGAAGTACTTACGAGCTCTTTGTAGAACTGAACTGTTCTCGGTAAAAGGAATTGAGTCACAAGCCCTCTTGAGAGAGAAGAAGGTTGCAGAGATGGTTGAGTTTTTGGGAGTTAGAGAAGGGAAAGTTGTTAACATCGGAGAGGCAGTGTTCGCAACTGTTTTCAATATACTAGGTAACCTTTTTTTCTCTAGGGATGTCATGAGGATCGAAGATGAAGGTGTAGGCCATGGATTGAAATGCCTTGTGTGGAAGATGATGGAGATAGCTGCAACTCCATATCTTCCTGATTATTTTCCAATATAGGATCTTCAGGGTCAGAAAAGAAAATTTTCACAATGCATCAAAGAAATGTATACCACATGGGAATCAGACATCAAGGAAAGAAGAGAAATCCAAGTCCAGGACTCTTCAAAAGGTGATTTCTTGGATGTTTTTATTGCTAATGGATTCGATGACCAGAAGATCAATTGGTTGTTTCTTGTAAGCAAATCATAGTCCCTTCTCTTCCTCCCTTAGTTCACTTGAACCTATTAGCATACCTTATGTCATTGATCGTTGAACTTTCTACAGGAACTGTTCAACGCAGGAACTGATACAACTACCGCAACAGTGGAGTGGGCAATGGCGGAGCTGATCAAGAACAAGGAAGCCATGAACAAAATTCGCCAAGAGCTAAAGGAATTCAACCAAAATCCCATAAAGGAATCTTAAGTAGGTCAACTTCAATATTTAAATGCTTGCGTGAAGGAGACTCTAAGGTTACACCCTCCAGTGCCATTTCTCATTCCACGTTGTGCTGCTGAGACCTGCACGGTAATGGATTACACAGTTCCAAAGAACTCTCAAGTAATAGTAAATGTCTGGGCGATCGGGCGAGATCCTTCTGTATGGGAAGATCCATTATCATTTAAACCTGAAAGATTCATTGGAACAAGCTTGGACTTTAAGGGTCAGAACTTTGAGCTGCTACCTTTTGGAGGAGGAAGAAGAATTTGTCCAGGACTACCTATGGCTGCAAGACAAGTTCCTTTGATTTTAGCCACCTTGATTCAGTCCTTTGATTGGTCTCTTCCAAATGGTGAAGATCCTCAAGATTTGGATATGAATGATAAGTTTGGCTTAACGTTACAGAAGCAACAGCCCTTACTTCTTGTTCCTAAACGAATTCAAGTTGAAGAAACTGCATTGAAGTCTTAGTTTCGATCTTCTTGTTGTGAGTTAAGGTTCGAGTCTTTGTTTTTTGTTTTCAAGATTAAAAGTTTCACTATAAATTATTGTAATACGCACATGAAAAGCAACGATTGGTTCTCCAAAAAAAAGAGATATTAAGTTTGGACATCTAGTTCTAACTATTCATGTAAATATCAGAATAACTTACTCGTTTGTCGTTTCGTGGCAGGTCTTAGGAAGTCGTTAAATGTCCAATTCTAATCAGACTAGCAGGTGAAAACGGATAATGCCCTGCTAGTTTTGGGAATTAAAGAGTATGTACATAAAGATTTTCTTATAAATTCTTAAAATTTTGAAGTGAATATTGTTAAAGTTAGAATTTGGAGGAAAAAAAATAGAAATGTATGATGCAAGACAGAATTTAAGGAAAAATATAACAGGTGAATATTTAAATTGAATTAACAAAAAGTTAAAAAGAAAAATTAACAATCTAAGCAGATGAAGTAAAATGTTATAGCTAATAAAGAATATGTCTACAAAATTTGATATGAATTAAAGTAAATCAATAAAAATTTAAAAAGAAAATTTTGCCTAATAGCGAAAACAACCAATAGGCATGTGAATTAAATTTGAGTGAAGGCAAATTTGTGGGCGATACCTTTTGAGTGGTTTCGTATTGCGTTTCATGTACAAGGAATTGTAGCGCACATAGACATTCGTATAATAAATCTCTAATACAATGCCAGATGCCAACACAAGAGGGTAACTGACAGCGCGTGTCGAGTGCACTGCAAAATTAACCTAACTCTGCACATTAAAATTGGTAGTTATGGTGAGTTGGGATCGAATTTATAGGAAATGTTTGGTTAATTTCCGTAACGAAATTAATTGATGCAAGGAAAATATATGGGAGTTTTTGGATTTTAACTAATTTAGAAATTAAAGTGAAAGCAAATTATCATAAACAAATTAAAACAAGCAATTGAAAATGATAAAAGTGTCGATTATAAGTTGTCCGATTCTAGGGTCAATCCCGGCCTAAACATGATCAAGCATATTCTATCCTCCTAACGTCTTTACAACTCTCTTCGGATTATTGATATGAGACTAATAGAACGTTTTACTAATCCCAGTTTTACCTTAGGTTGTGGTTAATCAAGATACAATCATTAATTAAACCTACCTGCCAAATAACCTAGGATGCAATCTATAGATTCAATTTGATAGCCGCATTATGAATTAGAAAACGATCAATATAAGCAGTAACCTCACACGTTCAGATTATCTAGCCTAAGTTATGTTGTTCCTAACGATTAACGATCATTAGATGTTATTTACAAACATCAAAATTATCGATTACGGATTACATTTGATGTTTTAGCAATAGTTTTGAAATAAAATAATCCAAATAACGTATTAAGATCATTCATTCCAAAACCCAATCAAATCAACACCAACAACATAACAATCCAAACAGAAATTATAACCTTAAAATGATAAAAATAACTTAATTGTGACTTGACATCGATATTCCTGTTAAACCGGCATCAAGAAGCTAGCCTTCTATCTCTATTTTTATGCTCCAATCGTGAGCAATCTTCTCCATGTGCTTCGGTGGTGAAAAGAACGAATAAGAATCTTTAGAGCCTCCATCTCTGTTATCTTTCATACTAGTGCTCTCCCATCCATTGATTTGACAAATAAAGATGGTGGTCCAAGGCACTATTCATGTCTCACTCCCTCTCTCGCAAGCTCTCTTCTGCCGCCACCTCTTATTACTTTAGCTTTGATGTGACGAATTAAGATGGACGGACCACCCTCCTGTTCACGCTTGTTTTAAAACCTCGTTCTCTATTCATGTCTCACTCCCTCTCTCTGGTCTTTCTAACATCCCCGTAACATCTTTATACGGGCCTCATGTATGTGTTTCTTTCTAACTTAAATGTACCTAATAGTTCAAACCAATATTCAGCATAAGAGAGAAAAATTCAATGACAAAGTCTTGTTGATCACAACTTTACAAGGAATTTATGCTCTTAATAGTTGAACCCCATTTATCAAGAAATGGTAAGACATTCTAAACATTAAACAGACAACTTTAAACTCTGCTCAAGATACTAACAACATATTAAATCAATATTGGTTCAGGAGCCAACTATTGAAGCGATATTTTAAGTGCATCAATACAGATAAGAAAATATATATTAATAGAGCTAAAATAAAAGGTTCAATCTAGTGTAAAAAGATAAATAACAAAAGTAACGCGTACGCAAAATCATCTGAAGTTAAATTAAAACAACAAATAGATGCCATATAATCCTAACATCCAATTAATTTAAGTCAAACTGATCAAAGCAAAGAGACGACGAAGTACATGCCTACCTTTTCTGTGTGGCTGCCAAAATCAAAACAAGCTCCTTATACAGGATCAATATGCATATAGTAAAATTTGAGGTGTGTATCAGAAATGGACAATCATAAGCGTAGTGATAATTGTTTGACGTAATGCAAGAGACTCATCAATGCATTACTTCTAACTATATGCTATACCAATCAAATAACATTAAGGATATACAAGAAATGAGAAACTACTTGATACACCATGCTTAAGACTAAATAACCTGATTTAGGATTTCAAAGTTTGTGAGTAATGATTCTACATAAGATACCTGGATTCTTTTATTACCTTCTCAAAATTATTTTCTTCCATTACCAACCACGATATTGAATGCATGTAATTTGTAGCAAGAAGCATCCAACACCTAAGATCAACATGCCTCTCTTCCTTATTTGGATGTGAACCACGTGGATAGTCAAAAGAAACACAACTCATTGAGGCCTTACTGTTAATGCTAATTCTTTTGCCGCTTTTTCCACTTCATTCATTTCGTCTTTGAGATGGAGACTCCTCACCCAACCTTTCCATGGAGACTCCATATCCTCAAAAAAGTCACTTGGAATACTAGAATAAGAACTTGGCTTTTGATAACTTTCATTATCTAAAGTTATCAACTCAAAAATTTTGCCTGATACCCACATACATTCATTAACCTGGAGAAAAGAAAGAAAAGAAGCAACGAATTAAAACTAGAGATCAATTACATTAGATTATAGACCTTATCAATTTTGGGAACAGATTAACAATGCTCTTAGCTGTCATCTTTTTTATTGCTACAACTTGGAAACAATAGCAACATTCATTGGCATTGTCACAGTTCTAGGCAATTTCAGATAAAGCAAAAAAATCAAAAGCACTCAAAGTAACTTATATAGATAGTTGATGCTATTCACCAGTTTATGTGAAAAGAAGTTTGAATACAGGATTTAGGCATAATAACATAGACACCTAAAACCTTATAATTCAGATAACTACACATAAATAGAAGCACTCAAAGA
>JANZXV010000006.1:30092170-30105253 GCA_027576455.1 Erythroxylum roigii
TGTTTTCTCATTTATTGCTTTTTTTATAAATGTTATTTTTAATTAAATTTACACTAATTTTAATAACATGCATAATTTTATTACTTAATAGTTAGGACATAGATAATTGTGGGTGTGAAATTCTCTGTTCTTATTAGTCTGTTTGAATCATGTTTTTATCTCAATACAATATTATTTTATGCACATTTAAACATAAAACGACATTGTATTAAAGCAAAAACAAAGTTATAAACTTATAACAGACTAATAAAAGCAAAAGATCGAATGATAAATTGTGTTTTGTGTTGCTTGATGACATATCAGTCTTAATAATAGATTTGTTATTATTATTGTTTAAATGATTATAGTTGTAATTTTATACAATTAATGCTTTTTATTGTATTTTTTACTTTTTAATTAAGTATTTCTCTTAAAAATAATTGTCATTTATTATTTATCCCACGTGTGTAATAAAAGTAATTAATAATAAATTACATCACATGATAATATTTAAATTCACACCATTTCTTAAATTGTGATTGGCGATTAGTGATTACGTTCGAAAACAACCTCTCTATTAATCAGAGATAAGATTGCGTACTACTGAACCTTTCCAAATCTCGTGTATTAGTGAAGTTTTCACTAGATTGTTATTATGTTGTATTGGTTAAAGTTATACATTTCCATTTTTTACAATCGAAAGTAAATATTATAATTCAATTGTGAAAAATAAACCATCATATAATTTTACTATTGTATCTTAAATTTTGTATTAAAATATGAATTGTATTGCTCTTGTAGTTTAACTTTTTATTTCAATTATCATATTTCAAAATTCATTATTTTATTTTATAGTATTGTCTTTTTATTATAAAATTACATTGTATTTAACCCTAAAATATACCAACTTTTCCTTTACATACAATCTCCTAATTTGGATACAAAGCAACCTAACACATGCCTTTTAGGCACACATGTGCATATATTCACCAATTAAGGGAAGTCCTAAATATTATTTTGTTTCAAAAGGAAACAAATAATGAGGCAATTTTTGGTCCAATCTCAATTTAGGAAACAAAATTTATATCCGATTTCATCAACCTTTTGGGCATTTTATGAACTTTCAAAAACTATACTCAATTTTGTTGTTTTTTTTCATTAGAGAAATTTAAAATGAATTAATAAAATATTAAAATTACTTGGAGTTTGATAAATACACAATTTAAGATTTCTATAAATAAAATATGAAAAAAAATAAAAATGAAGATTCAATTCTTCTTTTGTTCATTTAGGAGCCCTATTGATTATAAACTAGACTATAACATAGTAATCATCAAAACTTTATTCATAAGTTATTTAATTAAAGAAAATTAGAATAATTTATGATATATATTTCTCACAACTTAATTATTTTTTAATTCATTTTTTGTTAGATTTTATTTTTTATGGAACATAGAAAGGAAAATAAAAAATATATATTTAGGAGATGGAGCAAAGAAGTTTTAATTCGGGAATAACGTCTCAACTAGTTAAGGGTAAGTCTACGTAATACTGAAACTCTCAAGACTCATCATCACTGAATCGTTGTTTAATAAATTTTTCTAAAAATTTAGTAATTTCATATATTCATAAAAAGTAATTAGAAAAAATTTCATTTTTGTACGAACGAACTCATTAACAAATTAATATTAAGGATTTTCATATTATTTTTCAACAATACATAATTAACTTGACAAAATTAGGAAAAGAAATTGGATTTTTGTACAAGAAATTAAAAAAATAAAGACAAGAGAAAGTCTAAAAACCAAATCTAGTCATAGGAAACGTAATCTTGTCCGAATCTGTAGAAAGCTACTGTTATGGGTGTAACGCATCAGACGCAATTCTTCCTCCCCGTGCCGGTGTCATTTTCCTATTGGGCAGCATTTGTCGGTTGCAATTACCAAACCAGTTCCCGACCGCACCGAGTCACAATCTTCTTACCAAGTAGAGGCGACTGCACGCGCTTGATACTGCGGGTGGTTTAAGACGTGGGGCGGACATCTCGAAACTCTGTTTTAGGAGTTCTGAAAGTGGACCCCAGAAATCCTCTCTCTACTCTCTACATAAATTAGTGCAGAACGAGAGAGAGATAGAGAGAGAAGCCAGTGATAGAGAGAAGAGAAGAGCGGAGCCATTCGTTCACCTATCACGTCACTATCTTAGGAGCTAAAAGGTTTTCTGAGTTGGTGTTGATTTGATTAAATCAAAGAACTTATTACAAGAAAAAGACAGTGAACAGTCCCCATTGTGACCCTTGATCTCCTCTCCTCCTTGCACTACTCCATGTAAGTCAGTTCATAGTTCACACCTTCAATTCTCTCCTCTTCTTTACTAATATAATAATGTCATACTTTCACCATATCATGCATTAATGCACAAAACCTATGTTTCTTGTCGTTTAGCTCTCTGCAGATCCCGGTACATGTATATTTATATTTGCATGTACTGGTCAGAGAGATGGAGTTTATAAAAAAGGTTAAACTTTTTCCCGTTTCCGTACTGGGTTTTGGCTGGTTTTATCACAGGATTGTTGAAAAGTCTTCGTCTGTATGTGTTTGAGTATGTGGAATGTAGTGTGAGTGTGGGAAGCGATAAAGGCTTGACCTTTTCGTCTTCTGCGGCTTGTCTTGGCTTTTTCTTGCTCTCCCATCTTGAAGTCCTTTTTAGTACCCTCTTCCTTCCCTTTTTCGGGTATTTTCAGTACCGACAACCAATTGGTCAAGCTCTGTCTACGTTGATATAAAGCGGATGGGCAATTAGGGTTTTGTTTCATCTACATCATCTAAATGGAGTTTCACAGAATTTTCTTTCACGGGTTTGTGGCACGTACTAGATTGAGAGAAAACAGGTGTGAAAATTGAGGCCAACAACTGTTTCCCTTGTCTTTTTCTTTCTTTGTTTTTCTTCTCTTCCTCGTTGTCTGAAACTTTTCCTTTATTTATTAAGACAAAGAATGATGAGTCGTGCATGAAGAATTGAGAAGGAACAGATGCGAGCCTCCGAAGTCAAAACCATTGCAGAGAAGAGGGTATCAAAATCTGCAAAACCATTGTGAAAGTGACAGCGGTATCGTTTCACTTTAACCTATTTCATAAACCTAGCTAGGGAGACCATAGCAATCATGGTACCTAGACTTGCAGGAAAGTTGATATGGTAAGATATAAAAAAGAGAGGAGCTTTTAGAGTTTTGAGTGTCTAATCAGAAGTAGTATGATTGTGGCTGATGCTGTCATTCACAGTAATACCATGTCTAGTGGTGTCACTGCACTTCAGCCACCGCCTCTTCTTCGATCACCTATCGCTATCCCTATATCGTTCGCGCTCTCTGTCGCAGTTGTATTTCCCGTCTGTTAATTATCTCATCTCCCACCTGTTTCCTTTTTTTCCTGGTTCTTTTGTCATTATTGATTGTGGGTGTCGATTCTTGCCTCTTGTTCTTCTCAAAGACTGAAACTTTTTGTTATATTCGTCTGCAGAAAAGCAAAATGGACATTCAAGGTGATATGGGTTTGCTTGGAGACCCATTTGATCCTAGTTTAGCTGGGAGGGATAAGGATGATGGCTTTGAGAGCAGGTCTGGAAGTGATAATCTTGAAGGTGGTTCTGGTGATGAACAGGAAGCTGGAGATGATCAGAGGCGTAGGAAGAAGAAGTATCATAGGCACACTCAACATCAGATACAGGAACTTGAAGCGTAAGATAATTTTCTTTTTATCTCGTGCGAGATATGGGATCTGTGCGCTTCTATATTTCCAATGATTTGAGCTTACTTGGTTTTGCTGGATATTGTTGAGTTTACAGTTTCTTCAAGGAGTGTCCTCATCCTGATGAGAAACAAAGATCGGAGCTAAGTCGGAGGCTTTGCCTAGAAAACAAGCAAATCAAGTTTTGGTTCCAGAACAGGCGAACACAAATGAAGGTGATTTGATTAGATTTTGTTTTAGTTTGTTTCTTGTTAGCAGTACTGAAGATGTTGAAAATGATTATCATCTTGTATGCAGACCCAACTGGAACGACATGAGAACGTACTTCTCAGACAAGAAAATGATAAGCTCCGAGCTGAGAATGAGCTGTTGAAGCAGAACATTGCAGACCCGATTTGCAACAGCTGTGGTGGTCCTGTAGTACCTGGACCAGTGTCTTACGAACAACAGCAGTTCAGGATTGAAAACGCTCGGTTAAGAGATGAATTGAACCGTGTTTGTGCTTTAGCCAGTAAGTTTTTAGGCAGACCACTGTCATCCTGTGCAAATCCTATGGTTTCCTTCAGCCCAAACTCTAAATTGGATCTTGCTGTTGGGAGAAATGGGTATGGAGATTTAGGCAATATAGACTCAACATTGCCTATGGGACTTGGTTATAATGATGGAGTTGCAATGCATTTTATGAAACCAATGAATGGTCCTCTGGGGAATGAAATGCCTCATGACAGGTCTTTCTTTATAGATCTTGCAATGTTAGCTATGGATGAGTTAGTCAAGTTGGCACAGATTGATAACCCTCTTTGGATTAAAAGTTTGGATGGAGCAAAAGAAACCTTGAACTTTGAGGAGTACATAAGGGCATTTCCTCCTTGTATTGGCACGAAACCCACTAACTTTGTTACTGAGGCTTCAAGAGCGACTGGAATAGTTATCATCAACAGCGTGGCACTTGTTGAGACATTAATGGATGTGGTATGCCTATGAAACTCCTGCCATTGTAAAGCTCTTAATGATTTCCCTCTTGAAATCTGAATTTGCTATTAGAAATTTCTTATGCTTCTGAGCTTTGGTTATTGCACAGTTCTATAGTTTTATATATGCTACTTTGATCTGTATTAACTTGTTAAAAATATCCTTGCAGTGCTGTGGATAATGTCGACTCTATTGTTTCTTTCTTTTCAGTATCGATAAATGGTGCAATGCTCGAAACTAATCAGCACTTTAATATTAGCTTACCTGCTTTCCTTGTATGTAGAATCAATGGGCAGAAACATTTTCAGGCTTGGTTGGTGGTGCCTCAACCATTGATATGATATCATCAGGCTTCGATGGAACCAAAAACGGTTCTCTGCAAGTGGTATGCTGTTTTGCTAATTATTGTTTTTCTGGTTATTTATACCGGTAATTAGAAGTGGAACTGATAGAAGTTTTTTTTCTAGATGCGTGCTGAGTTTCAAGTGGTTTCGCCTTTAGTCCCTGTCCGCCATGTGAGATTTCTTAGGTTCTGCAAGCGGCACGCAGAGGGAGTTTGGGCCGTGGTTGATGTTTCTATAGATGGAAAGCAAGAACATTTACATGGGCATCCATTAACAGCATGCAGGAGACTTCCTTCAGGATGCATAATACAAGATATGGCCAATGGTTGCTCTAAGGTAACAAGTTCAGCAAATTCCTTACTTTTTCTGGAAAATATTCTCTTGTAGTAGTTGTCCGTCATCCTTACACCATCCAAACAAGTTTGCTCCGATAATCTCTCGTCCCGAAGCCATTAGATTATTAAATTCCTTGACTAAATAATCTATATCTACTGAAGATGGCTTCTTGCTTGTTGAATTTTAAAAACTTTTTGTTGATCTCCGTGTGACTAAGATATCATTATATGATTCCTTCATCTTGAATATGGTGTAATCGTAATCTTTCTATCCAGGTAAGACCTTGGAATTTTCAATAATTGGTGTATAAACTATGTATATGATGTTTCTATTCCAGTTTCTAATGTTTGATTATTGTCTACGAGGTGGTATGACCCCTCTCCCTGTCATTTTATTATAGCCTTCACAATGCAAGTAAATCTGCCGTGTATACACTTTTTCCAGTCGAGGTATTCCTCAGCAATTTTGTGTGAGATATTCTGTCATTATATTGCAATAGTGTGTCCCGGACTGTGGTTAGCACGAGTGTATTGAACTGAAATGTATCCTTTGTTTTCTCGACCTTTCTTAGCATTATAACCTTTTATGCACTCTTTGCCTTCTTTTTCTTGTTATGTTGACTTCTAATTGAACGCAGGTTACGTGGGTGGAACATTCTGAGTACGATGAGAGTGCAGTCCACCATTTCTATCGACTGGTAGTTAGCACCGGCAGGGGTTTTGGTGCCCAAAGGTGGGTGTCCACCTTACAAAGGTACTGTGAGTGCATGGCTATCCTTGTATCTCCCGACATTTCTGGTGAGGATCAGACAGGTCTTACTTCTCAACTCTTCTTGTTATGTACATTTATCTGTAGGAAAAACATGGTTTTCATGCTGATGTGTAAAAGCACCATTCTGCAGGGCTTAGTCTGAATGGCAAGAGGAGCATGCTGAAGCTGGCTCATCGTATGGTAGACAACTTCTGTTCCGGGGTTTGTGCTTCATCTACACGTAGGTGGGATCAGCTTCTGGCTGGAAATGGAGGTGACAATGTTAGAATTTTGACGAGACAGAGTATCAATGACCCTGGTGAGCCATCTGGTGTTGTATTGAGTGCTGCAACTTCTGTTTGGTTGCCGGTAACCTGGCAGAGACTATTTGATTTCTTGAGTGATGATCGAGTGAGGAGTGAATGGGACATATTGTCACATGGTGGGATTATGCAAGAGTTCATAAACATTCCGAAGGGCCAGGGACACGGGAACCGGGTTTCCCTTCTCCGCACTAATGTAAGTGGCAAGTAAATTGTAATCTACCTGTTGATGCATACTTGTATACAGTAATGTTAATTGATTGTTTCAATTCCATCATCAGGCTGCTAATGGCAATACGAATGATTCCAACATGCTGATACTACAAGAAACCTGGAATGATGACTCGAGTTCATTGATAGTGTATGCACCGGTTGACGCAGCGTCGATGAATGTAGTGATGAACGGTGGTGATCCCAGCTATGTTGCTCTTTTGCCGTCAGGATTTGTGATCATTCCAGACAACTCATTCGACAAGTGCGGTTCAAACATCTGCAATGGAACTTTGTTCAAAAGAGAGAGCGATGGAAGCGTCAGCGGTGGATCTCTTCTAACAATAGGATTCCAGATACTGGTCAATAGCCTTCCGACAGCAAAGATCAATGTGGATTCGATGGAGACGGTAAACAATCTTATTTCATGCACAATCCAGAGGATCAAAGCAGCCCTTCAGCTTAAATAGCTGGAAGGGATTGGCAACTCATGCTTTTATCAGCTTACTTGTAGTTTTGGTTCATCTTCATTTTGGACATGAAAGCATTAGAAGAACAAGAAAAGTGTAGAAACAGTATAGAACGGAAATGAAACAGCTCAGGTATGAACTTCGGCCGTTAAAAGGGTTTCAAGTCAAGAACGAACCGCTCACCGACATGACCGTTAGACGGTGACAAGTAGGCACAGAAAGAGGGAAACTTTGAACTGACAGGAAAGGGCAGCGAGTGCTCAAGCTCTATTCTTGGTTTGATGGAATTATGTAAGTGGTTCGGGTATTGACTTGTTTGGACCCATCTCTCTATTTCATGAATCGTTTAAGGTTCTACAGAAGATTTGTAGACAACAATTTCTCAGTTAGCTCTCGGGCTTTTACTGTTAGCTCTCTAGCAACAGTTTAAAGGATGTTTAGTTCCAATGTTTTTGGATTATGTTCTGATTCAGCAACTTCGTGTAAAGCCATTATCTTATCTGATCTATTTTTACTGTGTATTTAAAAATGCCAAAAAAATTAAATCACATCTTAACTCATCGCCATCTTCACATCCGGATTCAGTCCAAAACAATGTTTGGAATATCGTATCGTTCTGGATGGTACCGGCTAAAAAATGAAACGGTACGAGCTACTATCGGTATCGGCCTAAAATATCAGTCGGGTTGGTATTGGTGGTTTTCATTTAGTACCGGTCGGTACCGACAGTACTAGAATATAACGGTCGGTACCGTAAACTTTCAAAACTTTAAGAACCAAATTGCAAAATTTTTAAATTTAACCCTAAACTCTCCAACCTCCTCTTCGACTGTTCTTCACTCTTCTCTCATCTCTGTGCCGCCACCTCTTCTCCGTGCGTCACCCGTCTCTTCTTTTCTCACTGTTGCGTTCTCTGCTCTGGCCCTCGCCTCCTTTGCTCATCCTCCCTTGGCATAGGTTGAAGAAGACGCTTCCTCCACGGGGACCCGAAGACGCCAATGCCTTCTCCGCTTGAAGCCACCGCACCGCAACATCGCTACATAGCAGCGAAGCCACCGGAGATGTGTCTAAAGCCATAGGAGACGCTTCCAGACTTTGACCCATGACAAAACCCGAAGACCCGCCGAAGACTCGAAATTGGTTTTTTGATTTTTTTTATTTCGAAAATTTCATGGTTAATTAAAATTTTTGTTGTGTTGGATTGGATCATTGGAATGTTGGAATTAGGATGATGGTTTTGGTTGGATGATGCACGGTGTTGGAGTTGGTTGGAGTGTTGGACGGTGTTTTTTGTGTTGTTGCGTGATCTGGGATTCTATAATCTGGATACTGAATTATTTGTGTTTGTGTATGAAATGAATTGGTTGGAGTTGGAATGTGATCTGAAATTCTGAATATTGAATTGAATTGATTGTGTTTGTGTATCTGAATTCTGAAATAAATGTCATTTGTGTTGGTTTGGTTCATGGTTATTCGGTTTGGAGTATTTTGTAAATTTTAAAAATTTTAGAGATTATTTTATAAATTTAAAAAATTGCCCGAAACAGTATCGGGTACTGACCGGTACTGGTATAGTACCGTACTAGAATTTAATCCGGTCCTGAGCTCGGTACGGTATTCATAACTTTGATCCAAAGTCCCACAATAATGCGGAGTCTGGGGAGGTCTGATAGTATGTAGCCTTATACCTACATAGTACAGATATGACAATAAAAGATAATAAAAATTAAATTAAATATTTTCTATTTTCTATTTTTAAATTTAGTATTAAACATTTTATTTAAAATTTTTAAATTTTAAAAATTAAATTTAATAAGACCTAATCGAGTCTAAGGACTTTTGAAGCTCGATTGAGACCGACTCAGGTTTGAAGCCTTCGGTCCAGCACGACCCATTATCAAGCTTTATTTCTAAGGCCTAGTAACTCCAAGGCTCTAAGCCCATCAATTTGGTCCACTAAGTGAATCCATTACTGTAACTCACTTACTATTCATCGTTGGCAATCTCTATTACTGAACTCTCTGTAATGCCCTAAACCTCGTACGCTTCATTGACCAGAGCCTAAATCCAGACAATGCTGTCCTTCATCTCTCACTATCTCTTAAAGTCTAAAACCAACACCTTAAAACATGTCCAATACACTCTCTACAAAATGGAATCCATAAGACCCATGTCCAAATCCACCTCCATCCCCAAGAAACAGCAGCGAATTCGCGATCACGGCTACGACAACTACATGGAAGTCGAGAAGAAAAACCGCAAAGTCCTAAAATTCCAGTCTTTGATTCTCTCCCAAGTCAACCAGACACTGCCCATCTCTCGTCTCGACGTACTCGCTCGTCGCCTGGGCTTCAAACAGTACGAGGCTGGAGCATTCGTCCTTAAATTCCCTCACGTCTTCGAAGTCTTCGAACACCCTGTTCAACGGATATTGTATTGTCGTTTAACTCGCAAAGCCCTTGTCCAGATTCAACAAGAGCAAGAAGTGTTGCTTGCCCAAGTCCCCGATGCCGTGACCCGTTTGAGGAAGTTGATAATGATGTGCAACACTGGTCGAATTCGGTTGGAACATGTGAGGATTGCGAGGTATGAGTTTGGTTTACCTGATGATTTTGAGTACTCGGTGATTCTTAAGTACCCTCAGTATTTTAGGTTGATTGATGCTAAGGATACTAGGAACAAGTACATCGAGGTTGTCGATAGAGACCCGAATTTAACTGTTTGTGCAATAGAGAAAGTTAGGGAGAAAGAGTATAGAGAGAAGGGAATGGCGGCTGAGGATTCGAGGTTTTACTTCAGAATCAATTTTCCACCTGGTTTTAAGATTGGGAAGTATTATAGGATTGCAGTGTGGAAATGGCAGAGGACGCCTTATTGGTCACCTTATGATTGTATCGAGGGTTATGATATGAGGTCGATTGAGGCTCAGAAAAGGTTGGAGAAGAGGGCAGTGGCTACAATTCATGAACTGTTGTCGATAACAGTGGAGAAGAAGATTACTTTAGAGAGGATTGCGCATTTTCGGATGGCTATGAACTTGCCGACGAAGTTGAAGGAGTTCTTGCTTCAGCACCAGGGGATATTCTACGTGTCTACGAGAGGGAATCAGGGGAAACTTCATACTGTGTTTCTTAGGGAGGCATATCGGAGAGGGGAGTTGGTGGAGCCAAATGATCTGTATTTGGCACGGAGGAAGTTGGGTGAGCTGGTGTTATTGAGTCCAAGGAAAGCAAAAATAGATGGAGAGTTGGTTAGTTACAAGAGAAATAGAGGAGAGGATGGAATGGAGCGCTATAGAAGAGAATGTGCAGAAAATGATTTTGAGCTAAGTAAAGAAGGCGAATACGAGGGCATGGAGTATGCTTCAAACTCAGACTTGGATTGTGATCTCAGCTCCAATACCATTGATGAGGACGATGGTGTATATCGCATGGGCAATGCAGAAGATGTTCGTTAACTGAGTGACTAGACTAGCATGCAAGGGTATAATACCTGCTTAGCAATTTGCATGACCTCAGTCATTACCATTTCATAGCATTGGCAGTCGATGATGGTTTACAATTAAGTTGGTGTTTTGGATAGTGAGCTGATGAACACTTCAGGCAACGTGTATTAGACGAGGAACCTTCATTTTTTTGGGTTCTTTAAGATGACTGAGTTTTGTGGGTAAATTCTTACACATCAAGTGATTCTTGTGCACTCTTCATACTGGAAGAGTTACCCCATTGTTTCAACATTGCTACGTCTATTCGGGAGCTTTAAAAGAAACTGGCTGACTGTTCTTGCAACCTATACAATTCTCGTAACAACCCTCTCAATCATGTCACTCTGTCTGTAGTAGGTTTTCTCCTTTCCTTCAAGCTCACTGTTTTCAGAAATTTCTCTAATATTTAATGCAAAAGCTTGTGATTGTTGATCGACTTAATTTCCCCTTCTTGCTTGCAGAAATCAGAATTGCTTTCCCATCCTATTTGCACATTGCAAAGGGAAATCAGCAAGTAGCTTCCAATTTCCAGCTGCATCTGGGGCATAATGGCCTTACTTCCATGTATTGGTAAGCCTGAGCATTTGTGCATAACTGTAGAGCGATTATACACAGATTATTAGGGAATGGTTTCTGGTCTTACGTTAAAAGTTCTCTCTTTTTTCTTTCTGTTTGATCTCACTGAGATAATTATATATGGCAGAGGGGATAATCTGGATTCTGCCTTGTGTGAAAGCTTTGTGATTGCCACTCTGATCTCTAGTTAAGTGTTCTGAAACATCACAGCCTCTTACCATTACTCAATCTCTATACAATTCTGGTAACTTTGGACACAACTGCAGAAGTTGTAACTTGTATGGCAGTACCAACATTAGCCAAATGTTTGAATCTGTCAGTTATTTGTCCGTCAACCTAACTGCTGCTTTTAATTGGGGGCATAATTGTGACTTCTGAACCTCTTCAGATTACACATTAATAAGATTGAATTGAATTCAATTTATACTGTTTGAAATAAATCTAGTAATATTATAATTAAATTCAATTACATTGTTTGGAACACAATCAAAATGAATTCAATTATGTCATATGACACATTTACCCTTGTGCTATCCATATTTTAAGAAATAAAAATGCAATCAGCCATCAAATATCAAGAAACTAAGTGCACAAATAACCATTGCAATATAAAGGGAAAGTAAAACAGAGATTAAAAAAAATAAGAGATGGATTGATCTTCCAGGGTAGATAAGTGAACAACAATATAAACACAACTGATGTTGCAACAACCACAATTAAAAGCAATAAAGCAGCTTTATAGCATCACAAAAAGGGGTAGATCATCAAAAACTAAACAGGTGATGGTGTTGTTGAAGAAAGAGTAAAGGGGGTACACTTTCGAAGGCTTTTCGGAGTTGTTCAGCGTCCTCAGATGGAGCAGGAACATGAGAAGGAAGTTTAAGAGTAGTCATTCTTTTACTTCACAAGAACTTTTGAAGTGTTCCTTTTTTTTTGAGAAAAATAAAAAACGATGGAATGGATCAACAGGAGTGAGAGAGCGAGCGAGTGAGACCGTGAAGAACTTTATTTATTAATGCCTGATGATTGACTATGGCGACGGAAAAGGAAACGAGAAGAAAGTGAAAAGGTATCATTTTCTTAATGCTATTGCAAAGTTGAGCGTGGTTATTATGAGAAGATGAAGGTTTTAACGTTCAAAAAGAAGAGCAGCAGCTTTTTGAAATTGAAATCACGTGAATTGTTGGCTGAATTGAGTGTATAAAGAGAGTAGATTTCAATTCCACGTATGAATTCAATTCATGATTATTTTGCTGTTTGGAGCAGGTGAATTGATTTTAATTACAACATTGAATTCAATTCACCTGGTTTCAAACAGGTTGTTACTAGATTGTTATTGTGTCTGTAACATCCCATCTCTTATGGGAAGGGTAAAATAATAATTTGGAAAGGGCCGTGAGTGATTAGGTTTGTTTTGAAATTTTGGGATTGTAATAAGAGCCATCGGAATTGGATAAAGATTTATTTTTATTAGGGGTCTTTTATATTACAAATTCATTAAATCAATTTCTTCTTTTAATAAGAAAATGACATGTCATGACACTCTTTAGCCAATTTAATGCTTGTGTTCTACCAATTATTCTCGACACTTCTTCTATGGAAAAGGGTTTGGTGAATTTTTTTAGAGTTTCCCCACCATCATCTTCGAAAATCTCTTCCTCCTCTCCTCTTCTTGATTTTTGCTTGCTTCTCTTTTCCATCTCCTTCTCTATGGCTTGTTCTTCTTTGTTCTTAAACATGCAAAACAAAAGTGCAACCTAAGCCATGAAGTGATGATGTCGTATATGAAGAGGAGGAATTAGAAAGTTGTGATAAATTGGAAGATTAAAAAGATTGAAAGCTTGATTAGGTAAGCATTATGTTTTGCCTTGTTTGTTGTTAAATGCATTAATT
>JANZXV010000006.1:30121199-30140534 GCA_027576455.1 Erythroxylum roigii
GCTCTCTCTTTTGTACTTCAAGTTTCGAGACTCTTATTCTCTAGCATTAACCAAGCTATGCCTTTAAACTAACCAAAACTTAAGTTAAACGACACTACCTCCCAAGCCAACTTAAATTGCGTCCACCTCATCACCACATGACTACTTGCTTCATTTCCTCCTTTCCCTTTCTTCATTGTCGACAACTTCTCCTACCACTTAAGTTTTGACTTTTATTTACTTAGCTAAGTAATAACCTAAAGCCTAAGCCCATCAACAACTTCCACCTTTGCTTCACACTTTTCCTTATTTTGTTCTTCATTTAATTGATACTTATAAGGGCTAAAAGCCCAACTTCCAACTATCCCCTTCATTACATAAGTCTTCTCCTACTTAGGCTTGCATTCCTTAAGCCCACTTAAGCCCACTTCCTTTACTCTTCATTCTATTTACTTAATTAACTTAGTCTTTAACCTAACACTTTCACATACTACTTAAGCCCAAGATTCCAAGCCCAAGGTGACCTAGTTCCATCTTTCTCATTTAATTGCTATTTAAATGGACCTTAGCCCAATTACTTCATTTCTTCTACATTTACTTACAATATAAAAGACCATTGGAAAGGGCTACAAGCCCACTTAATAACCTTAAGCCTTAATAACATATATACTCTTCCTAGTGGGCTCTTTCAAATCAATTTAAATTTCTAAAATCCATACAAGCTCTAATTAAATAATTCCCCATGTAATCTCAATCACCTAAATTCATAGGACCCTCAATTCATATAAATCTTTTTAATACCAACAATATATCACAAGTAATTCATTTAATAATCATAACGTAAGGAATAAAATCCTCAATTCATTCCAACCAAATGAAAAATGTCAAACTAAAACCTCAAAATAATTTAAACGTGCCTCAAAATAATTTAAACATACTTATTACGAATCGGGGCCCAACATTTTGCCTCCGTGTAGGTTCTGATAAGAAGGTTTGAGACTGAGACAAAGACAACTATAGAGGCCAAGAAGAATGTGTTCTATTTTGGAAGTTGTTTTATTTGAGTTTTTGAGTTATATATGACAATATAAGACAGTTTATTTTTTTTAATGGTTGGTAATAACCTTATTATAGGATGGATTATGTTTGAGGCATGTAGTTTGATAAGTTCATTATAAATGATGAATATTATGATTTGTTTACAACAACATTTAACGATATGTAATGTATGTTTGTTTGAGTTTCTGGAAATGTATGTAAGGAATGTTTGATATGGGTTGGATTGTTTGGGTTCTTTTTTGTGTGACACTTGTATATCCTCCCAAGAGGTATGTGAGTGTTACATAGATAGCATAGAGGAATTTGTTTCGTAGCATTCTAGTTAAGGAGGAAACTCGTCCTTCCATGTGATCTGCACTTTTGAGAGAGAACAAAGTGGCTTTTATTATAATTAACAGTTAGTCCAGACATGGAGCTATTGGTTCAAAGAAGCCATAATTGATACAAACCTCATCAGACTTAGGGAATAGAAAAAGATCATCTGCAAAGCATAAGTTCACCAAAGAGACTTTCTTGCATTGGCTATGATGTTTAAACCGTAAACCCTGCCAATATTATACTTCAAGAGAGAAGTTAGAGCCTCCATGTATAATATGAATAAATAAGGAGACATAGGAGCCCCTTGTCCAAGTCCTCTTTTCCCATGAAATTTTTTGTAGGAGTTCCATTAACTATAACTGCATAAGAAGGGGTAGTAATACAAGCTTCAATCCATTTAATGAACACCCTTAGAAAATCCATCACTTCAAGTAGCCTCAATATAAAGTTCCATTTTACACTGTCAAAAGCCTTCTTAAAATCTATCTTGAAAGCACAATTCTTTGGAGCTTTCTTCCTCGAGTAACTTCTTAGCAATTCTTATACGATGGAAATGTTATCCCCTATTTGTTTGCCCTGTAAGAAAGCACTTTGATTATCACTAATCAAAGACCCCAAAACAATTTTCAGTCTGTTGGCAATAATCTTTACAATCACTTTATATAAGAAATTTGAGCAAGCAATAGGCATGCAGTCCTCCAAAGATGTTGGATTGCTTAGTTTAGGGACTGAGCAGAGATAGGTTTTCTTAACTTCCTTTAAAAGAATTCCTGAAAAGAAGAATTCTTTGACAACTGCTCTCACCATTAAGTTAATCTTAAGCCATGCTTTCTGAAAAAAGAACCTATTGAAACCATCAGGTCCCATAACCTTCTTTATTTCCAAATCTTCAATAGTTCTAGTTAATAAATTTTTCACTTCATTGGATAACTTGTTATGAATAACAGATTCCAAGAGTTAAGTTTGTATTTCAAGAGATATAGAAATCTTTGAAGAACCTCTCAACTTCTTTCAACAAATCCTTATGTTTACTTATCTTCCTCCTGTTTGGCATGGTAATTTCCTTTATAGAGTTATAGTTCTCTAGGGAAATTATTGAGCTGAAGAAGAATTTAGAATTTTTGTCACCTTTTTGAGCCATTTAACCTTGGCCTTATGCTCTATAACACTAGTATAATTGTTTAGAGCTTGCAAATAGTCTAACATTGCAAATTTCTCCTGAGATAAGAGGAAAATATCCTCAGGGTTATAGGAAAGAGTATGTTGTACTTGGGATAGCATGTCTCTGGCTATTGATATAGCTTGAAAAGTGTTCTCCCCTATCTATTTCTTTAGTATCTTTGAGGCTCTCTAATTAATTGAAGCTTCTGAATACATTTGAATTGGAGAGTAACATTTACATTTGTTGTCACCACTTCCCTCAAGCAGTCCTGAAATCCCTCTACATCAACCAAATAGTTGTTAAATCTAAATGGATGGCAATGTTTCACCTTTAAAAACAAATCCTCCACATTCATTAGGGTATGATCCGAAAACATAAGGTCTAAGAAAGAGGCCTTACTTTCTGGGAATTGTTGTAACTATGCTTGGTTGACCATAACTTGGTCTAGCTTTTTCTTGAGAGACCATCCATTAGTTTGCTTATTACTCCAAGAGAAAAATTGACCAGTCGCCTTCAGGTCTAAAACTCTTAACTGATTAACGCGATCCTTAAAATTAGTAGAGTAATTTCTTAAGGAAAAATGTCCTTCTGCTTCCGTTCTATAAAGAGTATAATTAAAATATCCTGAAATGAGCCAAGGACCTACCACTCTTCTTTGGAAACTCAGTAAGCTCTCCCAAAGATCCTTCTTTTGAAAAACATGGTTTAAACCACACACTAATGAGGCAAAAAAAGATGTATTCTGCTCAACAAAATGCCACTTCATATGCATAACCTGCATCTCCATTTCTAGCACCTCAATGTCTACTATTCAGGGATCAAAACCAACAATAATTCTGCCATAACCATGAGCTTGATGATTAGAGAGGAACTGCCACTTATTAACTAGCTTATTAAGATACTTGAGATTCTCTGATCCGATTTTTGTTTCCAAAATAGCAAAAAATGGAAATGTTTTCCTTAGAA
This sequence comes from Erythroxylum roigii, assembly GCA_027576455.1. Taxonomy (NCBI): domain Eukaryota; kingdom Viridiplantae; phylum Streptophyta; class Magnoliopsida; order Malpighiales; family Erythroxylaceae; genus Erythroxylum; species Erythroxylum roigii. The sequence continues at coordinate 30,124,684 of JANZXV010000006.1, forward strand.
AAAAATTATTTAGGGCTAAGAGCTTTTTGGGGCAATTAAAGCCCCCTAGCATTCCAAACTACAATCATAAAGACATGAATTTGGAGATTTGGCCTTTGCTCCTAGTACCCTTCCTCCATTTGACATTAGTAAACTGTTCTGCAGCCTCTTTCCCTTTAGTATTGCTTGATGTTGAAGGGGATGAGGTTGCCTCCATATCATCACCTTTTTCACCCTTATGTACAGCTGGCATGCCTTCCTTAAGATCTTCTTTGGTAGTGCTTGTTTCCAGTTTCTACTTAGGCTAGATTTTCGCATCTGAATCAGTAAGTACTGGATTAACTTTGGACACGTTGTGACTTGATTTCAGCTCCTCATTTCCAGCCTTATCCATTTGATTTTGATCCCTTATGACTGGTTCTTCTTGGGACACATTTTGACATATTACCTGCTCATCATTTCCATCCTTATCATCTTGATCTAGACCCACTAATTTCATATAGCTCCCTTTCTTGAAGATTTTCCCATTTGGTATCCACCTTTTTCCTTGTAGCTTCAAAGAAGGCTTCCAGTGGTAGTCCACTGTGACAATATCTTCATATAATGTTCCATTAAAGCCTAACCTCATAATGGGAAGTTGGTTTGGTAAATCCTCAGAGATATCCATAGTAATACATAGCTGAGCATAGCCTAACTTTTACTTTTTGTTGTATTTTCATCCATATATAGAGGCTACCCCAAATAACTTGCAATTATACTGAGGCCCTTGGTAGTCCAATATTCCAATGGAACATTATACAGATTAACCCACAAAGGAACTAACTTTAGCTTTTCTGTTTCAGGTTAGAACCCTGGTTGCTAGCTTTGGAGAAACAGTGGAAGGTTCGTCACATACTAAGGTCCTTCTTCTAGGACTTTAAGAGCCTGCGCTTTAGAGGAAAAGGTAAATAATGCTAAATTTTTCTCAACTAGTAATACCTCTAACAATCCTTTGTTCTTCCAAGTATTGGTTGCCTACTTTTACAGTACTAGAAAAGGAGGTCTTTTCTCCGAAAAGAATCCCACCAGTGAAGATTCTCATGATCGGGCTCCTTCTTGTAGGACTTCCAAATCTGGCGAAACAATGACTCTTCCTTGGTCTTCCTTGGGGGAAATAATGGAGTGCAATTTCTCCTTCATCAGCTATCACTTGTTTCTAGCTCTTCTTGAGATAAGAGGAAGAATAGGAACCCTTTTCAACTAGCTTAGAGGCAGCCAAGATGAGGAAGGGTAACAATGGAAAATCATAGGGAGAATCTGCACAAAAGGCAGGAGGTTCAGGTGCAGACATGATTGGCAGGTAAGAGAACGAAATGCAGAACAGTGGTAGGAAAAAAGTTTTAAAAAGTGGTTGCCAAATGAGGGAATACAGTCAAAGAAGATTGTAAGAAATGACAAATAACCCCTAGCAGCTAAAGAGGGGCTCGATAAGGACAAAGGTTTTTAGGAAGGGAGAAAAGGAAGATGTTTATGAAGAAGATGAAGCAAGCGTATGTTGCTTGAAGTAAGGAGGAAGTTGAGAGCTAGGTAGAGGAAAAAGTTTGGAAAAGAAGCAAGTGAATATGGCTTGAAAATAAGTGGAAATCAAGTTGAGAGCTAAATAAAGGAAAAAGTTGAGGGCTGGAAAAGAAGTAAGTGAATGTGGCTTAAAAAGAAGTGGAAATGAAAATAGAGAGCCAGAGATCGGTGGGGCTGGATGTGGGGAAAAGAGAGGCAGATTAACCATCACTAGAGAGTGGAGAATAACAAGGAAGAAGAAGTTGGAGCTGGAGCTAGATCGTCATGGGTTTGGTTGTTGTTGGTTAAAATTAGATGTGTTTTTATGTTGTTCTTGCATGATAAGGCCAAAGTTAGTTGATTTGGAATGGGTACCTCGCTGGATGGATAGGTTTCATTGAATAGACTTTTGTAATTTGGCCATATCTTGGTCTGTAGACGTTCAAATTGGATAATTCCAATTGGAGATTAAACTAGAGACATATTTATCAAAATTTCATAGAGGAACCAAAAACATTTTCTCCCTCTAAGAGTTTTGAATTCTAGCTTGAATTTGAGTTCTGGCTATTGTCCCTATTTTCGAACATCCTGTAGTTTTTTGGGGATAACTCTCTAAATACTTAACTAAATTGCATGAAATTTATTCAATTTTATTAAGACAGAGGAAAAAATGTCTAGAAGACCTTAAAACCTAATTCAAACTTTTACTATATGAATATAACAGAACAATTAGAGATATGAATGGTGAGTGTCTATCACGACTGTAACATGGGAGTCACGAACATGATCCTGTCTTTTGTCACAACTAGGACATTATTTTTGTTTATGATGTTTACTGCATCTCATCCGAACCTTTTTGGATGTTACTAAAGCTTAGCAAACCCAGTATAAGCATAATATGTGACTCATCATACATGTAATGTGTATATACTTTAATGCTTTCATTGATGTACTATTGAAAAGGAATATGATAATAAAGCATATTAAATACGAATGGCCATGATAAACATTTTCAAATTATAATGTAGGCATAAGGGAATGAATTTGCATCTTATGAATTGCTGTTTTTTAATGTGATTCTCAAAATGTAATTATAATGTTTTGATGATTGGTTTTAACCTGCCAAGTTTTAGTTGTGGGTAAATAGGCATACCTAGAAAGGTCTGCAACTGTTTCTGTTCTGAGACATTACGGTGTCTTATGTTTTAGAGACTTACGTCTCTTCTGTTTCAGAGGCTATTGCCTCCTCTGTAGATACCAATCATAGGCATCTTCTATTCTGTTCCTGTTACCCATGTTTGAAGAAATTAGCAGGCAATTCTGTATATGTTTAGATATTTGTTGTGTTCTAATGCAAACTTATATTTTAAATAATCTTCGAATATCATGTTCAAATATTGTTATATGATGCTTCATGATTTTATTTTATAATGTATTTTCCATCACACTATTGTCATGAATCATTTACTTGTGATTGTTAGGCGACTGCTGTGAGTAATTGCTATCTTGCATCATTATTCCCTACTAAGCTATATGCTTAGCACGGTGTTTTTCCTCCGTGTAGGTCATGATAAATAGGGTTAAGTTTAGGATAACCACAATGGTCAAAGAAGGACATGTAACCTTTTCGAAGATCTGATATCTAAACAGTTTGTTGTATTTATAAATATTAAGAAGGAATTTTGTAGTATATATGAATGGCCTATACTAACCATAACTTATGATGAGATTTTTTTAATGTATGAATGTTATGTGTGTAATTTGTGACTTGTGTAAACCATAATGAAATATGAGATGTCATATATGTTTGCCTTATCTCTGAAAGTTGTTGAATTATCTAGATCTATTTTGGGTGTATTCGTATATCCTCCTAAGGAGTATTAGGGTGTCACACACATATTCGTTCTCAACGAGATTTGTATCCAAATCCACCAAACCTAAGGCCATCATTATGTTAAGTCTCAAAGTTATATCTAATTAATGTCTCAATTGAATATATTTGATTGTTCACAACTATTTGATTCGTTTGATTAATAAAAAAGGCACCTTTTATAAGAGACCAAACAAAACTCAAAATCTATATTATAATTTCCCTTTGGCATAATAGATAATACAAACAAAATTCTCAATAGGTTAAGTAAGAAATGATATTACGAATTATTGTCCAATTTAGGTATAAAACAATTCATAAATTAAGATTATAACATTTACTAATCACTATACTATCTCAGTGAACTCATACTTATTTTTTTCTCTTTTGGCAAGTAACAATACATAAAAATATGCAAAAATAAAATTAGAACTGCCCTTATCCAATTAACCAAATGGTTGATTAAACTTCTTTCCAAAAGTTATCGATAATTGTTGCCCTCGGTAGCTTAAGGTTTGGTCAACCAGTGGGGCAACATAAAAAAAATAGAAAAATGCAAAATCAATTAGAAAAAGTGTCAAAAAATGATAATACACTTCGAAAACATCTAAAACATAATATTTAAGCACAACCAAGCTACAAAATTGATTAGCAAGTAACTTTGGTGAAATTATTAACAAACCTTACGACTTATTCATAGGAAACGACATGATTTAATAAAAATAAGTCACAAAACTGATTAGCAATCCACTTTGGTGAAGTTATTAACCAACTTCATGGCTTAATTATAAGAAAAAAAAATAAAGAATTCTAAAGTTTTATGTAAATTGAATTCAAAATTTTTTCTAAAACCCTAAAGTATTCAATCTAGATTTTCACAACTTGAAAGTTTAACCTATTAAAAAATCAAAGACTGTAAAACCTATTGAAATATGGCTCTAATACCATATATAGGAAATACATTAAACTAAATAAATTATAAGATCTTTCAACAACATTTTATACATCTCAGTAATTAATATATGAATAATAAAATCATATTAAGAATACTTGGATTAGAAGACATTTGTTATTTTTGAACTTTGTATAATCACCTTTATGCCATACTTGCAAAATAGAGAAAATGACCAATACTCTTCTCTAACTTGTTCCCCTAGCTTAAGTCAGGTTATATGTGATGTAACATATCCCCTTATAGGTCACTTATATATAGGATTATGAGACGACAAAAAGACTTAGGCTAATTAGTCAAAAATTTGGGCTTTATCATCATGGTTCCTTAATAGCCCTGTAGAGTAATTATACAACACCTAACAAACTTGTAGAGAAGACCTAAGGGCATAAATGGATCACAAATATAACCAAAGACTTACAAGTATCTATTTAACCCAATTGTAAAATAAAAGACTAATTAGTTATACTTCAGTTAGAAAAATTATACCAAATGAATTCCCAGAAACTCTCAAAAATGGTACTTCTGAATTATTTTTACAAGTGTATCTGACCATATGGTTTAAGACTTTGAGCAGTTATGTTTCTTTCGTCCATATTTATATATTGTTAATTGTGGAAACTTTTTGTTATTATTGGAGAAGGATTGTTTAATCCTATTTTTAATGAAAACCCACACGAAATACACTTTTAGTAACAGCATAACTTGTTGATTGGCCAAATTATCTTTACGTTTACTTTAACCGTAATTTTATGTATTTCAAAATATTTTAACACAAAAAATTGTTAGTTATATATTCAAGCATAGAAAGCTAAATTAATTAGCATTAACAGAGAATAGAGGAAACATATTAAATGACAATAAAAAAGTTTAAACTATATGTTATGGCACTGATTGTCTAGACATTTTTTTATATCTTAAAGATTTACAACAGTTTATTTTTCAAATAATTCAAAATTCTATAATAATATTTATGAGTTGGCCCAAATGCCATCATATTATGTATTTACCAGGCGTGAATAAAAGGTGAGAATCTTTTTAGCTATGAGTTGGCCCAAAGCTACATATGTTGATCAATGTAAGAATGACTTAGGTGACTTTATTTTACAAAAGAATAAAGTTTGTATTCCAATTTCGTGAAGTCCACGATAACAACAATAATAACAACATCCTAATAAAAGCCCTGCTAAGACGTAGGATCTAAAGAGGTTCAGAAGTGTGTAGTCTTATTCCTAATTGGTTTTTTTACAGACTCAAAAAAAAAAAAAAAAAAGACAAGTGAAAGAATGAAAAACATAAACAAAATATAAATATATAATACAATATTAAATAAAAATAAAAAATATATACTTAAAAGATAATAATAAAAATAAATACTTACAAATAAAAATATACAAAATAATAAAATAAATAGTACAATAAAAATAAAAAAGTAAGTAATAAAATAAAAGATAAAATAGAAATAGAAATAAAGAATAATAATAATAAATATTAAAAATAATGAAAGAAAAATAAAATAAAATAGACATAAAGGATACTAATAAAAATAAATAAAGAAATGAAAATAAATACTAACAAATAAAAATGTAATAAATAAGGTAAATAAATAAAAGATAAAATAAGTAAATAAATACACAAATATGAAAGAAGACAAATAAATAAATAAAACAAACAAGCCACTATAAGAAAATGGTTATGCTAAGCAAGGTAATGTTTAAGCTAAATCATATTAAATGTTTAAGTTAAATAGAAAACATAAGACTTGAAGGATAAGGTTTAAGAGACCGATAAAAAAGAGAAGAATTTCTCTATATAAGATCCTTGACCTATATCTTAGTATGCTAAAGTTTCTTATTAAGAGCCATGCCCTTTATTAATTAAATAATATTTTCATATATAAAATTGCAACTAACCTATTGCTTGCAAGGGTATAAATTAACATGCTTATCATCCATCAATTGCGCGAGAATTTTGGCTCTCCTTATGTTTGTTTAAATGGTTCTTTCTCGACTGACTTAGATATTACAAACACTCTCTAACATGTACTAGTGTAAGCATCCTATGTTGTTCGTAAGACAAAAAAACAACATGAATCGAGGTGTATATGAATTGTTATAATTGGTGTATGTGAGTTATTGTGAATTAGATGTGTTTTAAGAGCTTGACAAATCGATTGATCTTTATTGTCATAATAAGATGACATCAATAAACTATCGAGATTGCACAAGACATCAGAGAATATGGTGGAACAAATCATCATTTCTTCAAGAACTTGAATCAATAGATTATAAAGTTCATTTTCCATGTTAAACAGTGCTTAAAAACTCAAAGGTTGTAATTCCATAGTATATATGTTCTGCAGTTGCTTCAAACTGAATCTACCGGTTGCTTATTAGAAAACAACTAAATCAACAACTGTAAATTTTCCAGATTATAATCACAAGCAAAAAAACTAAATATGCAACAAATATATTAACATATGAAATTTGGTAATACAATTTAGCAAACTCGACTTAAATCTGCGAGGCCCTCATCTAACTTAATTAACTTTCACCGAAGTATAATAGTCTTACATAAGGCTTTACTAACCGACACCACTCACCCCTTGGCGCTACCCACTCATAATTACACCTCGTGAAAGTATTTCACTCCCAATAGCAAGACCACCTTATGCTAACCTTAATAAAGGATTTTTGTAACAATAAACGATCAAGTGATTGAATCAATAGTAACATAAACAAGGAAACACTTGAGTTAAAAGACATTCCCATATATGTGCAGTTTCATCAACCGAAATCATGGGAAGTTGTCCAATAAGAATTTTGCTACAAACCTTCGAAATAATCACTAAAAAAACCCAAGCACAACAGTCACAAAAATAATCAATTGAATATATGTTTCACCACCGAAACATGCCAAAAACAAATAGCAAAGTTGATTAGTTTACTGTATGTTTTTCCCTCTCAAAAACTATGAAGCAGTAGTCTAGATCATTCATGCACACATAGAGAGATGTAGCTGCCAAGATTGCTCAAATCACAAATAAATCTGTTGCATGTTTATCTTCAATCAAGCATACCAATAAATCCTATCTTCTCTTGGATTTTATTTCAAGTAGGGATCATTCCTTCACACTATCTTATCTTCAAAAATTCCAAACAAAGTGAATATATTATCAAAATGATATACCAAATATATTCAACTACAAATAATGCCCAAAATAGTAAATTAGATATCTTAGTAATCTCCCCCTTTTTGGCATTATTTGTCACATGAAGGACTCCCCCTGAACATGAGAAATATAAACTCACCCTAAACAAGAGAAATGGAAACTCCCTCTAAATTGAAAGATCATAATACCAACTGTCAACTGTCACTAACAAATTTATAAATACCAATTGAAAATTTTATAAACAAGAAAGGTCCTATTTTTACCCCTTAGGACAAAAACATGGCAAAACAAAGAATGTCTTCAATGCGATCATTATCAGCAAATAAGGAGGCATGAAAATTAGCAGTAGGTGCAGCGAAAGAATCATAAACATATAGTGCAACAGTAGAAGGCTAAGATGACAATTTACCACCAGTCAAAACACTAGCCAACATATCATTACTCATATCAAAGCCATCCATATACGATTGATTAAATTCATAAGCCCCAAAAACGCATTCAAAGAATTACAATCAAACTTAATCAATCTCCCCCTCACATAAACCATATGAAAGCATAAAGTTGTATCATCCAATACTCCCTTATCTAAATTAAATTGTTTATGCTTAGCTAAATTTATAGGATGATCAAGAAAAAACAAGTTGAACAAAACGTTGTTGCTTGCCAAGGAGATGAAGTGGCTGATGATGATCAGTACGAAAAGCCAAGCAAGCAGAGGACAAATATTGTAATGAATAATGTGAATAGAAGAGAAAAAACAAAAAGGGCTTTAATACAAATCCAAAATCAATAATCAATAATCATCAGTAAAGAAGCCTCTTGACTTCAACAATACTTTTCCATCACTAGGTGCATTAATCTTAAGATTTGGATTAGGTGCACTCCATCTTTTGTCTAGAAATTCATTCATGACAATGCCATTTTTTCCGTACATCATTGGAGAAATATAATAGCCCCATTAAACATCACATTAATTAGACTGAAAAACAATGTTCGAAAGAACTTTTTTCCATCTTGCACTATCCCAACTTTCATTTATGTCCTTAGAAACACATTGAAGGAAAATATTGACATCATTGTTATCTGGGATGTCTTGAATATATAAACAAAAGAATTGCGTTTCATCAACAACCAGTGCCATGTAAGTGAACAAAGATCTTCACACATAAAGCATTCTCTGTAAATCCTATTTCATGAGCAAATTCTTAGTGAAAGCATATTGCCCAAACTCATACAGCCCACAATATAGAGAAAAACCAAAATAAAACTTGAAAAACCCAAATCATAGAAAACTCGAATCTTCTTACAGATCTCCAACTAAGCATTAACATTTTCTTGAAATAAAGTGGCATGACCATCCATACAACTTTTATAATCCATCAAGTAACTTCTTTCACCTATCATATATCGTGAACACCCACTGTCAAAATACCATTCATTGTGGGAAGCAGCACGCATGGATTTAGGAGCCATAAGTGTTTGTAGTTGATTCTTTCTAACCCAAATATGCTTTGGTACCATTTATTGCTGCTGAAAAATTTTCAAAGAATGTTTGGATTTTCTGTTTTGAGCATTCCAAAACAGCATGTGTAACAACTTATAGCAGTCTGGCTGTATATGGTTGCATATGGTCGTTTACACCACAAAAGTTACATGTAGCCACAAACTTTTGACTTCTTTTAGACATTCTCCTTTAACAAATTTAACTTCACCATTTTCTCATTATTCATCTATAAACATTCACCTTTATAACTAATACCTTAAAAGTCTCTGTTGTTTTTACCAATTTCTAGTAATTGTTCTAGCTTTTTGGTACCACCATTCAACATTCTTATTCCATTTTTGTTATTGACTAGTTTAGCTTTGTTCATTAAGTTCATCTATTGTTGACAACAACTTCATCTCTAGATCTTAAATGACATTCTTCATGGTTGAATTCTCATTCTTTAACTTATCATTTTGCTTACACATTTTCACCCGTTTGGCATACATTAATTCATAACCTTGCAAATGTCTTCGTTTTTGAATTCTAATTCACTCTCATGATTGTCACAATCTTAAATAGAGTTTTGGATTGAATCATCTATATTTTCCTCGTCAATTTCTTGCTGGTTATACTTCTAAGCAAGCAACTTGACTTTTGTTGTTCAAAGTAACCAGCACAGTATGATCACTCATAATTTCTTCTTTGATGTCGTATTCACTTTCAGATTTGTTTTCACTCTAAGTGCTTGTGCAAAACTTCCCTTTTCTCCTTTTAAGAGTGTTAGCACATTCTTTTTGCATATGTTTGACACCTTGACATTCATGACATGGTATCTTCTTTTCCATCCTTTCACCTTTTTGAATTTTTTCTTGCTGTTTGAAATTATTGTTTGATGAACTCCCACCATTATGTCTAAACTCAGATCTATCTTTCTTCACTTTCTTCAGCCACTTATTGAAATTTCTGGTTAGCTCCACTAGATCTTCATCTTCATCAGAATCATCTCCTGAATCATGCACAAGTTTAGTAACTTTTGCTTGAAGTGTCAATCCTTTATCCTTCTCACACTTTTTCTCTTAATAGGTTCATCTCAAAGTTTGTGAGAATTTCAATTACCGTATCCAATGATAACTCATTAATATCGTGAGCTTCTTCAATAGTTGCAATCTTCAGTATGAATCCCAATGTTTCAAAAACTAAATCGGATCGGCCAATTCAACTGAAAATAATACGAACCGGTTAGTTGTCCGGTTCTGTTTCATTAAAAAACTTGTATATATAAAAACTGACCGATTTATCTGAGAATCGGTAACTAGCAGGCAAATAAGATGTGAAGATCGCTGCTAAGCCATTTAAAGAGAAACCCACTTAAAATGCTCAACACAAAAGGGTCATCGTCAACCATCCAAATTCACCCAAACGATTATGAAACATGGAAGTCCAACGAACCAATGCTTGGATTTAGTAAGTAAAGAGATGAGATATTGTTTGTTCTAGGTTTTGAATTTGGTGAGGATAAACTTAGGGGGAGAAACTAAGAATTTACTAATTTACATACATGAAAAAGGAGAGATAGAGAGATAAAGAGTGGGAGGTTAGGGTTGGGGTTCGCATGAAGTTAAAATGATTATGTTGTGTTTTGTGAAGGTTAGGCTTAGGGATAAAGGAGGAGGAGGAGTTATCAATTGGGGTGGCTATGGTTGTGACCTAATTAGTGCGGGCCCTCATGGTGTCCCTAAGTACAAGCCCCTCTACTGTTGAAAGAGGAGGACTAGTAGTGTTGATTTTGTTTAGAGAGAGGGAAAGGGCAATTTGTAAAAATTTGCTTTATATATTGTAAGACCTGAGCTAGGGTTTTGGAGTGTTAGACCTTTTATTAAAGAAAATAGAAATTGTGCAAAGTATACAACCATGTTTCCAACTCCTCGGCTCTTTTAAGTCTTTGGGTTATAAACAATATACCAATCTTTTAAAAATCCAACTTGTTATGATTAGATTTATTTATTATTAGTTCATCATATAATAATAGATATTTTTATTTTTTCAATAAAATATTTTATTTTTACTTATTCTTATAATTTTTATTTCTTATTTATTATATACCAGTTTTGTAATGGTTCAATATCAGTTGAACTTTTAAATCTTTAACCGGTTTAATGCCCGGTCTGGTTTTAAAAACATTGATGAATCTAGGAGGCAATAATCTTAAGGTTTTCTTGGCAAGTTTCAGATTTGAATATTTCTTCCCAAGTTGATGTGCTTGATTTGTAATATCACGCAGTCGCTTGTGAAAGTCTCCAATGGTTTCACTTTCCTCCATCTTAAGCTTCTTCAAATCTAGTGGCCAACATTTGAAGTTTTGAAGCTATCACTGATTTTGATGCCTCATGTATTGTTTGTAATATATCTCACGCTTCTTTTGCTAATTCACACATAGATATCATACTGAAATGTCCTTCATCTATAACACTAAAAATTGCATGTGTTGCTGGTAAGTTACCAAGCGCTTTCTCTTCTTTAGCCCTTGTCCATTCAGATAGATCTTTAGGTACCACTTCATTCTTTTAATCAGTTGTCATAGGATGAGTCCATCCATTCAACACATAATTCCATGCTTTAGTTCCTTATACTTGAATAAATACTTTCATTATTGATTTCCAAGTAGGATAGTTAAAACCGTTTAGTAGCAGTGGCTTTATAATCGACGCTTCTTTTTTAGTAGCTATGAATGCGAAACACTTATCTACACCAACTTGATACACCAAGTTCTGATTAGGTGAACCAAGCTCTGATACCAATTAAAAAACCCAAAGGTTGTAATTCTGCAATATATATATTCTGTCATAGTTGCTTCAAAATGAATATGTCAATTGCTTACTAGAAAATAATTGAATTAGCAACTGTAACTTTTCCATATTACAATCACAAGCAGAAAAACTAAATATGCAACAAATAAATTGACACACAAAATTTGGTAACATAGTTGGGCATACCCGACCTACGTCTATGGGGACCTCACCTAACTTAATCAACTTTCACCGAAGTACAATAGTCTTATATAAGGCTTTATTAAGCCGACACCACTCACTCATTGACGCTACCCACTCGTACTCACACCTCGTGAAAGTATTTCACTCTCAATAGTATGACCACCTCATGCTAACCTCAATAGAGGATCTTTGCAACAATGAACAATAATAAAGATGAAAATCTCAAGTGATTGAATCAATAATAACATAAACAAGGAAACACTTGAGTTAAAAGACACTTCCCTATATGTGCAGCTTCATCAACCAAAATCATGGGAAGTTGTCAAACAAGAATTTTGCTGTGAACCTTCGAAATAATCACAAAAGAAACCCATGCACAGCAGCCACAAAAATCATCAATTGAATATATGTTTCACTATCGAAACATGCCAAAAACATAGCTGCAAAATTGATTAGTTTACTGCATGTTTTTCCCTAAAAAAAACAATTAAACAATAGTCCAAATCAGTCACGCACACTTAAAGAAATGCAGGTGCCAAAGATCAAATCACGGATTAATTTATTGTATGCTTATCTTTAACCAAGCAAGTCTATCTCCAATAAATCATATCTTCTCTTGGATTTTATTTCAAGTAGGGATCATTCCTTCACACTATCTTATCTTTAAGAATCGCCCATAAAGTGAATAACTTATCATAATGATATACCAAATATATCTGACTATAAATAATACCCAAAATAATAAATTAGATATCTTAACAAGTATCTTAGCTAATATATTTACTAATTCAATTGTCAAAATCATATGTTTCTTAATATAATTAACAAGTTTGATATAATAAATATTTATGCTCAAAAAGAGAGTTAATGTGATGATTGAGCCAAGTTTACATTATAAATTGGCTGCATTTTCATATCTTTTTATGCACTTGTTGATTCCTAATTGATGACTTTTGTGCTTAAATTAGTTCCTTATGTCAAGCTCTCATTATTTGCAATTTGTTGGTTAGATTGTTCCAAATTGATATTAATTGCATTATAATTTTTCCAAGGACAATTGATGCTGCAAAATTGTAATTTAATTGTAGGAACACAAGGAGTCAACGATGCAAGAAGTCAACAGGTCGTGAGATGATCACACGTTGCAACGAGCCAACCAAGTCCATACGTCGCGCCGAACACAAATTCATTCATCGCGACGATCAATGCTGAAGCATTTTTAAATTGTAATCATGTTTGGATTGTTGACTCATAGACTAGGTGGTTTGAGATCCTACGGTTCATTTTTAAATTGTAATCATGTTTGGATTGTTGACTCATAGAAATACATTTTGTTTAAGGTTTCTAAAGGACTACTTTCAAATTTAGATATTCATTCCTTTGATTTTAGTTTCCAAATGCATGCTATAGTATCTTGATTTTGTCTCACAAAACACATTATATTTATGGAAGTGTCACTTTGGTAATTGTCCTTCAGAGTCAATCAATGTCCCACTTGAGACCTCAAATGAAATGCAATGTCAACGACTTGTTGCTTTTAAACCTTATAGCTTAATCATAAACTGTAATGGTGTTTAGACCATTAAGTTCCAGAAGGATGTCAGAAATATGATATTACTTTTTGTTTAAGGGCTCAAATTCGACTGCTCTTCGATTCAGATGTTGCTTTTTAAAAAGCATGATAAACTGTCATTATTTTGTCCCAAAACGCTTAACATATTTAAGTATGTGTCATTTTAGTAATTGCAAAATTTGAAGTGCTCCTCGATGTAAATCATTATCACTCTTCAGATCTTAAAGAAAATGTAAGATTGAGACCTAGGTGGTCTGAGATTCTACGATTCATTTTTAAACTATAATCATGTTTGTATCATTGACTCACAGAAATAAGTGAGAAACTGATTTTTTATTTCGTTTAAGGTTTCTAAAGGACTACTTTCGGATTTAGATATTGATTTCTTTGATTTTGGTTTTCTAATGCATGCTATAGTATCTTGATTTTGTTTGAAAAATCATATTATATTTATGTAACTGCCATTTTGTAATTGTGCTTTGAAGTAAATTAATGTCCCACTTGAGAACTGAAACAAATTGCAACGTCAACGGCTTGTTGCTTTTAAACCTTACAACTTAATTATAAACTATAATGGTGTTTCGACTATTGGGTTCTAGAAGGATGTCGGAAATTTTATATTACAATTTGCCAAAGTTCTCAAATTCGACTACTCTTAGATTTGGATGTTGGTTTTCAAAAAGCATTATAAACTTTCATTCTTTTTTCCCAGATTGCATATTATATTGAAGGATGTGTCATTCAGTAATTGCAAGATTTAAAATGCTCATTGATGTAAATCATTGTGCCCCTTCAAATCTTAAAGGAAATGCATGATCAAGGCTTAGGTGGTTTGAGATCCTACGGTTCATTTTTAAAATGTAATCATGTTTGGATCATTGAATCACAAAAATAAGTGAGAATTTGATTTTTCATTTCTTTTAAGGTTTCTAAAGGACTACTTTCGGATTTAGATATTGACTCTTTTGATTTTGGTTTCCAAATACACGCTATAGTATCCTGATTTTGTCTCACAAAACATATTTTATTTAAGGAAGCGTCATTTTGGAAATTGTACTTCAAAATCAATCAATGTCCCACTTGAGACCTCAAACGAAATGCAATGTCAATGACTTGTTGCTTTTAAACCTTACAGCTCAATCGCAAACTGTAATAGTGTTTGGATCAATGAGTTCTGGAAGGATGTCGGAAATCTGATATTACATTTTGTTTAAGGTCCCAAATTTGACTTTTGGCACCCCATTTCACAGGACATATACCTGACATTCTGAAGGATGTCCAAGTACGTACTCCACAAGGGTGGCATGCTAGAGCAGTCATATTACTAACTTAATCGTGGTATCATCATTTAAAATGTAATTATCACAATATTTAAAAAGTCAATTCCTCATTTTCATTTCATAAAACCGAATATGTACATTGTAGCTTTACAATAACATCCATATATATACATTATCAAAAACTAATCATAGTTTACATCTCTGTATACAGAACACGCTACATATATGAGGAATTATACAATTTTATCTAGATCCTTCAGTTTCAGCTGGCCGATTTTTAAGTCATCCATGTTCGTTTAATGGACATCTATGTCCGTTTAACGGACATACACTGGGCAAAGGGGTACAAACTCCTTCCAAAGCCTCTCCAATGCTTCCAACTTTCGTCCTAACACCATATACCCTTCTAATCTCCCCAAATTCAACCCTTCAAGTGTAAAACAACTTCATAACCATTCAACATCATCACTTGTAATACTACAACCTCAATATCCAAATTCATCACACAAGCTTCCCAACATAAACATGTTATTCTAACACAAGCAACAATTGACAATCTCAACAATTAGACTATACACATCCAACATATTCAAACTTTGAAAATCACATGATCATACAAAAGGGAACTTTTCAAGGTCTCATTTCATTTCCAAATCAAAATGAAGTTCATACAAAGCTTTCATTCATAGCTTTAATTACATATTGATATTTCATCAAAGTCTCATCACAGGCTACAAAAATACAATGGATGATCAATGTTCAATATGCTACTAAAGCTATCCAAAAGTCTAACTACTAACTTAATATAAAAGCTAAATCTCTCGGAGTCGTCCAAATGCCTTGCAAGGATTTACCGGTCTTCTTGATCTGCACTTGAGGAGTGGGAAAAATTGGGTTGAGCTTCACAACTCAGTGACTAAACTATTTATAGCCATTAGCATTGAGCCACACAAGCAACCATATCTATAAATATACACACCTTCATATAGGCATACTCGTTACAATGAAAATTC
>JANZXV010000006.1:30156535-30172586 GCA_027576455.1 Erythroxylum roigii
TTTTTATAAACAAATATTTCTGTAACTGGGATCTTTTAATCATAAAAGAATAACTTTATCAATTGTTTTAAGACTCTTACTCGATATTATAAAGTAAAACATGAACTAAAATTAAGTAAAGAAGGATCCATCAAGAATAATTTAAAAGAATATTCATAAACAAACTAGAAGCTTCAAGAAATATCTACATTAATATCTGATTTGTAAGACAAGTTTGAATATATCTTCTAAGATACTGTTCTTCAAACAATAATGAAGGAGAGATATTTTTGGTGGAGGTGTTAAATTCAAAGTTGACTGTCATTGATGATGTGAGATTAGACTCTAGTAAGGTTTGATGACTAAGGTACCATGTATTGAGATTATTATCAAATCAACCTCAGCATTATATTTTGACAAGTACTTTTGCTTGGATGGACTAATAAGTACTTTTTTTTTAGGGACTAATAAGTACTTTTTTTATTACAAAATTTTTTTTTAACAAAAATATGTGTTGAGTTGTAAAATTATTATTATTTTTAATGTATGTGATTTTTTCGGTAGTCAAAATATAACTTTTTAACAAGCTTAAATTTGGAGCTTCTGAAAAAAAACACTTTTTATGTAAATTTTTTAGATTAATTAATGAGCTTATTTTTTACTCCCTTTTGTCTGTATGTTTTACACATAATTTTCATAAACCCATCTTCCCTTTTATTATGTATTTAAGTATTTACTTAATTTGGATATTTATTTTGTAACTTATATAATATTATTTAACTTTTTATGTCTTAATATTTATTTTTATATTAGTTTATTTATACTATAATTTATATAAAAATTTGATTAAATATATTTTTATTTATGTTTCATATAATTTAAAATTATTTTATATGCATAAATAATTTTTATTACAAAATAAAATATAGTTAAAATTAAAAGTGTTTTGTTTTTATGTTGCCAAATAATTTTCCGAAAGAAGCTCTTTTAAAAAAATTCTTTTTTAAATATCAAATAAGTTTTAAAAAAAATCTTTTCAAAAAAGTTCTTAAAAAAAAAAAGGTCTATGTCACCGATCAGTCAGGCATAAAAAAGTTTATTACTCGTTCGTAAGAGCCATAACATAGAGCCAACACAAAAGCACAAACTCATTCAAGATTGGTGTGGCGGGACCTGATGGCCTCAGGACTCTGACCCAGAGCCTGGCCCAACTTATAAACCACCATCTCAAACAACACAAACAACGCTCCTTCGTAAACACTCCCCATAGGCATCAATGGCCGTGATTTCCCCTCATCATCGGCCATGGTCTGCGCGGGCACATAGCAGGTAACACTGGCATGCTTCACGCACGATCCTGTCTCCGGCTGAGAAGTCAAGAGCAGGACTTGGGCACCGGCCGATTTAGCCACCGAGCAAATCGCGTCGACCGTGGAGAATCCCCCGGGGCCGGCGGATGCTATCAGTAGGTCCTTGGAGGAGATTGGAGGAGTTGTCATGTCGAACACGAAGTGAGCAGAAAGACCCAGATGAGCTAATCGCATGCAGAGACCTTTAAGCATAAGACCCTCACGACCAACTCCGTAGAGGAAGATGCGGCCCTTTTGACCAGCGACGGCGATGTGACCGGCCATGGTGTCCAACGGTGGTGGATAAGGATTGGTGGGCTTGGAGAAGATAGAGGCTATCTGGCCGCATATTTCAGAGGCTAAAGTCGAGGCTGATGAAGCTTGGGAGGACATTGTCGGAAGTTGTTGTACTTCTGTTTTCTGTATGCTGTAGATAAGATAAGGGTTTCGATAGGATTCATATTTCATTCATTGTCCGATTTGTTTGTTAGTGAATATTCCACATAACTAAAAAAAAGAGAGTATAATTTGTATTTTAATATTTAACAAAAAGAGAGTATCATCATTATCTACAATGAAGTCTGAAGAGGTCTAGAAAGGTCCGATAGTATGCAACCTTTTCGCTACATAATAGAGAGGCTGTTTCCGGTGAACCCACATGCAAACGAGACAAACCAACCCAAACCAAGAATACTCAAAACTCGAAAAACAACAATAACAATTTAGTTAAAATCTCACTGATCATTATAACAAAAACAACCCAAAATGCTCAAACTCGATCGAATCTGAATATTCAAATCCAAATTGTAAATTGAACCTAATAAAACATAGTATTTACATGCAAATGTAAAAACACCACCAAAAATATTAAAAAGAAGGGAATGCCATAAACAGTGAGTATCAAATTGGCTCAATAGCCTTCTTTTGCTCTCCACTAGTTCAAGGTAAGAGAGCCTTGCAGAGGCAAATTGTCTGTACCTTCTAAAGTTGTTCATATCTTTGACACAAGCACTTACTGCAGAACAATCGAACTATGCCGTTCTTTTCCTCTCCGTTAAGTTGACTTCTTCCTCTTCATCGTCAAAATATGAACCCTTCTGCCGGAGTTCCTTGACTTTACGAAACTCATCGTAGTGAGCTCGTCGGTGCTCCCTAAAGCTTGCACTCCTATCTGTTTCAGAATCTGTCAGCAGCAAGAGAAATACCCATCAGCCATCAAAACAAGTGGCCTCACTTTTTATGAGAATTTGAAATAAGTTGGGAGTGAAAACCAGTACGACTACATGACCAACCTTCTCCATCTTGCTCCACGGGATCTGCCTCATCTTCGGATGATGTCCAACCGCTGGATCGCCTGTTGGGATTTCTACTAGAAGATGCCATAGTATCCAATGCATTCCGCAGTTCCTCGGCATATTTCGTATCACCAGTAGGTTCATCAAAACTACCCCGCCTAGGGGACAAAGAATCTACAGCATAAAGGAAAAACTGGCAATTTTAAACTAGGAAAATAGTAATGTTTTAGCAATCTCATAAAGAAAAAGCTTAACGTAAAGTCTTTTTCTTGGGTGTGGCGGAGGCTTTCATTGACTTCTATCCACCAAACACGAGCGAATGCTTTGCCTGCTTTTAGTTTAGGAGAAACGAAGATAAATTGACATACCATCATCATCAATCATTGGGTGATATGGAGTCTTGGGTTCAGTGATTTTCTGCCTTACAGGCTTATTGGCTTCAATTTCACCCAGATTAGCTTCATCCCATTTTACACGACTCCTGTGACTCCTGAGAATTTGATGAAATTAACATATAATAATTACTAGCTCAAGTCAGTGGAATGCAAGTAAAGCAACACACTTCAGTTGCAAGCAAACAGGCACATCAGTATAAGAAATTATGACACGAATACGTAACAAAAATTAGAGGCCAGAACTCTAGCTTGGACTCTTTAACACATATATTCCCATGACTAACATTACACGTCTTCTAGCTTGTAAACTCTACAACAAGATACCGTTTTTGAATGCCATCCATGTAGCACATATTTATGAACTAAGCCAGGAGCAAAATAACTTAATTTCTAGAAGAAATGAACAGAAAAACAATTGCACCTGCCAAAGTGTCCAGTAGTAACTTCCTACTGAGCAGTATAAGAATATCTTTTTTTTTTTGTGGCAAACAGATATTCCGCGGTTCCGCTGAAGGTTCACTTGATTCTCCAGAATATGCATTATATTGACATCATGCTATCAGAAAGCAACATTTTGTAAATGGGCCTAGATATGCTTAAGCTTGAACATAAAGAATTCAACTATCTTCTGTGGACCATAAGAAACATATGATCCAGATTGACTAATCAGGCCAATAACAGGCACATGCAAATTCGTAAGAAGCTATCAATGACAGCAAGTTCTAAGAATCTCAAACGACATCACATTATGATCCAACATGTAGTGATATTAATCAAAGGTGCCACCAGTGAATATAAAGTTAATGTCAGAAGAAATACACCGAAAACAGAAGCAATCTTTTTAGCAGTAGGGAAGTAACATAAAAAGCAACACTGCTGCAACAAAATCTTAAGAGACGTGAAGTAAATAAAGGGAACTATTGGCACAAAACAGTTTGAAGTTACTTCATTTTTCAGATCTTGCTATCTCCAACAATCACCAATCTCACGTAAACAGTTGCTGATTGACCTGATTGCATTTAGACATGAGAAAACAAGAAGTTAAATGTAGGTTATCAAACAAGGCAACAGATATGCTGCATAACAACAAAGATAGACAAAGGTCCGATGTTATATAAGAAACCATGTAATAATCAGAAGGCCTTTCTCCACCAAATTCCAAGAACGGTAATGTAAATGAGTTGAGAGAACAGTTGATTGCCCATGTAAGAGGAGTTACCAAGACAAAACCATCAACAATCCATACAAACTCTAGGAATAGTAAGTCAAATAACTTTTAGACAATGATTTTGAGACTCAACAGCATAATTCTCGTATCAGGAACAAGGGAAAATATCAACTAGCTGAACCGAACAAATTTAAGGATCAAAACTATATCCGAAAAGAGCTAATGTTCAAGGAGACTAAAACATTCCATTTACACTAAATTTGGTGAATATTGGAAAATTTTGAAGGTGCCTCAACTCAATAATACCCCAACTTAAAACAAAGCTTCAACTTTGTTGTAAATAGTCAATAACCATACAACTCCTAACAGATAAAAGGCTGAGAAATGTATCCATTGCCTACAAACAAGATAAAAGAACTCCCTTATCAGTAGCAGGTACAACAATCGCAACCATTCTCACTCAAAACACATGGGGATATCAAGAAAATGTAATGAATCTTTCAGCATATCTATACGGTGAAAGTAGCCAAAACATCGAATCTAAATTGGGAAAAACCATTTATAATAACTCTTTCTCTTTTACAAGGTTGGCTTTTAAGTTTTGATGCAATGATAAAGATACATTATAGCACCCAACACAATATTATGAATTTAAATTTCCTAATGCAATGAAGCTACACGTTATCTAACTAATCCCTCAAACAGCAAGAGAGGATCAAAAAGTTGAACCGTACAAAAAGTATAATCTTTCCATTTGTTTTCACAACTTCACCGAGCTTTCTCGAGAATCAAACGGAAAATAGAAAATGGGCATATTACAAAAAAATCTCAACTGAAAATTGGATAATAAATTAGAGAAGAGATTTGTACCTGTATTCGCTTTGTTTCTTCTTATGGGATTACGATGACTCTCCTCTTTCTTGCGATTTCCCCATTTTTCTACTTTTCTTAAGGGCTATATTTCTTTTCCGGAACTGCCTTTATGTAGTTCCATATTCACGATTGAGCCCCCATAGAACTGAAATGGCATATCTAGTTATTAGTAAGAAAGACTTTCTTTTTCTTCGCATCATTGGAAGATTTTTATTAGATTATTATTATTGTATCACAAATATTTTAAAAATTGAGTTTTGTTTAATAATAAAAATTTTAAATTTGCTAATTTTTTAAATTTAGTTCTTAATTTTTAGGTTTGATTTAGTTTAATAATATTTATTGTTAAAATTGATTAGTTTATTAATTTATTTATTTTTTTGTAAGTTAATCATTTTTATAAAATAAAATAAATCAATTAATTTTTATTTAACATGTTTTAATTAAAATTTAAAATTTTCAATAATTAAGGACAATTTTTTTCAATCATCTTTAACATTTTTTAATTTTATTCAATTTTATTACAGTCTAATACTAGTTCATCATCATACTCAATCCGAAGTCCCGCAATAAAGCGAGATCTGAGGAGGGTTAATAATACTAGTTAAATTTTTTAAATCTTAAATCTTTTAACTTGTCAGTTTAATTTTCGGTCTGATTTTTAAAACATCGGTAAAGAGTAAAGACAAGAAATGTGAATTTTCTAATTTTATTTCAATTAGTTAAATGATTTTTTAGAATGATAAATTATTGAAAATTAAATTAAATTAAAATTTAAAAAATTAACTTAAACCGATTTTTAATTCAAATAGATATTAAAATAAGCTGGACCTTATAGGATAGCAGTAAGATCACGCCACGTAAGCTGTTGACCAAAGACAATTAGTGCTGATACGTGGCATGATCTGGTCCTTAAATCGTAAAATGGAATTTACAGAGAGGGCAATAGTGTAAAAGTATTAAGAAAATAGGACAGAAATTGGAACATCAAGCAGAGAGTTAGTGGTGAAACGGAGAGAAGAGAGATTTCCTTAAGGAGTTAACAAATGACTAAGCCAACTCTGTAGGATCTCTCCGTTTTGTTCATCAATCACCAGCTCTCTGAACTCGGGTTGCTTTTGGATTTTTAGGTATTGTCGTGACCTTATCAATTGGGGCTTTCATGTCACCACTTTGATGATTATCTGCTACCTATTCATGATAAATCTGTTTTCTTGATCTGGGTTTTCATGTGGGTTCTTAATGCTATTTGGTATCTGGGTTTCTTTTAAAGCTGTTTTCTTTGCTCCGTGTGGATCACGAATCACTTAGGTTTCGTGGGTTTAGGATGAGATCTCGAGGAATTTTCTATGCTCGTTTACTGATTTCATCGAGGGTTTGATTGTTGCTAAACTCCATTGTTGGCTCAAAGTTGTGTTCTTTGTGCTTTGTTCTAATGATCTGTTAGTAATGAAAAGGTTGATTAAGTGATCTGATTTGGAATGAGTAATTGTGGCATTGTTTTTTATAATTGCAGTGAGGCTTTTGAGTATTTGAATTAAAACGTGATCTAATCTCATTGTGATTTTATTGTAAGTAGCTGCTGTATGTAATCATCGGGGATTTCTTCTGGACTTTGTGTTTTCACAGTTGCAGATGTTCTGTAAACTAGCTCATGACCATTTCTGTTACAATACTGATTTGGGAATTCTTTCACTTCACTTTTCTCTTGGGTTTATTCGTGCTTACTCCTGGAAGTTATATGCATTTTCTGGTCAACTCTGTGTGTTTTTAAGTTAATTCAGTTTTAAGATTATTTTGTGCTCTAAACTTGTTTTGAGGTAGTTAGGTAAACTATCTACTCAACAGGAATCTTTTATTTCTCTATCATGCTATTCTTGCAAGCACTGAAGCACACATAATTGCATGTGAGATTACATTGCTTTCCTTCTATAGCGCTTTGTAGTGATTTGTATCAATCAAATCCTGAATCAAATCAATAGTTGGAAATAGAACTGGTGAAAGTATATTGTATTACGTCTGGCATCCAATGATTCATGACATTATCGCTTTGTTTCACATCAAACTCATACCTTTGATATGTATATGGCAGGGTTGTTTTTATAAGAATGAGAGAGATTGGATTAGAATAAGTGCAAACGTGACGATTGGGAGGAAAACCTGATTAATAACTATAAGCATACCAAGCAGAAATGTTCTCATTGTTTTATGGACTTTGGAAATATATCTTCAGTAAGACAGAGTTCCATGTGCTCATTCTTGGAATTGACAAGGCTGGGAAAACAGTAATTCATCTTTTCAGCTCTATAAATTTTCTAATGTGTGCTATTCTGCCTAATGCCTTCAATAAATCATGAATTCTGCAGTTCGGTAACTTAATTTTCAATGTCAAATTGTAGACTTTACTGGAGAAGTTAAAGTCGGTATACTCAAACTTGGAAGGCCTGCCTCCTGATCGAATTGTTCCCACTGTTGGACTAAATATTGGACGCCTTGAAGTAGCAAATGCAAAACTTGTGTTCTGGGACTTAGGAGGGCAGGTATGTTTCGACAGCCTTAATGTACTGTTTCAACAGTGAGGGCTATGTAGTGCCTATTTTGGCTGTTATGTTTAATATCTAACATAGTGGGGCTGTATAGAGACATTGGCCATACCGATAAATTGCCCAACCAAGAATTTGACCTTGTTCTTTGTTCAATCTTTATTCCTAATAAGGTGCCAGTTAGATATAAGCAATGGATAAAGTTGCAAATAAAACTTCTTGCTTTTCCAAAATGTGGTGAGCCACCAATGTCTGTCTATAAAAGCAGTTATGTTTTTAAAATAGAATTTTTCTGTCTTTTCAGCCTGGTCTTCGTTCAATTTGGGAGAAATACTATGAAGAGGCACATGCTGTTGTGTATGTTATCGATGCTGCTTGCCCTTCACGGTTTGAAGATTCAAAATCTGCATTGGGTGAGTCACATCATGTTTGCTTTATAATACAGATTAATTGCTTTCAACATGTATGTTTATGATATACTGAAACCATTTCTAACAGAAAAAGTTCTGAGGCATGAGGATTTGCGAGGGGCTCCCCTTTTGATATTGGCAAATAAGCAGGTATATCTAAATTTCATTTTAGGTGCAAAGAATGTTATGGATCTTGATACTAAATTTCAGTAACCTATATGTGAATGTTTGTTGACTAGTTCATTTACAAACTTTGAGCAAAAAGAATGTTTTTGGTTGTCACAACATTGACATCATTATGATGACAGGATCTTTCTGAAGCTGTGTCAGCCGAAGAACTTGCTCGATACTTAGATCTTAAGAAGTTGGATGAAAGGGTTTACATGTTTGAAGCTGTTTCAGCACATGATGGGTGAGTAGCTTTTACAGAATGAGGATCAATTTGTGCTTATAGGAACTGAATGTGATTATGTGATCTCCTCAACCAAAATGTAGCAAACTGATATTATGCATTAAATCTGGTTGCAGGATGGGTATTAAGGAGAGTGTAGAATGGCTTGTAAGTGAAATGGAACGAAGCAAAAGAACTGAAGTCTTGAGAGTTCGTGCTGGTGTAGCTGGCCCTGGTGCTTAGTGGACACTACATAAAGTTGGCAAACCTTTGTTTCTGCTTTTGTAGCTTCTGTAAATAGACTGGGTTTACATTAAAATTCTACTCGACTATAAATCATTTTTGCACTTAAACTGGTAACATTACCAGATTATACATCACATAGTGCCTTTTGTTATGACTTCCAATTTTTAGACGATATAAATGATAAAATGTGATTCAAATTGGTTCTATTTCTTCATTGTATACATGCAATTATCAAGTTTTATGCAGGACAGTGTCAGTGAGTAGGGAAGCAAAGCGGCCTATGCCTGGTTGGGCTGTACGCCTGCACCTGAAGTCGACAGACAAAGCCTATTTTGAACGAGATTTCAGCCGGGTTTAAGCCAGGATTTCATCCGCTGATTTGGCTCGGCCTGAAACAATCTGAAATTGTTGATAAACTGATATCATTTTGTTAAATGAATGAGACATTTTCAAGTCTGCCCAACGTTAATCGGACTTCATCCAGGGTCCAAAAAAAAAAGCTGGCCCGGGCTCCTTGTGAGACCTTGGAGGATGTTACTGAAGGTACACAAGAATCTTGGAGCTAAAATTGAAACTTCACCGATATGATATTGTTCATAAAGGTTAATTGCTGATATGAAAAACAAAGATGAGATCAAGCAACAAACTTCAAGATGGCATCTAGTGAATATTGAGATATCCATAACCTAAACTGTACTTGGCCACACTAAATGAGTCCCCCATGCCATGATACTTCCTTTGGATCAGTTTGGAAACATTGAAGCTGCAGTACTAGCTCTTTCCTTGACCTCCAGTTGGGGTTCTGTGAAAATATACAGAATTGTGATCAATCAAATTCTGCAGAGTCCCGCGACCTATTACTAGTCAGAATTAGACTAACAGAATTTCAGTAATACGCTGGCACAACAATATATTTCTGTTCAATAATGGTGAATAGAAAACATAAGAATAAGGGAATAAAACCTATAAACAAACTTTCTCTAGAGAGTTTTTATGCCATCAGATCAAAAGACAAGCTTTCTAGAAGATCTCATGCCTGACCAGAAACCAAACTTAGTGAAACATTCATATCAAACTCACTGGATGTTATGGCTTTGGGTCTGGTTTTGAACAAAATTTTGTGGCGAATGATCCCCACAACTTGCAGTTCTACATTAGACGAGTTATTGCTGTTTCCATTTTCGTGATCCACATCCATAAGCTTCACTTTCTTCAACACCACCAAAGGCTTCTTCAGGGTCACTTTTGACCCTGTCAATTCATGATACCCAATAGTAAGTGTGTACACTTCCTGAACAATTCAACCAAATCATGAGAGATACATTCAAACCAATCTCTTCATTTTCTGGGTTAGCGAAAAGATCCGAACTTCACTAACAGAGAAGCGAAAAGATCAGTCCTTTAGTAAGAGAGAGTAAAACCTGAGAAGAAGGACGACAAAGCTGCCCTATTTGGAGGTTTTGGAGGCGATGTTGAAACGAGGCCTGTGCTTCGATTACTCCTTGTAGTTCCACGATCGCCCATTCTGGGCAATCCTCTTCTCCGCAGCTACATTTCACTTGAATCTGCATTTTGTAAGCGATCAATGAATCGGAGATGCAAGGAAGTTCACTGGGAGTTTTGGCGGCAACAAGTAGGATTCGCGCCTTCTTTGAGCTATAAAGAGGATCGGTTGAACAATTTGGTCTCTGACTCTACTAGGCTACGAAAAACGAGATTGTTCTGTTTTTTCGAGTAAGTCTAAATCTCAGGCCCATAACTTCTGTCCAAAATCTCAGTATTTTGCTCGAAGGTCAATGTTCTCAATATTCAAACCGGTCAAAACAATCACATTCAGGTCAAACTTAGATGTTCCCATTATTCTATACCTATTCTATTTTAATATCATGCATTTATCCAATAATTGAAATCTACAGAAATTGATCTGAGCCCAAAAATCTTCTTTGAGCTGACAAACAAATTTTATGTTTCGAGTAAAAAAATTGATAAGCTGATAACTCAAAAAGTATCATCATTTCCTGCATTAAGGCTGTGAGAAGAAGATAGGTCCGACTCCAGAAGATTTGACTTGAAACCAACTTACACAAAGGTTTTCATCTGAAAGAAAAATGTTTCTGGGCAAGTTCAAATCTGACCCGAGATAACTTGCTGCATTGCGTGAACGATCAAGAAAGAGTATGTTCTAAGAAGGGCCTGCTAACACACAGTAATACAAAAGTTCTCTACTTTCCTATTCTGTACATTTGAATCACTACCAAGTTTATAGGCTAACAGTCCGATCACAGATGCTGGTTGACTCTCTGTTCTCCATGGTGTCGTGTAGCTCCACCGGAGTCTCCTGAATTCCCTCTGGTCCCATACGTTAATGCAGGCTCCACCAGAGTTGCTCCATAAAAGACGGACCTTCCCGGACTGCATAACTGCTGGCACACAAATTCGTTTTGGTAACGGTCATCTCCATTTGGCAAGGATGAACCACTTCGTTCTTGTGAATGGCATGAGCTTGACTGCGGAAAGTCTGGACCAACTAGATTGTAATCCAGAGGAATTGCACCTGTAAGAGTTTTTATTGCAAATTCAATGCAAGGGTCAGCCCAGACATCCACAATAGGCAAGCTGAGGCCGGACCCTGGCTTATCGTCACCCTTCTCACAGGCTTTTACTTCTCTGGCACGTTCTTCTGCATTAGCCAAGTTATCTAGAAAAGGACATTCGCTCTTTTTGTCAACTGCATTGCCTCTGTCTTCTTTCTTTGCATTTTCATCCACAGTGTTCAGGGTCCCAGCTTTAGTATCATTTGACATTTTTGGGCTATCTGAAGTGTCAAAGGAAGCACCAGTGAGAGTTTTTATTGCAAAAGCAATGCATGGGTCCTGCCATAACTCGCCAAGCGGCAGGTTGAGAGGCAATTCTGTCTTTTCATCAGCAATATTACCAACATTCCCAGGATTCTCAAGAATGGCACTTCTGTACTCATCACCGTTATTTCCTCTTTCTACGCTCACAACTAGTTCAGATGGACTAGGTACTTTTGTAATACTATGGTGGCTCTCACTTGAAGCCTCACCTGCATTGGCACCTACGTGAGAGGGCTGCTCACTGGCAGCTTTGTGGCCTCGATCTGTCATTTCCATTTTTGGTTTAGGATCAAGACGAACACCAGCAAGTCGTTTTGAAGCTCGACGAGGCAGGTCAAGAACTTTTTTCTTCTTAGATTTGTTCAGCCCAGTCTTTTTATTTTCGTCCTTTATTAATTCCACTGAGTGTTTATAACTCTCAGATGCATCAGTATTTACTTCATTTTCTTCTGAATCCCTTCCCCTTGGCAATGTTGATCTGCAAGATTCGATTCTCATTCCACCTGTACCATCAAGATCACTCAAATTGGATCCAAAGTTTTTATAGGATAGCAAATATTATCATCACAAATAACCACTGGCTCTATCACGTATTCATTCCCTGGGCTGTCAGGCTTACAGAAAGGGAAGGTACAAGAAAACCCATTACACACTCATTCAGGCACACTGGCAGACAAGCTCAAACACAACGATACACACATAAAAATGAAGTTCATGAATTTAATCTGACCAGAAGCAATTTCAACTGCATGCGTGCTTTCATCCACACCAAGTGAATCAGATCTCTGTTTATCCTCTATGATTGCTGGTGATTTGGGGCTCTGATCATTAGATTTCAAACTTGTCCTTTCAGTTGTCATCACTTTCAGTTTCTTGGCTGCAGCTGTAGACTGAAGTAAGCAGAAAGGGCCAAAATAATTAATAACATTGTTGCATAGGTAACTGATAAACCAGAACAAAACAACAAATAGTGTTGCATTTTCAGGAATGCTTAATACAAGTCTTAAGAATTTGCAGGCTGAGAAAAACTAGTACCAGTTAACAGAAAAGAAGTCTGTAGGCATAGGGTTAACTTTCGATTCCAGAAGGATCTCCATAGCATCCGCTGTCTATTTCCAAGATTGAACCACACACAAAAACTAACTTGTAACTAAATCCTTTATAGACCAGATGCAGCTGCTTAAGTCTTATCTAAAGTGAACTAGACTAATCACCTACATTAAATGAATCAATTTGGCATTGAAGTCAATTTCAGCTATTTAAATGCTGGCAAGTTCATGCTGGGCACGTTCTATATTGATTCGAATTTGGGATTATTGTTAAAATACAAACCAAAAAAAAAAGCAATCCATGTCTTGAATATAAACTGCCCCAGGAATAGGGAAAATCTCTCAATTTTGGGCACAGATACTTAAGTCACAAAGTCTGTGACCACAAGCTCACACTGTAAACAGGCTTTGTTTTTTTCATGTTATGTTGACTATTCCTGTTACGGACAATCAATCACAATAATCAAAGAAATAAGTGCGAAAATAGCAAACACACACAGATTTACGTGGTTTACCAAAATATGGCTACCTCCACGAGCGGCTAGATTTTTATTCACTATGAATTGTTTTCGATGACAGTACACTAGGAGAATACAGCGTATTTATATGCCCAGGAGAATATAAAACTGATTATCAGGCTCCATATCTCAACAATTCCCACCTCACCACCCGCACACTTGACACTTTTAATAAAGCAACAAAAGAATAATCTGACAAAAATGTCAACATAAGAACTATGATAATCAATAATTTAAAAAAAGTAACTAGTTGAATCCAAGCATTGCCACACTCACACAAGTTTTATCGTCTTCTATGACCAGATTTCTGTTGCCTCCGTCCTTTGGCTTCAGTGCTAGTCTTCCTATCTCCCCAGTGTCAATGTAACGAAGTGCATCCTTCATAGAGCGGAATACAAATCCACTGACAGGATCGGTGTAAAACTGTACAAAATTAAAGTTCAGTTAGATAATATAAGTTCCACTAATTGAGATATGTTAGAAACTCTATCAACTCAATAGCATAGCCAACCCAGAGATCGCGCTAAACGTAAACAAACGGATATAAAAGGAAATAATAAGTTATGATAGAGGAGAAAAGGGTTTCCTTTTTTGTGTTTTATCCGTTTCAAAAGGGGCATGGAAACAATATCTGTAGGAAACAGGAAGTGTGGGTTGAGTACCGCATCTTTCCTGGTTCGACCACCCTTCTTTGTTACTTTGACCTCTTTGATCCACCCTGGTGGTAAGTCTTTCGGTCTATCCTTCTCAACTACAACTGGTAAGTCTTTCGGTCTATCCTTCTCAACTACAACCTGAATTTGCTTAGACAATTAAAACGTCAATCCCAAAATTTCCAGAATAACATCAAACATGCAACTGAACAAAACAAGAAGGAGCAGAACATGTTTACAGACATTTTCCAAGGATTGCTGATCAGCACTTTTTCGCTGCTCCTCTGATTGAACTTGCCCATCGTTGAGATAGCGAAGCACCTCAACCTTCGAGTAGAATTTACCCCCACCTGAGGGAGGAAAGTAACACTGCAATAAACATACATGACCATAGAAGGTAGAGTTATTTTTCACTACATTAATACATAAATTTAAGCAGCAGTTGATCCCCTCAATCTATCTTCTTTCTCACTTCCCACAACAAAAAGCTTCAAAATACCTTAAACATAAGATTTCTACAGCCTAACAAATCTGATATCCAAGTACTATAATTTCCAAATCTTTTCATGGGTTCTCAGTTATGCCCTTGAAAAACTTGCTTCCAACAAGCTCATCTCCTTAAATTACACAACTTTTTACTAGACTAAACATATTAAGGCTATATAGATAACAAGAACATGAAATTTAAAAGCCAAAAAGAACCAAATCTTTGGAAATAATTACACAGCCAAAGGCATAGATCTCAAGAACATGTACAAAGACGTGCCAAATCAAGACCTTTAAATTTAAGAGCGACCAATTACCTTGTCCTTTCTACCGTTCTTCCTCACTCTAACCTCCATTTTCCATCCCTCCGGCAGCCACTCTTCCGCCGTCCTGTCACCCATCGCCGCCGTTGACCGTGAGTCCCTCTCTCCCTATCTCTCTCTAAAACCCCGTTTTCTCTCTCTAGAACTGAGAAGGGTCTAGAGAGTCGAGAACTTTCGGACAAGAGATAAGGGTCAACACTCAACACATCACGTGCTTCTCAAACTCCTCGACTTTCTACATCGTCTGGCCACGGGAACATTTTCACCTGTCCGAACCGGAGAGTTGTCGCGTATCGTGCTTGTGTGTCTCTGACGAAATTGGGCTCGGTCTTTGGTGATACAGTGAGTTGCTTCCCAAGCACAAGAAGGTAAAAGAACACACGGCAGACCCACCACTAGTCAAAAGGATAGGGAATAAAAACAAAGATGGGAGTTTTAAAAAAGGTCCAACAATGGAGTGAACATGTGGCTACAGACCAAAAAGCCTTTTCTTTGCAAGACACTGCCATTTTCAACGTGGAGGTAACGTGTTGATTTAATGCCGTATAGTGGGGTGTGGAATGTGCTTTAAGTTCATGGAATTTTCTTATTCTTCTTTTTTTTTTCTCATAAATCTTGTTAATCACTTGATCATTAAAGATTAAAACCAAAACTTGTGAAATTAACAAGTTATGTAGATTAAATTAAGTTAAGGATAGCAATGGCAATGTCGGTTACCGGTCGACCATATACTGGTCGTTTCGTCTTACCTAAAATTTAAAAAAAAAAACGTAGGACATCTCAATGATAACGTGGCAATGGAAGAGGTTGAATTGTTTCATGAAAAAGAAAAAGATCACAGGAAGCAATTGCATGATCAGTTGTGAGGTGGGTTTGGTCCTCTAGGGACTAGCCCTCGAGAGACACTGTCCAAAGACATGATCTTCCTGTTATCGGACTCCAAAGCTCTAACAAAGGTGGAGAGGGTTGGTTGAAGCGTGGAAGAATACTTGGACATGACTTGTTTGTCGGTAGTGTTAGGGTTTAAGCTGCGACAAGTTGAAACATGGAGTAGAGAGAAGGGTATCAGGAAAAGAAGCAGAAGAAGGTAGTATTCAGTAATAATCATGAAGAGATATGGAAGCTTGACGCAGAGGGAAAATGGCGGTTTCGTTTGAACATGCTGCGTCAGGTTCGAAGGTTTATTTACAAGGGACCAGTTCAGACTTTGTTAAGAAAACAGGAAATCACAATTTAACCATCACATTAGGAATGATAACAGGGGCAGGCTGGGCTGGGCTGGGCTGGGCCGGCCTACAGATATACTCTCTATTTAGTTGAGCTTATACTAATAAAGTTTTCATTAATAGAATTTTTTCTGTAGAATATTTTCTAGAGTAACTTTTATAAAAAATCAGTTGATTATTTGGCTGTCATTTAAAAAAAATCTTTTGTTTGGTAACATAAAAATAAAAAATATTTTTAATTTTAACTATATTTTATTTTGTAATACAAATTGTTTACATATATAAATAG
>JANZXV010000006.1:30180110-30190283 GCA_027576455.1 Erythroxylum roigii
AGCATGTGTATCGCAAAGGGAACCAGTGTGCGGATAATCTGACCTCTATCGCCACAATATCAAGCCCAGGACTCCATCTCCTGCAGCAGCCTCCAATTTCAGTCATGGCTCACCTCAAACGTGATCAGCATGAAGTTTTGTACCACAGATCCCTGCGTTAGTTAGGATGTTTGTTTAATTGTTTTGATTTATGTTCCTTTATAACCAAAAAAATGTTTTTAATTTTTTTTTCCATTTGACCTTATCTTTCTGTGAATATCATAATATAAAACAATTATGGTCAATTCTACTTCTCAACTAGTTTATATTTAAAAAATGGCAAAATAAATTGAAAATGTCACATTTTTTATTTTTTAATTTCAGTATTTAATTTTTAAGTTCTCAATTAAATGTTGAAATTTTAACATATCGGTCAATTCAATTTTAAAAAAATGACAACTCTTTTAAATATTCGTGTTTATATTATTTTGTTAATCATTTAATTGAATTATTTTATTTTTAAAAACTTATACAATTAATTAAAAATATGACAGAAGCATGTAACGGAATCTTAAAGTAACAACCACATTTGGTTTCTGTCGTCCCAGACATGGATGATAGGGAAAGATCGGTAGAGAAGTTAACATCCATATCAGACATTGGTGATCGTAAGCTTAATCAGCACCACCTAATCCCAGAATTCTTGTAATTGAACTTCTGGGTCTGCAAGTTCTTCATTTTCCAGTCTTGTTTTTTATTTCAAGCGATCTGCTTACATATATCATACTAAAGGTTTTGTTTTGAGGTTTAGATGTATCTAATTGTTCTGATTCTGCTGCAATTAATAAGAAGAAAGTAAAGTTCGAATCTTTGACAGAACCAACGAGTGTTCATACTTGTTTGTATCAGAAAAAGTGGTATGTACAGACATTAGCTTGACTAGAATTCCACTCAGAAACTGAATATATTCATATCTGTAAATGATAAGAACTTTGTTACATAGTGTTGTACAAATCAAAAACTAAGTTTGGTTCGTAAATGAATTTGAAGGAATGAGCTAAAATTGCTCAACAGAGCCTCTCTCATTCTCTCATTCTTTACCAGAACTGGTCTTTGCGTCTGAAAGAACAGCAAATTATATTTTCCTAAGAGACAAAAAAATGAAGAAAAACCAATCAGTTGTGCAGTGGATTCGGACCACCTGGGACGCGTTTATCAGACACACCATAAAAAGGACTGTTCTTGTACTTGGCGTTCCAGGCTTGTACGTCCGGAGAAACAGCAGGAAGTTGTTGCGGAAATGGTGGAGAGAGACTGAGGTTTGTGTTCTGTTCTGCAACTTGATGTGCAGACGATTTGACGGGTCTGCAAGTAGAGTCATTAATCATAGCTAACAGGATTATGAGTTGCAGAATCAGAAACAAATGGCTGCGAGTTTTCATGGTTTTGAGATGGAAGAACACAGCTTGGAAATGGAGTTTAAGGAATTTCGGAGCAGAGGAAACAAGGATGTGTGAGTTCGTTTTAGTGTCTGAAAATCTATTTATAAGGGTATCATGTGAACTTTTGGTAAGAACGTTGACTCAGGAAGTGATTAAAGAAAAAAGAACATGTCATTGACATAAACTCTTCGGTTAGGATGCTTCTTTCCAGATGAAGAGAACCCGAGCTTGTCAACGAATAATTTAAAGAAATTCAAACTGCTACTGAAGTAGCAGTTGCCATATGTTTCTTTTTTGTGGGGGTACTAAACAACTAGGACTTGTTTGTGTATCCAATCACTTAACTTGTCGGGTCTTATATCCAGGTCAGAGTTCATAGAGTGATGTTACACAAACTTGCATACTTTTACCAATTTCCCCTGAATCCAAATCATTGCTACTTTTGGTGATACAATAAAACTTACAACTCTTAATTAGATCGAGTTGATCACTTAAATCTAAGTTACTTAACCGATAAGTGAATCTTAAAGGTAACGAATAAGAGTGACAAGGGAGCAGACCCTGGGCGACACAGAACAAGAAGAGGGCTAACAGCTGATATCCTCAAGCCTGAAATTCAGCCTGAATTCAATTTTTTTAATCTCTGCCCGAACTCGGATCTGATTAAATTGAGTTTTGACTATCAAGACCTGTTATCTCTATGCTCAGGCTGACTCTTAGTTTGCCAAGAAATGTTGGTCCTAAAAAGCAAGCTTTATGACAATTTTACTTCCTATATCATGAAAGCTTCAGCATTCATATGGATTGCAAGTTAGGCTAAATAATAAATCGAATCTAAGCCACCTCCTGAAAGATTAACATAACAATTTATTATCATTGAACAAACTAAGCTCTTAAAGAAAGTTCATTACGCAGGTATGCTATGTTGAGAATTTAACTAATATGCGAAGTAACATTCACCAAAAGTACATGCATCCAAGCTTACATCTCTCTATCTGTGCCTCTCAGAATCTGCACTTAAGATTTCTTGTCACAGGTTGTTATTGCTTCACTAATATTACTCCTCCTTGGATTCGCCACTCGCAGGAGTTTCCTCGTGTTTAACAGTGGATGGACCATCGTCGGTAGCTTTAGCTGATGGACTGTCTTTGGCTGCTGTAGTTGATGGACCATCTCCAGTTGGCTTGGGTGCATCACCTTCCCCGGATTCAGCAGTAGAAGCTCCATCAGTAACTGGAACTGTCCTCTTGACAGTTCCAACCTTAACATACTTGCTCATGAACTTATATTCCCAATCCTGCAATGCCTCCAATTCATATGGACCTAGGCCGGATGTATCCCCAGTTAGATCTTTATCTTCAAAAGACATCTTTGCAAGAGCTCTGCTAGCATCCTTTCCAGCAAATAATGCATATGGTCCACTAGGGCCATAAAACATCCTGTACAGGTTAATGACCGATTGAACATTTGTATAATGCAATAGAATCACAGTTCAAGAGGGGTTCACTTGAACCCGTTAATTCAAAATCCTAATGCATAGAACTCAATAACCTAAAAACCAAAGGTGTACCAGAAATTCTCATAGATAGATCTCTGGATCATTTCATACACAAATCTCAGAATCATTTTACCAGCTGTTTCAACTTATCAAGAAGTGCTCATATGGTTTTTTTTCTTTTCGTTTCATCATTTCAACCACGTAACAAAATGTACTATGAATTACTCCATACTTCACCTTTTATCAGGATAACATGAAAATCATAATCACTTTTATGCGATAGTAGATGAGCAAAAAATCAAGACATTCAACACGAGGAGTCCATCTTCAGCAACACAATGAAGTAGTAATGATGCTTAACACAAGTGATTAATCATTGCCAAATAATCATGTACAAAACCACAAAAAACGCAGAGTTATGATTCACAAATTTACATATAAAACTTATTCCAAGAAATGACGTCAGTCAAACATGCTACAGGATCATTCACAACTATATTGAGTTGATATCTGCTTCACTCAAGTATGCAATTAAACACATAGGTATCAGTCTCATCAGTAATTCATGTGATTCCAAATCATATTCTCTCTCCAACTTCATATGACAAGTCCATTGCCTCCACTTAACACTAACTCAACCAGAAACAAAAGTGACTTCTAACACACTACATTTTACTAATTTCCACTTAACGTCACCTGTTACAGATTCTGAAACTAAATGCTAGAATTAAAAACCAAGTCCAAGTCCAACCCGTGGTTCACCAGCTGCTGAACATTTCATGGATCTTCCTCTTTTGTTTGACTAATCGCTCATGGATCTTGATTCACAGAATAAATCCAAGTTAACGGTAAGGAAATCAACATCATATGACCAACACAAAGAAAGGAGAGAAACTTTATCATCACTCACACAATGATCGAATCACAATATAGAGCAGAAGATCTTAATCACATTATGCAGTATATATATATATGATTCATTTCTTATAACCCTTAAAGGATTCATCGTAATATAAAGTTCAGAATGATTTATTTCTTCAAAACCCTTGAAAGATTCAGGAAAAAAAATGGAGTTAACAGATATAGCAACTTTTAAGGGGAGACCATAAATAACAAAAAGTTGGTCCAAAAAGACGAAGAGAAGAAAAGAAAAAGTGTTGCCTATCAACTAAAAAGTTAATAATATCATGGGAAAGTAAAGGAATAATCAATTTAGAGACTACCCAAAACTCCAAAACAAAAGGATAATTCAGTATCATTTCTCGAAGATTTTCGTTGCAGAATCAGCACCAAACGTTGACCCAGAAGACCAAAAACACCAAAACCACCGTCAATTTCTCCCAAAAGGAAAATACAGGGAAAAAAAAACCAATCTCACGAAGCCCACAACCAAAACGACCCCTTGAAGAAAAAGATCAAAACTTTAGACAGATACCTGCTCTGTGAGACATCGTAAATCTGACCCTTTATAGCCATGAGCAAGGGCTTTTTGGGATCCGTACCGTCGTATACCTTGAGCTCTTCTTCGGTGATTTCACCGAGCTGCACAGGTGGTGGCAGAGGTTGCATCTGCTCTTCTGAGCTTCTGGGTGGCGGAACTGGCGAAGCAAAAAGCCCCGTCACCAAGTAGTAGACGGCCAGCAACAACGCCAACACCGTGAAGAAAGTCGCCGGCGACATGCCGGTGTAGGCAAAGATTGCTTCTTTGCAGGTTTCCCATAGCTGCAGAGCCATCTTGTGTTACAGTTTCCGAAGGATAGACTTTCTGAGCTAATAGTAATTATAAAGAGTGGCCTGAGCTTCAGCGTAATTTGATAAATTAAAGTGATGTGTCAATTTCAATTTCTTTGCTTTTTTTAATTAATTTTTTGGGAATTTTTCAATTTTTATTTTATTTTAATTGTAGGTTGAAGATTCCGCCATTCCGGATGGTGACATTTTCTTTTTTTTTTCTTATTCTTTTGTCCTCTTTTATGAGTTTATCTACATAAATTTAATATCTTTTATTTTACTTTAACTGCCATGAGATAGGGGTGGACCACTTCAATTTCATCACTTGACTATCATTAATCATATGCTTATTTAGAAGGGGAGCTTGGTTAATTAGCAAGGAAAGAAAAGAATAAGTAAAGAATTAAAAAAAATAGTTAATAATATATTATAATTAGGTAAACAGTAGTTTTATATCTTCATTTCGGACAATACTTCATAGTTTCAATGTGTTCATCATAATTCTTATCACCATTCCTCACATTAAAATCGAGCGGGGCACGCTCGTAAACTAAATTTGCAAAGTAATGTCATCTATAGGCATGAAAAAAAGAAGAAGAAGGGCTTCTTAGAATTCTTAATTTTCTAATTATAGACTTCCTTCAAAACAAAAAACTTCAATTTATGTTAAGATAGGTGTATTTTGAAAAGACAATTCTAGACTTGGGCAATCAAGTAAATTCAAAAAGACTAGGTTGTCAAATGGGGTAGGTGGAAAATACCAAATGTGATAAATGCCTGGTGTAATGTCAATAATTCAATAATGATTTTGTTGGCAGATATTGGTTTGGTTGTCTAGTGCGAACTGTCGTTCTTCTGTGTTACGGTGCATTCATTCCATCATCGGGTCTGTTCTTTTGAATCGGGTCAAATCAATTTTGCCTCGAGTAAAATTGAAGTTATGTGTTATGATTAAAGTATCATGATTAGAGATAGACTAAGTTGTCATGATTATAGATAAAGATGAACTTGACCGTTTAGAAGGAAGTGGCTCCCATGTACGCAATTAGTCTATGATTAAGATATGTTTATGTTTCCATTAAGTAATAATTGTATAGAACGTTTTATGTGCAGATTCACAAGTTAAAGTCTACCAATTAGCTGCTATGAATCAACACAAGCTAATCCCAAGGATGACAAGACCGACTCAGCCCGACTTAACAGGACCGAATCAAGTTTGAGTTAACTGGCTTTCAGGTAAATCCGACCTTGGTAGGCTGAACTAGACTTCATTTTGGCCCCCACTTCGATTAAGCTCGCAAAAAGGAGCAATAAACAATGAAAGCAGTAAGGTGGCATATGAACAGTAGGACTAATCTAATATATATACACATTAGCATATCAGTCACAAGCTGAACACTCTGCAGAAAGAGCAGATTTGGGGAATCCTTTGATCCCATACATAGCTACCTAGAGGACGATGTGTTTATAACAACAACAAAAAACAGACAGGAAAAGGATATAGCTTCTCTTTATGCCTGTTTCAACATGGTTTTATTCTATTTTTCAGCTACCAGAAAGTAAATAACCAAGAAAAGAGTTCACATGCCTCGTCCTGTCCAGAGAAATACTACCGAAAAATGCTCTAATCAAAGAGCAAGAGAGCTGATTTCATCAGCCTTCCAGAGCCCTTCCTCGTACTTGTACCAGCGCATGAGCCCTTCGTCATTTTTCGTTCGCTGACACATGATGCAGGAGTTATTCATGCACGTCAAGAATTCGCGTAACCGAGACGCCTTCTCCAGAATAGTTTTGTCAAGCTCACTGATTACTCTTTTACGTGTTGGAGGTGGCTGGACATCTACCAGCAGGCAATGTGATATATTGAGCACTTCCAGTTGGTGCAAGTCATCCAAGATGATTACCAACGCGTCCTTATATAGCATTGAGCAACGGAGGCTCAAAACCTTCAAATTAGGAAGATATTGAGCCAATGTGGATGCAAACAAAATGTCAAAAGGACCCATAACCTTGAGTTCATGGAAGTTATTGCAATTTTTGCCGATTTGTTCCATCAGATATTGGGGATTTGCTATGCTAGGCATTGTGAGGGATTCAAGATTAGCCCACATAGGAATCAATTTGGTTATTTTCTTTATTCGATTCCACGCCGGCAGAACAAGTCTTTTAAGACGGGGGCATCTGGAACACAGAAATCGGAGGTTAGGTTATGAGAAAAATCCTGATAGCAGAAGAGACTGTTATTTTCCCCCATAGAAACAATAATAGCATCCTTTAATTTGCTGATATCTGTCCACGGCAGAAATAGGTTAGTACAATATACATGTCTATCACAAGTTCACACTACATCACTTTATAAGAAATAAAACACTTAAGTAAAAGTGTGAACTTCCTTCAGCATTAGTCTAATTCTGGCCACAAACCATCCACCTTCAGTCATCCAAAACAGCAATAATTCCCAATGCACAATCATCAGAAACTAGTTAACAAGGGATAAATGTAAACATCTGTTTCAAGCTAGCTTTTTTCCAGATGATCGAGAGCAAAATATGGCTCTGAAGTTCATATATTACTGTAATGCATTGCCCCAAACAGGGACCAATACCATCCATTTCCATCCCACTAAATTTCACGTGGCAAGTGTCATTTCACCATTAACTAACATTCAGCAGCAAACTTCTTTAAGAGGCTTTAAAAGTTATATAACAAGATGAAGTACGTAACTTACCTTTCAGCAGTATAAGTCAGCTGATCGTCACTCACATACAGATCGAAGCGAAAAATCAGCGATGTTGTGTTTCCCTGGCTGAGATTCAAGGATATTTTTAATACACGGGTCAATTCCTTGTCAGATCGACCATCCACATACACATATGGATCCAACGGAATTTTGATGAAATTGGACTTCTGCTTCGACAAATCAAGAGTTTTCCAAATCAATGGATCACAACAGGCTCTACGCCATCCACTGCAAACACGAGCAATGCCTGAAATCAACTCAATTATGCTGAAAGACCGAAATATCTCCACCAACATATCGGTGTCTAGGTCCTCCCATCTTCTTGTGAGTGCAGAACCATCTTCCATGACTTCCAAATATGGCCTAAGGGTCTCAATGGATCACAGATACTACATTAACAAAACAATGAATCAATATACCTTCAACTACATAACTTCCATAAACAATGAGTTAATAAAGCCTCTAAGCAGCTAAATTCATTGCAATTCCTGGTTTATTCCCATGTTCTACTTGGGGAAATGATATAATGCCTATGATTAGCAATGTCATTTGTTTATATGTTTTCTTACACTTGCTCAAAATGTCCATGGGCATGCATATATCTGCTGAATTAGACTATATAAGCATTGCTAGAACCTAGTGATGGAATGAAGTGAAGAACACAAGCCAACTAGTACGTGATACCACTACCTTTTTGTTTAGAGTGTTACCAAAATTATCAACAAAATGAGCCTCTAATAAGACTACTTAACAAATAATAGAAAGTTAAGAATAGGGTGTTTCAGAAGTGTCAGGTAGAACATTACATACTACTCCAAAATTCAATATCAAATAAGTTAACAACTAGTTGTAAAGTAGATTGTAAGTCAACAAAGAAGCTAGCAGTGTATTATTGACATCGCAACACGCTGCGATTGTAGTCCTAGTCATATGCTGTTGCCACCTATATGTGAGTAAAGGTCATCTAAAGCAGCATAATCCAAATATATGATCTAAACTTCCTAAACGGATGGAGAACATTCTTAGATAGACTCAGGATTTATCATGGTTGCGAGTTTAAGCAATGAAACTAAAACACGTGGGAAAAGCTTTCAATAAGAGTTTTCTACGGAACCGAAAGCAAACAAATTACACGGGTTTAATTCCGTTGTAACAAAAGTTGCACAAGATCAAAAGCAAGTACATCATGTTGAGTAGGTATATTGCAAAATCTACCTAATCATTAGTGAAGCACTTCCAAACAGCCCAGAAGTCAAACAACAACAGTTAAGGGTCAACTTTAATCACTTTCTTGAAAGTAATCAAATGCCCAAAACTTCGCAGAATATGATGAATTTGCTTTTCAAAGAATCAGAATCAAGTAACAACAAACCCTTGATAAACAACTTAACAATCAAGTATCAATAATGGGGATTCAGTTAAAAGAAGCAATCTTAACAAGTCTTATAATTTAACCCTGAACCATCCTCTACATGTATGAAGAAAATTCAACACAAGCAGTCCACGAAAGACTACTGAAAGAGTAATAACC
Organism: Erythroxylum roigii; assembly: GCA_027576455.1. Lineage (NCBI taxonomy): Eukaryota > Viridiplantae > Streptophyta > Magnoliopsida > Malpighiales > Erythroxylaceae > Erythroxylum > Erythroxylum roigii. The sequence continues at coordinate 30,189,032 of JANZXV010000006.1, forward strand.
CACAAATACAACTAAGAACCCACTTAAAGAAATGAAGGCATCAGCTCTACCCTAACAAAATAGTGGCCTCCATTAACAAGATCTCAATAATAAGCCACAAGTGCAGGTTAAACAACAGAATTCACAAGAGTTCGCGTAGAAAGACACAGACTTGAAATCCGGAAACACGGAATTCAAACACCCCTGAAATAAATATCAACACCAAACTCCAATTCCAACAAAAAAAGTACCCAAAACTTAACCGAGATTACCCATCAGATCCCTTAAATTCACCACGCTAAGAACACCAAACTCAAATCAAACAGATCCCTGATTCCATCCCAAAACTTACACTCGCTAAATCATACAGACATTCGACAACCGAGAGCAAAATCCTCCCTTGAAACCACGATCCACTCCTCAGAGATGATGTGGCTGGCTTCCAGTTAGAGACAGACAGAGAGGTGAGTGATGCAATTAAAAGTTTTCATTTTTTTATGGGCTCTTTTCCTCGAAATGTAAAGGAAAGAAAATCAGTCTAAAGCCTCCAATTTTTTACCAAAAATATCCTTCTCTTTTTTGTTTTTTCACTCGACCATAGCGTATTTGACCATGTCAGTGCATGCCCCAAGCAACACAAACTTTGTAACAGAGCAGTCAAAGAGGTAAATATCCTTTCTTTCTTTGTTTTTCGAACAAAACAAAGAGTCTTGAGTGTGACAGTTTATGTTTGAGCAACACAAACCTTAAATCAGTCAAAGGGTAGAAGTAGAACTCAAATTGGTTTTCTAATTTGAGAGAATTACTACAACTGAGACTGTGGTCGTTTAACAAACACATTTGTTAAGGTAGATCAGTTGCGTTAATATAGTAAGAAATGTTTGGTGCTTCTTTGATCACTTGGAACTCATTCACCTTCGCATCTGCCTTGCAATGGAAGCAGGCCGTGTCTGTATCAAAATGTGCTATCATCCTTTTTACATCAATAGATTTCGCTATTTCTTAAATATATATTCAATAAGTCTTTGAGTGGTATATTAATTTATAAATTATGTATATTAATTAAAGTTTCATATTAGAACGTCGATAAATTTATTATTAAAATTAAATAGTAAAAAGTTCTTATTTTTCATATGATCATTTGAGAATAGTATCTCTATTAGTTAGGGATAAAATTGCATTCAGCAACTCAACAAAATTTCTACTAAGAGTTGTTATAAAAAATTAATAGTTAGTATTAAAATTATATTATTGAGATTATAAAATTAATGAT